>WBND01000105.1:1531586-1582253 GCA_013398595.1 Tychaedon coryphoeus
TTTTTTGGGTGGTTTGGGTTTTTTGCACTGATTTTGACCTTTCCTTTAAACACACAGTACTTGATATTTTTAATTATCAAGTATTACTATATTTTTAACTTTTAATTTCTGTGAAATCATGTGAATAGTGGAGGTAGAGGTCCAAACCCATTTTCCAGGAGCCACAATCAGCAGGAGAGGAACCAACATTGCAATAAACAAAGTAAATTTGCACAGTGAATTTTCTGTCTCTCTGTTTCCGGCAGAGTCAGGATGGGCACTCAGTGCCTGACTCTTGCTATTTACAAAGCTGGGAACTTTTCTCAGGGGTGTTCTTGAAGATTTTCCTGATTCCAAGGCCATCCTGTGGCACATGAGGACACCAGGCTGCCTGAGCTCATCTCCCACTGAACCTTCCAGCTCTGAGTGCAGTGACAAAAATGATCTGACAGGTGAGAATTCAGTCAGAGGCTCTTCCTCCTGCTTCCAGGAATTACAGCATGGATCCTCTGCTGACTGGAATAATAATTAAAAAAAAAAAATTGGGCTTTAGATTTGGGGTTTTTTTTTAATATTCAAGGAATTCTAAGGCAAAGACCTGGGGTTTGTTTCCCCTTACTGCAGATGCCAATATACTGAATTTTTATTCCCAGTATCTATTGTCCCCTTTTCCTAATTCTTACTGTTTACTATCCATCTCATCTACTATTTAAATTAACACTTTTAAAATGCATTTTTAAATTATTATGCTTATATTTACCCAGATGTTTATCCAAAGCAGATATACTTTTGGTTCCATGTTGGTGTGATTATGACATTAATATTATGGCCTCTGTCCCATCTTCAGAAACCAAATTCCATGGAAAAGACTAAATTATATTTGGTAGGACCTTTTGTAAAACAGCTCCAGACACCACATTTTGTGAGCTTCCTTTAAAGACTTTCTAGGAGGACAAAATTCCTTCCTTCTTCTTGCAAAGATGGGATTTTAGTTAATAATGATAATAAATAGTCACTAATAATGGTCACACACGTCCTTTCTTCAAATGAGTCGTTTGGATTTAGAGACCTTCAAATTCTTTGATCTCTGATTTACCCAACAGCCAGCAAGGTTAATGCTTAATAAAGTCAGATGCCCTTTTTATAATCACTTCATTAAAAGTGAGCAGCAAAAGGTACATTAAATTAAAGTGTTTGTGATATGGGATCAATTTGGTGGAATCCCAGAGGCCTCCCTGTGCCTCATAAAGAGCTCTGCACTTTGAACACATCTATAAGTGACCCATGGAGAATTTCTGTTCTCTTTAATTTGAGGAATTTAAATTGCTTTTATTGCCTCCAATGGTGGGAAGTACTGAATGAGGGATAAATTGTCCTGGAAAGGAATTAAGCTGTGGGTGTACAGCTTTAATAATTCACACCCTTGCAGCATTCAGAAAATAAGCTATTTGTAAATGGGAACAAAATTAATAATCCTATTCCTTAGGAAAAGCTTCCTTTTGCCTCCTATAAGTGGGTAGGATTTGTAGAGCCATGAATGAGTATATTCTGGATTATCCATGAATTGAGGGGAAGGATAAAATTCTGATTTCTTGGCCCATTCTGAATCCTTGCACCTTATAATTTTTTGGACTGAAGCTCTAAAAGCTTTTGGTGCCCTGCTCTTTGTTGATTGGTTGCCTCCAGGTGTTACAGAAGTTTTTCTACTTAAGATAAGTAGAAAGCAAAACCAAAAGTATTTTACATGTCTATGGTGGTCTTGTGGTTGGTGGGTTTTTAAAAAAATTAATTCAAAGATTCCTTTAAATGTTTAATAGAATTAATGTCTGTCTTCATAGCTCTATTCTCAATTAAAAATATGGGGATTTTTCCTTGCAGCTGGATCACTTTTGGAATATGGAACATTAAAAGAACAAGGTGAAGTACCAAAGCATCTCTCTCACGCATGGCTTTGTGAACCAGGGATTTTCTCAGGCAGGGTTTGACATTTTTGTGCCTGGAGCATCAAGTTCTACAGCAAGTTTGGACACTGAGTAGAAAGCAGAACAACACTCAGCTTGCTCATGACCAAAATGAACCTTTGCAGCCTCTGCTGCTTCCGTCAGCAGCATCACCAACAGCCTAATTCCTGCTCTTACACATAAGGACTTGAATTCAGAAATGTGGAGGAATCTTCTCTTCTCTTGTAATAGCATCACTGTGCAACACTTCATCCTTATTCTGTAATTAAAATTATTCCAGGTTCTGGCCCATTTCTTTCGGATATTTCTCATTGGCAGACCTGAATAACCAGACCTTGCTTTGGCCTTTTACATTTTCCACTGCCTCAGTTCTGACTGGGAGCTGTAATTTATCAAAGGCACAATGAGAGGTTATCAAAGTCTTGTTTCAGTAGAAGAAAGAGGAACATTACCCTCCAGAGATAAATCTTTCATTAAACTTTACAAAGACCTTAAGCAGTTTCTACCCTATTTATCTTCCCTGCCTTTCTTCTTCATGCTCCAGCTGCCAGTGTTTAGAAAGCAGCACAGGGCAGGGAGCCAAAATAGGAGCTGATTTCCCAGCCAAATGGAGAAGCTTCCCCTTCCACAGCTAACATTTGACTTCATAATTAAAACTGGCTTAACTTTCAAAATTATTATTTTTCCATGTCATGAAGTTGTCCTGTACAAGACCAATATTTTTAGGACATGGAGAAGGTCAAAGAAAATATTCATAGAACACAAAAGATGAATTTGGTGAGGAATAAACTCATCTGGTTTTATTTTTTTTTTTTTTTAATTTTTCTTGTTTAGGAATTTAATGTCATTTGCCATTTTGTCAGGTAGATATTGGGAATATTAAGGAATTGGATAAGGAATTTCCTCAGGTGGATCATGTTGGAGAAGAATTACAGAGGCGAGGTAAGTATTGAAAATAAAAACCTTCTCTCCTCCTCAACTTCTGAGGAAAGACATTGATTATTTTATAATTTTTTTTAATTGCAGTGCTTTTCTTCTCTTTCCTCCTTTTTAAAAACTGTTATTGAATAAAAAGGAAAAATATAAATAAACTAGACAAGAGTAAGGATTGCAAGGGAAGGAAAATTATAGAGTTGTGATTTGTGTAATACCATGGTTGTGATTAAATATGAATTTGATTCTTTGTAGGAAAAAAAAAATATATTGTTTGTCCATTCCAATGTCAGACAATGCTAAAAAGCAAATTTTATTTTAGGTCTGTTAAGTTTCTTCTCATGCCATGGATATTCTCAGCAGGGACACAAGCACAGGATTCGTTTCCTTGGGGAGTGTGGGGTTGGGATGAGATTGGCTCTTGCCACAAGGAAATAATTCCTGATTTCCCAGCAGAACTCAGATTTCTGTGGGGCTCTCCTCGTTCCCCTCTGAATCCAAGATGATTGTGCCTGGCAGGGGTCAGTGGGAATGGCAGGAGCTCCCTCTCCTCTGCTGCCAGCTCTGATCAGACACAATTCCCAAGCTAATCATCCTCCTTTGGGAGATTTATTTCCCATCCTCTCCCCAAATGATGAAATATTTCATGGATCTGTATCTTACCCCTGTGTGGGCTCTATAACAAGTGTCTGAAATTATATTTAGTTGATTAATTGGTTCTGTCATGAAGTTGTATGAAATTACATTTCTTTTCAAAGTTTCCTCCTTTTCTCCGTGAAACAGTGATTTATTTAATGGCTGTAATGTACTCAGGCCAAATCCATTTAATGCTGTTATATCTATATTGAAATCCCCTAATTTATTCATAAAAAAGAAGGTGCTCTCCCTTTTATTCAAGAATTTCAGTCAGAAGACAAGTGAAGCTTGACCTCTGCCACTGCACTGAGCCTTTTCAAAATGTGTAATAAATTTTAATATTTCAATAGTTTTAGTTTTAAAAAAAGTTTGTAAGGATTAATGAAGAATAATGGATATTAAGCATTTTTCAGCACTGGTGCCCAAAATACCACAGCAAGAGGAATTCCAGGGGTCACATGCATCAGTTCTGAAAAGGGAAACTCAGGAACCTTTCCAAGTGGGGGTTGTTGTGTGGGATTTCTCTCGTGGTCTCCATTCTCCCCAGATTTTTGGCTCAGGATTTCAGGGAGTTGGGGCAGAGCTGGGATTTGGGCTGGGACTGGCCCAGATTCAAGCTCCTCACTGGGAGCTGTGTGAAGTTTACCTCTGGTGATCCAGAGGCACAGGAGGGGTAAAATAATTCTGACTTGGTTTGCAAGCAGCAGCTGCAGAATGGTTGAGATGAAGCCTCTCACTTTTCTTTTTTTCCTTTCTTTTTTTTTTATTTAAGTGGCATTAATGCATTTTTATAGTGTCCTTACATTAAAAAACCTTCAAAAATAACATTTCTGCCCTGACTGCTGCTCTCCCTGCACTTGTCAGGACATTTCTGAGCTGGTTTTGGTGCCATTTAGACAAATGTCATTGTGGGTTATTTATTTTCATTTGCTCCTCAGCTTGCCAGGTTTCCTGGCCAATGCTGGTCTCCTGAATGGCACTGTAAAACCTTTCCTCTGTCAGTTGTTGTTCTGAGTGTCCCAGAGAGCCTCTCATCCCAAAGAGCAGGTAGCAATGGGGATATTTCTGGAGTTTGTGGGAGATCCCAGTGCCAGATTTAGGATTTTGGGAATGGGAGCTGAGACAACAGTGCTAAAATTTAAGATACATTCATGTGGTGTGGCTGTCCTGGCTCACTGGATGCTATTTGAATAATGGTTACTTTACTTTTTTTTTTTTGTTCCCAGGGAGTAAAAATCTGGAAAAAAGATCATTTGAAGAGGATTCAGTTTTGAGGAGGGGTCCTGGTTGTGGTGGCAGAGGGCTGCAGTGGTTACAGCATCCTGGGAATCTGTTTTTTTTTTTTTCCAGGAGAGGACATTCTGGATGGCAGCTCTGAGATTTGGATTTTGGGGAAGGTAACTCAGCTCTTGCCATCAGGGAATGGTGAATCTGGGATGTGGAGGGAGGCACAGAGTTCCACAGAGCCTGACAGGGGAGCTGTCAATAAAGGGAATTTCTACAAATGGAAGGAAACCAGTTATGCAAGATTTTGGGAGGTTTTTCTCCAAGTGTCTTGGGAGGTTTTTATCCACAGAGTGTCTTGCTCCCAAACTCTTACCACAGCTCTAAGGCAAAGCAGGTTCTAATGTTGTAGAAAACATTAAGAAATTTCTTTTTTAGTACTTTCCCAGTACTTAGGGAAATTAGTGGCAAAGCAGCCCTGACTCCATCAGAAGTCACAGAGCAGAGCTCTGATTTTGAAGATTTTCCCCCAGGAGCCCAAAGCAGCTGGAATTCATCAAAGGCAGCTTTGAGGCTGGGCTCTGTGAGAAGCTCCCACCTATTTTCAAACATGGAGTGTGACAAGGAGTGAGGCTTTGGCTGTCACTCCTTCCTGCAGCCTCAGCTCCTTCCCTTAACGACTCCCAGATAAATGCAGGAGTTAATTCCAAATCTAAGGACATTTAGGGCAGTGTAACAACCCTGAGTGCTCTGAACCTTGTGCAGTGATGCTTTGCTTTAAAGTTCACTACTTGGAAATAGTTTTACTGTGGAATTGAATGTGTAAAGCCCAAATTAAAGGAATAAGTCATCACTACTCAAAGGAAGCCGACAAACTTTGTGTATCTTTTCTTTTTTTTTTAATTGTAGTTTTTTTAATTTAAGTCCTTTTTGTCTTGGTGCTGCTGCAGTGTAGAGTTCCCAAATGAGCTGAGAATAGTCTTATTATTCTCTGATGAGACAGGCAGCTCTTTAGTTTTTACCAGACAGACTTAAAAAGGGCAGGAAGGCAGCAAAAACTTCAGCTGAGCTCAGAGAACAACTCGAAAGCTTCACATAATGAGCTGCTTAAATAATGTCACACATTTTGCCATTGCCAAATTAGGCTATTTTTATTTTTCCATGCCTTATTTCAGTTGCAGGTACCTAAAACATTGAAGGTTTCACTTAGTGAGTTCTTTTCATTTTTTTTTTTCTTAAAAATGGGGAGGGGATTTACCTAAAATAGGGTGAAAGATCACAACAAGGTTAAAAGTCTGGAAGTTAAAGGTCACACAAGGGAGTGAAATTTCATTTATATCAACTAAACCTTCCTGACCTTTGAGGTCAACACATTTATAGCTGGTTTATTCCAACTCAGGTGTTTTATTAAATAATAATGGATGTTGGGATTTCAGACACCACAATTCCTTCTCCCTGCTTTGGTTGGCTGAGGTTTGAGAGAGAAGGATAAGGACAATTCCCTCCTATTTTCAGGATCACTCAGGAGGTGGAGACAAAGAAGTAAAACTCCTCTGCTTGGCTCTGAGCATCTTGGTTTAAAGCACCTGACCCCTGATCTTTATTTTGGGCTTCCTGGGTTACATGGAGCTGCTCTGGAGATGTGGTGCTGCAAATGTGGGGTTTGTTCTCCCTCTTGTGTTCATTCCCAGCCCTTATTCCACTCAGAGCCAGGAAAGCTCAATTTTGAAGCTGTTCCTGCTCTAATTCTTCTTGTCATGAGTGAGAAAAATCGAGTCCAATTCTTGGTGATTTATTTAAATTAGTTTTCAGAATGGAGATTTCAATTTCTCTACTGAAGGAAAAGAATGGAGAGAAGAAAGGGGAAGTTTCTCTCATGTTAAGAATCTGCACTCATAAAAATTTTCTGTCCATCCCTGTGTTTTTCACTTTGTTCCTGCATCACTAATGGTTTCTGGAAGTGAGAATTTACACAGTAAATGGAGTGCTCCACTGAGCAATGTGCTGCATGTCCAGAATCTGTGATAAATAAGATTCTCCCACATAGAATTACTTGTATAATTTCAAGTTAGTTCAAGTTTTCATTAATCATTTGGGATCTCTGAGTGTCATTTTACCTTCATGTATTTTCTTCTGCAAAATCTGGCACTGTCCTGAATAATTCTGGAACTG
Organism: Tychaedon coryphoeus; assembly: GCA_013398595.1. Classification (NCBI taxonomy): domain Eukaryota; kingdom Metazoa; phylum Chordata; class Aves; order Passeriformes; family Muscicapidae; genus Tychaedon; species Tychaedon coryphoeus. Next base: position 1,538,492 of record WBND01000105.1, read on the forward strand.
CAGCCTGATTTTCTTAGAACAGGACAGTGAACATGGCAGTGATAATAATTCTAGAGCAGCACTGGATCACCAAACCATGCTAAACACATTCAAATTGTCAAATTATCTTTCTGCTATTTCTCCCTAATTCAAAGCCCACACCAGAAAAAGGCCCATTATTAATTAGGTTTTTCTTCCCTTTTGCAAACTGATGAGATATTTTCTTGCTTTAATTGACAAAAATAGGTTTGATCGTTTTGAAGCATTTAATTATTTTGCTGCTATCTTTGATCTGTCATTTGCTTGATTAGCTAGAATTTTGAAGGGAAAGGTTGTTTTGAAATGAGAAATCTTCTTAATTTTGAAAATGCTAAAATAAGCTATTTTGGTAATTTTATCAACTTAGAAAATATTCAGATTTGCAGAACTTGATGAAACTGTTTTTGTTTTTTTTTTCCTATAGGAGCTTTGGTTTTGAGAATTATTAATTTTTCATTTAAAAGGGAATTTTTAAAAAATCATTTTCCAGAGTGATGACTTCTGTTCTCCTGCTGAAGTGACACACTGTGAGGTTTTAGAGAAAGATCTCAAAAACTCTCTTTAAGGCAAGTGGACTTGGGAGTTTTATCAGAATCCAACTTGCCAACAAATCCATCTCTTTACAATATTTTCCTACAATTTCCATGCATTTATCTTGGTTTGCTTTGTTCTCAAATATTCAATGTACTCCTCAAACTCCCAGTGACTCTCATCAGATTGCAGAAAGAACTGAGGAACACACAGAATTATTTTTGGAAGAGAAATACTTTCTCTGATTGGTGCTGCAGAAGGGCCCAGGTTTATTAGCATATGATTGCATTTGGGAAGTCTGAAGTGCTGCTTTAATTGGGAACTAATTTGACAAAGAGGAGGGCAGACACCTCATCTAAATTAAGAAACAGAGAAATAAATATGCCTGAAACAAAGTCCTGGTGTGTTTAAATTTAGTAGGAAATGCAGAGATATCCATCTAGGGATATTTCAAAGAGGAGGTGTTGCTGTGAAGTCCCAGCTGCATCATAGAAATAAAACACTTTGTCATAGCTGCACATCTCAACAAAGAATGAGCTGCCCAGAATACAAAGGCTTCATAAATTTGATTTTTTGAAATAAAATGTACTTGATTTAGAAATAAAATGTACCATTGCTATCGAATATCTGCTTCTCTGGCTGCTTACCAGGCACAGCCTGGATCTGAGCTCTGGTGGATGAGGAGATTGATATAAAATATAAAATACATCCTCCCATCTATTGATATAAAATAAATAAAATAAAATAAATCCTCCCATCTCTATATTTACATGTGGAGGGGTGTGCTAAGGGGAACTTCTCAGAGAGTGATTGAATTATTCTGGTTTTGTCATTTATCATGTTGGTAACCAGAGCACACAAAAACTGAGGCTTTCCTTTAATATCTGAGTTCACTGGGTTTTGATCACATTGATATTTTATGTATTTGTTTTCCAGGCATCCCAGACATCAGACAAAAAGGGTGAGAAGCAAAATTCAGAGTAGTCCAAGGGACTGAGGTGAAATGTAGAGCAAGGCTCAGCCTGAGGCTGTGCTTGAATTCAGGAATTCAGTCCCTCTTGGCTCTGGAGTGCACAACAACACTCTTCCCTCTGTTTTTAAAACTCCTTGTATTTCTGAGACCTGTGTTCACAAATCCTCACACAAAGTTGCCCCAGCACTGATCTTCCACCCATTTTCTCAGGAGGATGTTACCTCCTTTTTCTAGCCCTTATCTGGGTACTAGAGAAAGAATTTTTAATTTCAGTGTATTCAAGTTATTTAATGTGAAAAGTTAACTTGAAGAACTGATTCTGATTCATCTTCAGTGTCCAAAGAAAGTCTCTAAAATTACCTAAAAGCAAAGAAAATTGCCTTCTGCCTTTCCAGGTCTTGATTTATTAAAGGAATTGATTGACTTTGAGTAGAGTGGCTGTGTAGTCTATTAATGCATTCACTCTGAAGAGGTGCTGCCCTCTGTTAAACAACCCCTGCTGCCACTTGATGGGACCTGTGGCCTTGTCATGAGGAGCAAAAAGAGTCCCTGGCAGAGCAAATGTCAAGTCAGCTCAGCAGCTGGGATGCAAATTGAGTTATTCCTTATAAATGATGCAGCTTCCAGCTGCCCAAACCAGCCTGTCACTGCTTTTGTGGGGCCACTGCTCTTCCTGCAGGGATAGGTGGGAATCATTCCAGATTCTTGTGCTGTTGGAGATTTTGTGTGATGTCTTAATCCAGTCAGGAATAAGGAAGGAACATGGAAATGAACTCCCAAGGTGATTGGCAGAGGATAGGAAGGAAGAGCTTGGCCACCTTGGAAATGCTCCTGCTGGCATGAGGTTGGCTTGACCTTCAAGCTGCCATAAAGGCTTTCCCCACCCTAAGATCTGCAAAAAAGACAAAAAAAGTGGCTCAGAAACCTTTATTTTCCTCCAAAGCAAATGGTTGAGGTGGGGCTCAGTCTCTCCTGCTGTGGCACAAGATAAAAAAGGAGAGGAAATGGCCTCAAGTTGTGCCAGGGGAGGTTCCCATTGAGTTTTAGAAAAAGGTTTTGCACAGATATTGGAATCTCAGGGAGGTGGTGTAGTCACCACCTCTGGAAGTGCTCAAAAGGCTCAAATGTGGCTCTTGGGGACAAGGTTTAGGGGTGATTGTGGTGGTGCTGATGGACTTGATAATCTTGAAGGTTTCTTCCAATCTTGATGATTCTGTGCTTGCTGCTCATGGTTATTTTGGAAGCCCAGTCATGGAAAATATCCTTAAATAATTCTGCATCAGGGCTGTGAATGCAGAGCAGGACTGGTTAGAGCTCCAAGGAGCTGGCACAGCAGCCAACAGCATTTCCCATTTTCCTGTTCATTTTTTTTCCAGAAAACAAAGGTTTCAAATCTTCCAGATTTTGCAAACTTTAGGAAAAACGCAGACAGACATGAAATGCTTTGAACTCCCATAGAAGAAAGCTGTTAAAGTCAGCCTCTGTTTTAAATTTATTCTGCTGTGGTGCCTGTGAATGTCCAAAGCTAACTTGGACTAGATTTATAGATTTATGTGGAGTCATACATTATGTATCAGCTATTTAAAAAAAAAAAAAAGGCTTTATGATTTAGCACTAAATTTTTAGAAAATAAAAATACTGCTGAAAAAGGAGCTGTACAACATTAAAAATGTCAGGCTTGTGATCAACACCTCCTCCTCCTCTCAGCTGTCTTTGATGCATTTCTATTTGGCCTCATGCTGGTAGGGGTTGTTAAATTTACATTCCATGTCAGAGTCAAAAGTCAACTCCAAAAGCTGTGGAATTAGCATTTAATTATGAAACAGTTAGAAAAAACCAAGAGAAGTAGGATTTTGGTTTTAGTAAAATGAGAGACTAAAATCAGTTATTTGTGAAAGGTTGATTGCTTGAACTCTGTTGCAGAAGTGTTCAGCACCTGGAATTTTACACTCCATGAACATCCACCAGAGGGATTTCAGGTCCCTTCCAACCCAAACCATTCCATGATTCTGTGATCTTTGATACTTGAGTGTCTTTTCTGATAAAAACCTTGAATTTTAAATAAATATTTGATAACATCATAAAAATACTTTTCCAAACAGCAACAAGTGAAGATATTCCATACTTGGATCAGATAATTCTTTAAGTACAAATGAAACCAAAACTACTCAATTTGAACTTTAGGGCAGAGCTGGGAGCTTCAATGAGGTTTGGAAAGAGAAAAGTGGCTCTACTGCTGGAGGTTTGACTGGGGCTCAGAAATAAACAGAAATCCATCAGTGCTATATTTCGTGTTTGACAGCACTAAAACTTAATTAAATGGTGTAATTTTCTTTTCAAATTACAAAACAGCCGGTAAATTGGGTAATTGTGAAACATTCCCACCGTGCTGATTAGAAAACTGAATACACAAAGGGATTTATTTTAAGATGAGGGAAGAAAAGTGGAAAAGGCACTTTCAGGGTCTTGGATCTGTGTAAACAGGGAAACGTGGTGTGAAAGCATGGAAAAATCAGCTTTATTCTGCAAACAGCCATCAAGGCTCCAGGGTTTGCTTTGGCCCCACAAAAACACCTGGAATTTTCTGGGCATTATGATGTCAGTGTCCTTAAGGAATGAGCCTCAGTCCTGTGGGCTTTTGTTTCAGGGTCATTTCTGGATGTGTGCTCCTCTGGATGGCCAAGAAATACAATTTTGAGGTGGGTCAGACATCAAAGTGCAAATGTTCCCTTCAGGGACAGAAATCAGCCTCGCTCCTGTATGAATAAATGAAAACAATCCTACCTTTAAAAAGTTTTTTGGGTTGTTTATTTTTTTTCTGTTGTTCTTGTTCTTGTTTTTTGTTTTGTTTTTAATTTTAATTTTTTGTTTTTTTTTTTTTTTTTTTTAGTAGGACCGAACACGAAGATCAGCACTTTATAGCATCTTGTTTGGATGATTTAGGTTCAGTGCTAAAGCCTAAATCCAATTTTCTAGACTCATCAGCCTGAGTCTCTGGTAACATCCATGTGTCTCAAACTGAGAGCTGCCACAGCTCTTTCAGCCTTCATTTTCAAGGAAGGATGACCTGGTACCACAAAAAAGCAAACAAACAAACAAAAAAAAAAAAACAGAAACAACAACAACAAAAAAAACAAACCCCAAAACAAAGAAACAACAAAAAAACCCCTTGCTGCTCATCTGTTCTGCATCTCATTTACTTAAACTGTGCTCAAGATGGGAACTTCAGGGGGTAGAAAATAGTTCAGAGGCTCTGATGAGCATCTGCACTCAGGCACCCCCTGACATCCAGATTTCTTTTGAAACACTGGGTTTTATCACTCTTACACCAAAAGGATATGATCCTGCCTTTTTTTTTTTCTGGAATTGTTAATATTTATGCTACTTCGGGGTGAATTACAACTAAATAAGTCCAGTTTATCTTTTTCTTATATGTGCATAACACTGAGAGGTCGAAAGTTTTATTTGGATTAATGTCCCACCAGTTTTGTATGAAGGATATTGATTAATAATGTATGTAAATACTAAGGAGAGTTTAAGCAATTCATTGTGGAATTGCCATAAAAAAAATAAATAAATAACCTCAGATTGTTATACTTGTGAAAGCAGCTTTTTATTGGGAAAGTCTAGGAATTTTCTCTGCTCTTTGTTTAACATAAAGGCAAGTTATGTTGGATTTGTGATTGTCTAGAAAGCTAAACTAATGAAAATAAAGCTGTAAAAAATTATGTTTCTCATATGTAGTTACTGGAAACCTTAACTAATTTCCAGTGGTTGTTGGAAAGTTATGCCACAGAGCAATTACTACATAGTTTAATGCTTGGTTCTAATTAATTTGTACAAAATATACTTTCTCAGCCTTTTAATTGGTGTGGCAAATTTACATTGCTTTTTTCTTTTTTTTTTTTTGCACCCTATATATTGCAGCTCATGTAATTACTGCTCCTCCTGCTGAGCAATTAGTGGGAAGGAGTCCCAAAATTAAACTGAACTGAGCTCTAGAGCTGCCTGTGAGTTTCTGCAGAGATTTTGAGCAGTGCCATACATGAAGACATCCAATCCTTCCTATTAAAACTCTAGGCTTCAGTTTTAGAGTTGCTAATCAATTTAATTGATTTAATAGGCTGTTAATTGATTTAATAGGCTGTTAGTAGGCTACTTATCAGCATTTCCTAAGCTAGACTGGAGAGCCAAATCACTGCATTTTCTTTTAGTGTCCAAAGACTTTGAGCAGCTTGGGTGGTTTTTACATCTTGCTCTGTACAAAAAATAAATCCACTTATGAGACAGATAAAAATAGAGAGAGAATTTCATTTTAATGTGTGTCTTTAAAGAGCTTGATTATTCTCTGCATGTTTACCTTTCAGCTTTATGGTCCTGTTTTCCCCAGTTTACTGTCTGATACTTCACTGAGCATCTCATGCAAGGAATTTTATGGATGCATAAAAGCAAAGCTGAACTGTTTTGTTTGAACTTGTTATCTAAACACGAGCTGGTATCTCCTAGAAATTTTCAAAACGTTTAAAAACACATCAGTGAAAATCCTGGTAAAATTGATTCTCTTCTTGTGTTGCCTGAGTTTTGTGATGTGTGGAGAAATCCAGGTTTCCTTTTGTTCCATCAGGGCATTCAATTTTCCAGCTGAAAGCCCCATCCCCATTTGTGATCCTGGGATTCCACAATGACATCCCAGATGGGGAATCATTTTAAGGTGAAGTGTACATTCTGAAGAAAGATGAACTCCACACTCCAAACTTGATTCTTCAGTGGTTTCAGCATAAAAAGAAATATTAAACCCTCAGAATATTTTAAGGCAGAGCTGCCAAACTTTTCCTGGATTTCTATGAGGAATTCTGCATCTCTGTCTCATGAGTCAGCCTACCTGGGTATAAATTTAATAAAATGCAGTTTATATTTTGTTAAAACCAAGCTGTTATGTTAAAGTTGTAAATTGATTCCTGAAGACGTGTTTAAAATGTCACCCTTATTTCAGAGCAAAGCCATATATGAAAGTAAATTTATAGCATTTAATTTTTCAGTGATAGTCACTGACATTGGATTTTGGTTTTGCTGAGGGCTGAGATTCAGGAATATCAGGAATATCCATCCACAGCAGCAAGTGGTTGTTGCAGAAATTTGGGATAAAGACCCTGGGGATATGTTGATTAAATCTTGTTGTCCATGTTTATTGCTTTTTGATTTAGCTCCAGCTGGGCAGTTTGCAGCCTCAGGGATGTTCACACCTATTCCTCTGCCTCAGGAGGTTTTTATTTGTCTACCTGTACATTAAAAATTCATCATTCTGGCTCAGGGTGCTCGTTAAGCATCACTCAGAACTAGCCCAGAGTGTCTCAATCACTGATTAGAAGGAATGGGAATGTTTTCATTAAACCCCCTTTGATGCTGGGGAATTTGGGATTTATCCCCTTCCCAGTGAAATACTGGGGAATACCAAACACAGCAGTCACTTCAACATGGAGTGATGATAAAAAATGTTTAACCCAGCCAAATATTGCTGTTGCTCTGGAAGGGGAGTGCAGAGGGACACAGTGAGTGCCCCAAACCTGGAGCAGCTCTGCTGTGCAGCCCTGGCACCATCTGGGCACTGGGTGCTGTTTTATCAGAGAGCCCTGGGTTCTCTGGAGACAAATCCTTTAAAATTGCCCTGTTAGAACAGGAAATTGTTTTGTTATTGCCCCAATTTTCTCTGACAAACTGCTTTGTCTAATGGAAAGGATCTGCTTTCTCACTTAGGAGGGAATATTAATAACTCTAATTGCCACTTATTAGCAATTTTACAAGATGCTGAGCACATAAGTACACTTTCTAACAGTCTATAAAAAAGAACAGCATTACAGATAATACCATCACTGCGAACAGTTTTCTGGTTGGAAAACAGGATTTTTTCAGAAATATTTGAACATTTCACACATGGCTGTACTGGGATGAGGAATGAGATCAGCATTGGTATTTTCAGGACAGAAAGTGAGAGGAGTCCTCTGGTACAACCAAAAATTCCCCCTTTAAGTTCTGTGCAGCCTCACACGATTCAAAGTCAAAACCTGAGTGTTGCCTGGTGCTCTTCTTGAGAGAAGCAGAAGAAAAAAACTCCTGGTAAATGAGTTATTATCTTTATGAAAGCAGTTTGGCACAAGCATTTCTGCAGGGTAATCCCTTCAAGAGTGTTTGTTCTTATCTGGGGATGCTCTGGTTTTATTTTGCACTGCCAGGTTCCAGTTTCTTCATGACAATTCTGTAATGAGGTTTTGCATACAAAACTTGATTTTTTATTTTTTTTAAGTGTGCTCTGGATTGGATAAGAATTGTCCTTTTAAAAGTTCAAATATCTAGTTTTTACTAAAACTGCCTGGTTTTGCATTGGAAAAAGGAGATAGAAAAACAGGTGTGTGTATGCATACAGAGAATCATGGAATCATGATACTCCATATTTATTTATTTATCCATCTCATTACAGAAAATTCCATGGAGCAATGTCCTCAATGGATGTAGGCTCTGATATAGATCTTTCCTAAATGGATTTTCCTTTGCAGGAAAGCAAAATTCCTCTGCAAAGTTATGAGCACAAAGAAGAAATGTGTAATCAACACTAAACTTCTCTCCCAACAGGGAAGGATTTTTTTGTCTCCTGTTTAGATCCAGGGTGCTTCAGAACCCCCCATTTATCCCCCAAAAACTCCTGCACACTAAGTTTTCACACTGAGCCTTCCCTGGATCTGCTAAAGCCCTTTTTGGGGAGAATTGTTTCGTTGGAGCAGAGCACATAAGCACCATCCTTGATGGGCCCTGAGAGCTGATAATGTGGCAAAGGACACTTCACACCACAGTGTTATGGCTGCATCATCGTTGGAGAAAACTCTATTTTCCAACACTCATTCAAGTCAAGGAACATTTCAGGAAAGGCACTTGTGCTCAATCAGATGAATAATTTATTTTGTACTAGCAGTGCTGCGTTAACATTGGGCATTTCTAAGGGGCATAAAGGAGGCAGGAAATCAGAGCTGAGTGCCTGATGAATTTAGCCATTCACATGTCCACAAGTGTCTAAATGGATTACTTAGGAAAATCAGCACTGCTGCTTGTACAGATTGGTAATAAATTCTGTTTCATTACAGTGACTGGTATTTTAAGATTTAAAATGAAGACTGATTAAATCAAGTGAAATATGCACGTAAATTGTCATTATGTGGATGGATACACCTTACTCTATTAAAATTGGATTTTAGATTTGCTCCACGCTTTATTTTGCAGCTCATTTTTTGATGACAGTTCATTCCTCCCACATCACATTATAAATTCAGCTGTATTTTAGCTTTGGATGGAACAGGGGAGTGTGTGGGGGAAAACTTTGTTTCTCTCTTCCCCCCTGTTTTCCTGTGTCAGTATTTTACACAAGGTCAATAACAAGCTCCAGTGTGTTTACAATTACCAAGAGGATGGGATTTGTTATTGTGCCCTGACAAATGTGCTGATGCTTCCATTATTTATGGAGAGGAGATAAAAATCGTGCAATGTTCTGAGACAGAAGTAAGGTGTGTGTGTGGTTTATATCTGTATTTTTGATGAGTTCTCTTAATAGGCATTGGGCAATGCATGGACCTGTGACCGTGGGATGTAAATTTTTCTTTGCAGTAAAGCTGTCAAAGCTCTGTGGGTTTTTTTATGACTCACATTTATGCAACTTGAAAAAAAGAAAAGAAAAAATTTGGCTTCCTGTAATATTTAAACCCAGAACTGATTGGTGTGTAATGGCTGTGATCTCAAGAAGTGTGAAAATTAGACAAACATATCCACTAAGTACTGAGGGTACTTTAAGAAAATTTTATTGTGAGAATTGAATTTTTTAGTTTTTAAAAAGAGACACAATTCAGTTTTAAACTCCCCATTAATATCCGTGTTCCTGTGGTCCTTGGTTCAGCTGGAATTGCTGAATTACATCACGAGCAGTGGGATGAGTCCCATGGAGAGGAACAGAATCCACTTTTGGGTAAAGTTTTGGAGCACCCACCCAGCAAGGGCTGTGACACAGCTGTGGCTCAGGACTGTCACCTCCTGTCCCTGCTGGGACAAAGGGGGCTCAGAGTCCTCTCCCCAAATTCCTGCCTGGGGCTTCAGGAGCCATCAATGAGTGTGTGTCCAGTGACGAAATGGGGAGAAGCCTCATCTCTGCTGTTTGGAAAGGTGTCCATCCCAACTCCTCTGGAGCTGGGGGTCTCCATGGAAATCCCTTTTCCTTTGGTCCATCCCTTGTGCCAGCCCCTCACTCCCCACCATCCCCCAGCTGTGACAGCCCTGTCCCCCCCTGCTCCACCTGGGGATGCCAGAGCAGCAGGGATGGGAGCAGGAATCTCTCCTGCTGCAGCTCCCAAAGAGCCACAGCAACAACCTGGCAGGGATCCCCTTTCCAGAGAAACTCACAGCACCTGGCTCACATTTCCATCTTAAATCACCCTTGGAGGGCTCCTCTCCCTTTTTCCATGAACTCAGGGAGTGCTTGGTCTCCTCTGGCTGGAATTTGGGAGCTCTGGATCCCTGCTCCTGTGTGTGTGAGAACAGCTCCTGTCCTCTGAGCTGCAGCTTCTGAAACAGGTAAGAGCTGATTTCTTCTGCTGTCATTGGCTGAAGTTACTTGAATGTGGATTTTTCCCAGAGCCAAGGATTTGTTCCTTCACCTCCCTCCAGCTCTTGCCACAAGTTGCTGATTAGCTCCAAGCAATGCTGCTCCATCTTTATTGTGAGATGTAAAAGAATTTAATTTGATTTTTTTTTTGAGAAAATTTATTTTGAACTGTATTTTAGAAGCTCAATTTAGATGAAAAAATGTTCGAAATTTGATTTTTGCTTTATGAATATCTCACAGCCTCTTTATGCAATCTTTAGCTAAACTGGATACTGAAAACCACTTTGAATTCCAGAATTGTACAAAATTCCTATCAGTCTATAAGACATTCCTGAATGTTGTATTCCCTGGTGGAGAGGGAAGCTGACATCTTTGCTAAGGCTGGGAGAGCCCCTCTATAACTGAGCATGGGCCTTCACTGGGGTGTGAAGTCTTTCCTCTTTCTGTGGAGTTATTTTGAAGATGTTGAGAGCAGCAGCTTTTTTATAATTGGGTGCTAAGTGTGCATTTTGTCTAGAACAAGGCTGTTTATGTACCTTCTTTTATTTTCTCTGCTGCCACTGCTGTGCAGCTCAATAATTATATTTGTTTCAACACTGCCAAACTGCTTAAATATTTTCTCCATCACACACTTCAGGTCTACCTCAGCCACTGAATACATTATGCAGGAGGGCTGGCAGAGTTTCCTGCTCACACACTCAGCATTGTGTTGTGGATACAGAAATGGTTCCTGAAAGTATTTTTGATGATGTGCTGTTCCTTTCCAGAAAACAATGAACTTTTAAATACCTTATTAACAATTTCTGTGTTGCTCAGATGTATGTTTGGTTATAGTTGAGATATGATGGGGATTCTCAGGCTAAGTTTCCCTCAAAATAATCTCAGAAGAAATTCTTGCTGAGGGAATGCAAACTTTTATTTCCAGTGAAATTTCTGTGGGAATCTTGGTGCATTTAGGAGAGAGATACAAGTGGATAAAGGGGGAAAGTTGTCTCTATTTAAGCTTTGAGTGAGAGGATGAAATTCTGCCTGGTGTAAATATGAAGCACAATCTTTAATTGGTTTATGGGTGGGTTTTGGGTTTTGTTTGTTTTTTTCTATTCCTGGTTTATTAATGCTCCAATCCCAGAATGGTTTGGATTGGAAGGGACCATCCCCATCTCAGTCTCCATCACTTTCTCCCTGATGGTGTAACACTTTATTGTGATCAAAAATCTGTTGTTGGTATTTAAAGAAGCTTTGGGCAGCAATAGAGATGGCAAAGCAGTCAGATAACCAGAATACAGAGATTTTAGATCATTGTTACTTTTCCTTTTGGTACAGTGAGTGTTTGGTTGAAGTGTCAAGGCTAAACTGAATTAAGCAGCAATTAATGATAGCACAGACCATCTATCAAAAATACCTAAATTAACCCAAATAAGAGTCAAATAAGACTCCTTTGACTTGTTAACAGCTCTTAAAGAAAACAAATAAAAGTCAGAAGAAAATCTGTAAATTACTAATCACTACACAACTTTCTACCCAAATTCTACTTTTGCTGAGCAGGGATGGGAAGGGCTCTTCAAAAACTGACACAATTTCCATGCCTTTCACTCTAGGAAATGCTATTTATTATTAAAAGCCTTTTTTTTTTTTAGGGTAGCAGCAAAAAGGAAAAGCAAATATTCACTGTAATGAAGTTCATTACAAGTCTCTCATACATGGAAAAGTTAGTGACAAACTGCCAGAGGTTATAAATATCTGCTTATAAATATTTTAAAAAATCAGTCATTCAAGCATCTCCTTGTCATCAGCAAAGCAAACTCTTTAAATTTACAAAAGCAATTCCTCTAATAAAATGATGGTTCAGAGCTGCCATGAGTTCCTGCTGGTGATTTGTCACTTTATGCTGACTCAGGCAGTGCAGTGAGGTACTGACATTCCTTGGGATGGAAACCTGGGAACATTTGCAATGAATATTCCTCACTCCTGGGCAAGCAGAGGCTGCCTGGGACTGGAAATGAGGAGTTTTATCCTGCTTTGCTTGTGGTGAATCAGATGCCAAGTGAGCCCTGCAAATCCCAGGGTGCAAAGAGTTTGGTACATCAGTGAATAACAATTTAGGAGAGAATTTATTTTTTTTTATTTCCCCTGCATCTTTATTACCATAATGAATTTTATGTGGTTTCAGGAAAACAAGGAAATTATTATTGATGTGAAAAGTGGATTGAAATAGAGTCAAGAATTCCACTTTCTATTTCTCACCTGCAGAACTCCCCTGGCAGCTTCTGCAGGTTCCTCAGATGGAGCTGAAGCAATATTGCCATTAGAGCCAATTTAAAACTTAGATATGTGAGTGTAGAACTAGAAAATATCTGTCCTACAGCACTGGATTTGCACAAGTTACTGCTTGGGGCTCAATCGAATTAAATCATGCAGTCACCTGAGTCAGCCCTAAAGAAACCTGGGAATTGTAGTGCCAAAGTCATGGCACTGCAATCAGCCCTGTGCAGCTGCCAGAATTACAGAATTACAGAATTACATGTGCTCTGTAATGCTGCTCACAGAATATCCCCATCATGGAGCTGAGCTCCCACCCTTCTGGGAACCTTTGTACCCTGGAAGTTGCTCCAAAGCTCCTGTTCCAGCTCTTGGGGCTCTTCCCCCCCAAATGGAAAGTGAAGGCATTATTCTGTTTCTGCAAAAACCCCTTAACAAACCCCAGCCTTGCCATGAAACCTGGGATGGTATAAAAATGCAAAGTTGCCAAAATAGAATGAAATCTTGGGAATATTCCTCAGTGCTTGGGAAAATTTCTTAACAAAAGAATCCCCAGTGTTGTGAAGACAGGATAACTCCAAATATATGGATTAATCCTTCAGTTTTAAGTATGGAGTGGTTGGCTCATGTGTACAAATATCCAGTGTGGTGGTGGTGGTGTTGTTTCATAAAATATCCTCATTATTTCACATCCTCACACTGTTTTTGGTGTTATTTTAATTTGCTTGCTTCTCTCCTGTTTTCAGTTCACACACAGATGTGCTGGGGGTTCCTTTTTTACTTTTTAGTGCAAGGATGCTCTATAAAAATGAGAGAGCAATAGGAAAATTTAATATCTGTTTGCTGGGCTTGGGAAGGACAGGACTGGGAAAACAAGGGAGGATAAAATGTGGCATATTTGATTTCCCAAGTCCAGTAAAATGAGGTGGAAGCTGTGCCTCCCATTCCATTTGTGCTGCCAGAGTGGCTCTAAAGCCTTTTCTAAATAACATAAATGGAAATTCTTGCTGAATACAGGAATTAAATGCACACAGAAGACAAGATTTATGAAAAAAATGTGGATTTAACAAAAATTGTGTTGGGCAGTTTTTCAGCAGCAGAGCTGTTTCCTCCTGGCATCACGAGAGGGCACTCAGCAATTGCTTTTCAGCATTTTTTGCCACCCACGTCAGACACATTCTGCTTTTCCCTCCTTCAAAATAAAAGACAACACAGGATTCCACACAAAGGTTTCTCATGTGTCACACCAGGATTTGTTGCTGATAAATAATTCTGAGCAGAAATGTAAAATAAATGCTGTGTATGAATAGTGCTGCAATGTGGCACTTGGGGCAGTGAAGGAAGTTTTAATTCCAAATAACAGGTATTTATTTATGTCTGATCACAGACTGGATGCTCTTGAGTTGTGGTGATGCCTTCCAAACATTCCTGCAGCTCATCTGAGCAGGGCAGGGAGCAGAACATTCTCTGTGGGGAAAAAAAAAATCTGGTAGAAAAGAGGATTTTTAGGGTTTGGAAATGGGGAATGTGTCAAGGAAAGAGGTGGGAGAGGAAACCTGGCTTTGGTGCCAGGGAGGGCTGATCCCAAACACTTGAGCTCCAGCCCTGCCCCTGCAAATAAAACAGTTAAATATAAACATTTAAGAATAAATACAAACAGTTAAATATAAAAATTTAGGAATCAATACAAAGAGTTAAATATAAACATTTAAGAATAATTGCAAAGAGTTAAATATAAGCATATTATAAGTGTATCAATACAAAGAGTTAAATATAAACTTTTAAGAATAAATACAAACAGTTAAATGTAAGTATTCAAGTAAAAGTACAAACAATTAAATATAAACATTTAAGTATCAATACAAATACAAACAGTTAAATATGAACCAAAGAGCTAAAACCCCCAGCTGTGTGCTGGTGATTTGTGTTTTCACTTCCACCCAAGAGCCATGGAATCACAGAACCCCTGATGTTGGAAAAGTTATCCAGGATCACTGAGTCCAGCCAAGAGGACAGAGAGATGGGAATGAAGTTGTCAGGACAAAAGTTTGGTTTTCTCTGTGTGGCTGGAGCTGTGTGTGAGTTTTTGTGGCAACATTTTGTGGTGAGTGTGGAGCTCTCCAGACAACCCAGGAGAGGTTTCTAAAGGACAGGACAGAAGATCCTGCAGGACACTGTGGCATCACAGAGCTGAGGCAGCTCCCATAAATGCTGTGGCAGGACTTTGCCTGGACTCATCAATAATTATTTGGATGAGCCAATTAATTTCGTTGGGATTGCCTTAACAGGTATTTTTGTGCAGGTAAATTATTTATTGGGAGCACAGGCTGGGGTAGAGCCTTGTCTGAGCCCTGCTGTGCTCTCAGCTCTGAGCAGGGCTCCCAGCAAGTCCATTTTGAGGTTTTCCATCAGTCCACATCCTTTTTCCAGCTAAGCCTTTGGTACTGAAGCATTTGGAGCTTCTCTTATCTCTGGTTCCATGTGCCATAAGCTCCCCTGTTTAAATTAAGCCCCTCTGTTTCCATCAGAGGCTTTCCCAGTGTGAGGAGTGCCCTGGCACCCTCTGCCATCCTCCTTCCAAGGGGAGTCCTGGGCAATTCCGTGTGATCCAAGGGGTTCTTCCCTTGTGCTATCATCAGGAAACACGAGGTTCTTAGCAGATAAAAGGTTGTGAAATTCTTGGCTGTTCAAGCCAAAAGCCAGACACAGAAAATCTCCACACCTGACTCTAAGCCTGGCTTAGGATCCTTACGGTGGTGGCTTTGCTTTAAAGCAAAGCTGGAGTCACAAACCCAGAGTTTTCTTACAGGGATGTTTTCTCCTTTTGTTAAAAGCCCATCACTTGGCTGCTACCAAAACAGAATCTTAACTTTTTCACAAGAAGCCTGTTTTACAGGAATTACATCCTGCAGAGGAGTGCATTCTAAAAGGACAGATATTCTGTACAATATTCAGAAAGTACTAAAGACCCAACCCTAGAAATAAGTGTTGCTGTTTTCCTTCCTGTGCCATTCCTATTGCTTTCAAAACAGCTGTAGTCATAAAAGGGTATGGTTTCTCTTTTCAGGAAAACAAGAGGAGCAGGAAGCTTATTTACACTGAATCATGTTAATGACATAAAACATTTGATGTCCTTAAATGATCCAAAGTGTTCTAGATCTGAGTTAGAGCTGCAGCATTGTTTGAAGTCTCAAGTTTGTGCGATCCTAAAACCCACAAAACTTTGATGCCCTGCACAGCTGCAGCATCACAGATGGATGAATATACAAAAGATGTTGGAACTGTAAGGTCATGAACCACAGAAAACTTGCTCAACAAGAGTGCAGAGAACAGTGGGTCCTGTTCAGAGCAGAAATCCTGTGGTCACAGCGTGGAAATGTCAGAGCTGTGATGGCTCAGTCACGTGGGGTCCCTTCATTGTGACAGAGGATGTGTCATTTTCTTCAGGAAGGGAGCCAAGGGTCAGGCAAATGTTCAGGGAAAAGAACAATTCCCAGTGCTGAGTCATTTCTGTTAGCTCTGAGAGCAAATGCTCTGTGTGCTGGGTTTGGAGGTTTTGTACATCAGAACATCAAACACAGAACAGGGGAAACACAAAGGTAAAGAAATCAGATGGGGAGCTGGCAGGGAAAGGCTCATCCTTTTCAAACCACATTTCTGTGAGTGAGCTCTGCTATGATTTTTAACTGGAAATGATGAGGAATAAAAGCCAAACATGTGAATTGGCCAGAGGAATATTGCACAGCAGGGCCTGCTGTAGTTTGTTCGGGAGATTTCTCTTTGTGACAGTGGAGAAACCTCAGTTGGTGGGTAAGGGAGAGTGCCAGACAACTGTGATTTTCCTGGGAAAAGGTTTAGTAAGGAGATAGTGACAATGTGGGGGGAAACAAAAAGTCTAATTTGATGGTTTGCACCCCTTGGCACTTGTCCATATCCCAGAGATCACACATGTTTGGCATGAAAAGTCTTTAAAGTTTGGAGTGTTCGTTTCAGCCATGGTTTGTAACCCTCCAGAAGAAGATTTCCCTTTTTCATGGAATGCAGCAATTAATGGGTCCCTCAACTCTCTCCACTTGCCCAAGCTGCTTTTCCTGCCTGCTCTAGCTAATAATCAATGAAGGAGGGGAAGAACATTGATTGGGGAAAATGCCTTATGGAAAAATCTCATTGAGGCATCTGTGCCTGCCTTTTCCATGTGGGCAGGATCTGCTAAAAACAACAAGATAGAAAAGTAATTCCATAAATCACTGATGAAATTTCCTTTAGCTTTCCTAGGGATCTTGCCCAGATTTGACTCCTGTTGATCTGATTAGAGGCTGAGGTCTCCTGGCACTTGTTACACCTACAATTGCCTGATGCTGCAATTTGGCATCTTTGGGAGCTGCTGGTGAAGGTTCCTGCCAGCCTGAACAAGGACACCCAAAAAGTAGAACCCAAAAGACTTTCCTAATCAAAATAACAGGTAAACAGAATGTTAGATTGATTTAATAATTTCTGCTGGCAACTCAGTTGTCCTGCTGATAAATACAACCTGGGAATGCTTCATGCCTCCAATAATCAGATTTTTTAATATATTTGTGGTACCTTCTGCAGGTTGTAGGAACCTGGCTTTAGGTCTGCAGACTCCAAGGCTTTGGAGCAGTTTCCAATGAGTAAATGGTGGATCACTTAAAGGAATATTTTCAATTACTGTAATCCACTCACTATATTGTGTTTTACATCCCCCAGTAACAAATTCCAGTGATAGCAGCAATGAGCAAGCTCAGAGTAACGTTTCCTAATAAAGATCAGGGAAATGAAGATGACAATTGCTTCCCATTTTTCCTGCATCCTGGCCTGATGTGAAAGCTCACAGTAATTTCACTGCATAGAAATCTAATTAATCAATACATTGGAATTGCAGTCGCAGCAGCTCCTAAAGTAGGGCTCAGGATTAATTTTTCAGCTCAGAGATTCCAACAGCCTTTCTCTTTAATTCTGCTGCATATTTCAGCACACAAAGTGCTGCATTTAAATGGGAACTGGATTATTTAATTATTCAAGTTGATTAAGGTGGGTAATTAAATGCTACCACTAATATATTATGTACTTTACATTTTATTTCCACTAAAAGTGATTTTTAAGTGCAAACTAAAAGGATTATTTGAGTTTCCAAATCCACTTTTCTCCTGCTTTTTTTGAATTGCCTGATTGCTCATCTCCCAGTATTTCCAACTTTGAACCAAGAATCAGAACAAGCATTTATGGAAACCAACACATTTGCAGTTACTTGTTTTAGCAACTCTTTTGCTCTGGGATTTTAATTCCACCTTTTCCAGTTGCCTAAAACACTGTAATCAAATTAAACTCAGCAACTTTCTATCCTCTAATTTTATAATTCATGTAACTGTCTTTATATGCGCTGTTTATTCGTCATTGGGTTTTGTTGGTTTTTTTGTTGTTGTTATTTGTTTTTGTTTGCTTTGGGGATTTTTTGTTTGGTTGTTTTTTGTTTGTTTTGGAGTTTTTGTTGGGTTTTTTGCTTTGGTTTTTTTTAATTTTTTTTGTTTGGTTTTGTTTTGTTTTTTTTGTTTTTTGGGGTTTTTTTTGGTTGGTGATGTTGTTTGGTTTGGCTTTTTTTTTCCCTTCAATTTCTGCTTTCAGAGTAGGACAATGGAAATGTCCAAGGCCAGGTTGGATGGGGCTTGGAGCAGCCTGGGATGGTGGAAGGGTGACCCTGCCCATGGCAAGGGTGGAACCAGGTGTAGTTTTGGGTTCATCTGGTTTTTGATGTTGAAGTTAAAGCTGAGCAACTTCCAGCCAGGAAGTCTCCATGGCTGCCAGAGGCTCAGGTTGTTTTCTAAAGACAGCACAAAATTGGGATGTGAAAATATTGCAAAGATTCCTTTTGTCTTGTATATAGGGCAGTGTAACCCCTCCATAAAGAAATCAGTATTTATTAATAAATAAATAAATAAATAAAAGCACAGTTAGGCTGTGATGGGGGGAGTGTTACACAGGATTAGGAACAGTCCTGGATCTGGTGAGGTAACATCTCCATCCTGATGTTTACTCCTGGGATTTTCCTGCTCTATCACACTGCAGTGTCATTATAAAACTGCCAGCTGCTCCTTGGCACGTGGCACTCAGAGCCTGTTTTGAGGAGAACATGGGAAGCTGGGTGCTTTAATAGAGGGTGTGACTGTGATGCCTCAGCATTTCAGCTTTTATATTTTTCATGTATTTGTAATCCTGCAGTTCTTTAGTGTGTAGCTCCAAACTCCACATTCGGTGCTGGCTGCTGCTCTCCCATTCTGGGCAGACACAACAATTCCTCTCCAGGCTGGGAATCAAGGACACCTCACTGCCTCAGGCCCCCAGAGATGGGAACAAAAGTGATTGGGGGAAGCAAACTTGGGGTAAATGACTTCATTACCTGGAGCTGTAATTGGGAGATTAACCCCCAAAATGCAAATGGACCAAACTTATAAAAGTGTGAAAACCCATGACTCATCATCCTTTTTTTGGTATAACCCCTGTGGGGCTTTGTCTGCCCTAAATGCACCTGAAGGCCCTTCCATAAATAGAACAGCTTTTTATTCCCTTAGTTCTGTCTGGCCTCTATTTTTAGGTTGTCCCAAAAAGGCATCAGCTGCAGGACAGGTTCCAGAGCCCTTCCCCACACTGAGCATCCCAGCACAGAGCCCTCCCTGCTGCCTGCAGGGTGTTTGCTCTGCATTGTGCAGGGATCACCCCGTGGCTGACAGAAGCCCTGGTGACAGAATGGGCTCTATCCAAGTTTTAGGGCTGATCTCTTGTGCATGAATCGAGTTTCTGTTTGAATTTTGGCCCTCTGCAAAGCTGGCTGTTCATTTTGCTAAGGCAAACCCAGCATACTAAACAGGTAATTAATTTCTGGTTTTTGCCAGGGGTCAAAAGACAGTGTTCCCCAGGCATTGAAGACTGGTGAGGATTTTCATGAAGCTGAGCATTTAAAAATACATAAGTAACTCATGCTGGAATTTGCATGCAAATAACAAAACCAAGTATTGCTGATATTCACAGTTTATTTTATTAGTGCCTGTGTTTTTCTTCTGGCTTATTTAAAAACGCTCTTTGTGGTGCAGTGGTGTTTACTAAGAGGTTACAAAGCTCTTTAATGAGGTTGGGATGTCTGGCTCACTTGTACCAGAGCAGTTTCCTCCTTGCAAGTAGAAAGGAGTGAGCCAAGCAGGATTAGGAGAAGGCTCTGCCTCCAGGGATGGAACGGGACCTCAATAACAGGAAGATGAACCAAGCCATTGCAGATTTCCCCAAAAACACCCTCATGATCTCATCCTGGCTGTTTGGCCTTGGCTGTGTTCTTTTGTTGGAGGTGAGAGAGGGGAGGTGTTGCATTTTAGGCTATAGGCGAGCAGAGAAAAGGATAATGCAACATAGATCCTTGTGTAATGGAGATGCAAAAGAGAAAGAGAGCTTTATTTAAAGAAACACCACACTTTATAGGGTAGTATGTGAAAAACAAAATAGAAAAGACTCATTGGTCCAGGAAGGCAACACCTTTTTGAAAACATGCTTTCTGCAAAACATCAAGAGACACTCACACAGTTCTCATGCACCCTGCAGGTGAATAATCATTGTTATAATTTCTTGTCAAGGCTTCAAGGCTGCTTTTTCCCTGGTTCCCAGCAGCATCCAACAACAGGGAGGGGCTGTGGCCATGCAGCTCTTTCAACAGCTCCTGTTCTCTGCTCAGGTCAGGAAAGGATAAATATCCCCAGTCAGAGAGGTCTGAGAGCTCCAGGCAAGCTGGGCAGTAAAAGAAGCCCTTGGAAGCAGAGCAGGAATTCTTGAGCTACGTGATGAGCAAAGTCTCAGGCTGGCTCAGGCCAGGGCTGTGAGCTGGGAAGTTCTTTGCTATTCCCAGCACAAGAGTGGAGAGGTGCAAATAAAGATAAATCACCTTGTTACATGCCAGAGTGTGTAGTTAAGGACTCCAGCCCTCTGAAATGGGAAATTAAAGACCCCAGGCTGAAGGAGGACTTGTGCAACACACAACATTGAAAATCTCATTAGGAGATGTCCTGAGAGGAGCTCAGCCACTTGCTCTGATTCCTCCCTGGGCTGGTTTTGCCAACAAAGCCTCCTGAACATCTGCCTGCTCCTCACCATCTGAGCTGCTACAGAGCCACCAGGCATGTGGGATTTGAGGGGATAACAGAGATTTGGAAGCCCTGGACCTGCATGTGCCCAACTTTCTGCAATGTTTTTCTGAGCTGAGCGAGTGGAGCTGACAAGACAAACCCTTGGAAGCTGAAGCCATCCCAGAGGCTCTGTAAAAAAAGGAGTTTTTACAGGAAAATCATAACTATGAGAACTCAGACTTACTTGGCTTCTCAATTTAGATTGCAGGCTGCTGTTTCTGAGGATGTGTTTCCACGTGCTTAACACTCAGGATGGTTTTGACATCCTCCAAGTGTGTGTGGGTATTTTTAGGACCGTATTCTTTATCCAAAAAAATGCTCCAGTAGACATTTGTATGCACCCTGGCAAAAACTCCAGCCAAAAAAGAAGCAAAGGCACTGCTGCAAGGCAGCATCACTCCAAGCCCATGTGTTCAGGAAGCACAGCAAAATTTAAGCCAAACCCAGCTTATCTCTCACCATTTTTAAGCACTAAATGTCAGGAGAGCTTGGCAGCTGTCAATAGAAAGCATTTCCCCCTTCACAGTGGTCATTATCTGAGCTTTATGCACACTGAATTATTTATTAATTTGCCTTAATAGAAAGAAAATTGTCTTTTTTAAACCCCCACTAAATATCTGATGGAATATATAAATTGAATTATGTCCGATATTGATCTCATCTTGTGTATATATACTGACTTCCAGTCACTTAAAATTAATATAATTGACTGTAGAAGTGCCAGGCACGTTCCTGGAAGGCAGATTAATGATCTGGTGAAGTGATCAAGCACTTAGTGGCTTTTGGCTGATAAATCATTTCAGCTCCTTGATACGTAGGGCATTTAATTATGGTCATTTAACCACTGTTGACTGTTGTGCCATTGTAGAAACTAAAACAATCAAAACATTAACTTGAGTGTGGAGTTGGAAATTATTGTACCACAGCCTTGCAGTTCCTGCATAAGCAATGCTGCCAGCTAAACTGGGACAAATTTGCCTTTTTGAAGAAGTCTAAATAATTCAGAGAACTTATTTCCTATTTAGCTGTTAGTTTTAGGGGGTTACTAAATATTTTTACCTGTTTCTCTGCACACACAGCAGAGATGCAGGGGTATGTAGTAACATCCAGGGAAGCTGTGCAATCACAGTGCCTGGAAAGGTTCAGAAAAGGCACCTGGGACATGGTTCAGTGGTGGATTTGGCAGGGCTGGGTTAATGGTTGGACTTGATGATCTTAGAGGGCTTTTCCAGCCTTAAGGATTCCATGTTTATATAAAATAAATGCATCCTGCCCCACTGGAGCAGCTGGGAGGAAGGGCTTCCCTGGGGATCCCACATCAGATCTCCTGCAGGTGCAGCTAACCCAGCTGCTCTCTGGCTGCTCAGGTATGAATTTGGGACTGTTCCAATATTTGCCCAATATTCTTCTTTGTCAGGGTGCCTTGCAGTAGAACCACAGGCTAATCAGTTTTAGCCCAGAAACAGTAATTTAAACCTGAAGCCCCAAACATGATTCTTTTCCTCCTGCTGGAAATCACTTTTATCTGCAGAGCAGAGCTGGCAGCAGGTTTGGCTCTTCCCTGGGGAGAACCTGCCTGTGCTGGAGAGAGAAAATCCTCCTTCCTCCCTGATTTCTGCATTCACGCTTGGAAAAATTGCCTGGCTGCCTAATTTTTCTGTTTTCTTTCTGCTAATCTCCACCTTGGAAGGACTTTTAAGGGGGTTCAGAGGATTGGCAGAGGTTGCTAGCAGCAGGCTGAGCCACACAGGCTCTGATTCTGGGTGTTTTAATAATAAATGAGATGAAACAGTGGCTGCAGTAGCAGTTTGGGGGGTCAGAGGGAGCTTGGGATGCTCCCAGTGTTGCAGAACCCACATGATCTCCCTTCCAGGGCTTTCCCTGGCTCCAACAGCCTCCCCTGCTCAGTGAATTGGGTGTGCAGTTATTGGGTGGGCTTGGAGCAGCCTGCTCCAGCACAAGGTGTTGGAAGGGATTGGGTTTAGGTGAGCTTTAAAATCTCTTTAAGCCCAAATCATTGTGATTCTGCCACATTTTGGGTTTTGGAGGGAAACTCAGAGGAACTGCTGAGAGCAAGGGAGACTTTCCCCCCCACAAACCACAGAGGCACTGCTGGAATTCCTTTTGAGACGAGACAAGGTGATGCAATTCTGCTGGGATTTTGGGGGGGACTGTTTGTTTTTATGGAGTAACCGAGGTGCAGCCAGTGGGAGGCTTTTTCCACTGCCTCAATTCCCTGTGGGAGCCAGGGCTGGCTCTGGCTGCTCAGCCAAGGATTTCCTGATGGCCCTGGTGTGTCCATGCAGCCACTGCCAGACTGCTCAGTGTCCCTTTGTGTGCAGTGCTGGCCTCGGGTGACCCTCAGCAGTGGCACTGGGCTGTCACATCAGGGGGAAGAAGGGCTGTTCCTCCCCAGCCCATGCTCATGGAGCTTCTCTCCATGGGAAAACAGCCCTGAGAGGCTGCAGCAGGTTCTCAAAAATTAAATTCTCTCATTAAATTAGGTCTATTAATTAATTATTAACCCACAAGACTCAGTTTTCTGTTTTTGTGTTCTATTCTGATGGAGAAATAAATATAAATATAAATATAAATATAAATATAAATATAAATATAAATATAAATATAAATATAAATAGGCAATGCCACCATGAACTCTCTGGACTTTGAGCTGCTGAGGTTGGCCAGGATGTTTGGAGAGAGGTTGGACCTGCCAGTGAAGCCTCAAAATGGATTTATTTGGTGATGTCTTAACACATCAAATCATGGGTTTCTTTGCATAACCTTTTGCTGAGTAGGATTTTATACCATTTATGCTAGAAATGAGCACTTAGCACTTCGGTCCTGGTGACATCAAGATTATCTCTGACCCTGCTGGGGTCACACAAAAATCTCCTGGAGTTAATGTGCTGAAGTAAGGATTACAAATGACAATTAATGATGCAGGGGGAAAACATCTGAGATCTTGGGGTGGGCTGAAATCAAGGCAGCCAGACAGGAATGAGGGGCTCTGCTTTTTTCTGCTGCTTGGGGTCAGTGTTTGGTGGCTTCTCCTAAAAGGACTGGGGATTCCTGCTGTAAGCAGGGGGAGGAGCTGGAGAAAGAGCGTGACTTTTGCTAAAATGTCACTGCAAGTGTTAGTGGAGGAGGAAGGAGGGAAAACAACGCCCTGGTGTGCGAGGCACTGCCATGCCTTTGTTCTGTGCCAGCACAGTCCCAGAGCCCGAGCAGCGTCTCAGCCCTGCTGCAGTGACATTTGTAAATGAGAACATGGCAAGGCCTGGGCTTGGCCAGCATAAAATGCTCTTTTTAAGGGTGGGGGATTAAAAAAATTAAAAAATCTAGCTTAATGGAAAAGGAGAATCAGTCTAGAGGGGGGAAATATAAAAAGGTTTAAGTAGCAAAACAGAATTTAAATGCCAAATCACATGAGAAAGGGTCTTGCAGAGGTAGAATGAGAAGGGCTGGGAGGGAAGGGACAGGGAGAGGGGGGAAACAGCTTCTGGAATGGCACAGAGGCTTAGAAAGCTAAAATGGAAACAAAAGGCCAAGGGGGAACATTCACATGGATATAAGGAAGAATGAATGGCTGTAAGGCATTTGAAGAATGCCTCTTACAGGCTGTGAACTGAGGATCCTTTTAAATTTGTTTGTTATGAATTTTACCCCATGTCCTGTTTTGCTGTTTGGTATGAGGCGGTTGTGTGAAAAACACAGCCCCCATTTCAGGGAGTGCCATTATTCTCCGGGATTTTATTCCCTGGGATTTCATGGATTTTAGCACTGCTCAATGTCCCCTTGCATTCTGCTGAGGAAGTGACAGATTGACTGGGGCTATCTTTGACCCCTTGTTTGTGCACCAGGTCCCTCTGTGCTGCAACAAGGGCAAACTCTGAACCACCAAATTTTAAAAAAATGCAATTTGCAGACCAAGAGGAACAGCAGAAAGAAACGCTGCCCCAGCACAAACCCCCAGCAGCAGCTGGTCAGGGCTGGGGGCAGAGGTGAGCTACCACCTTTGTTTTTCCCTTTCCACCTCCTTCTGCTCCTGCCTAATGAGGCAGCAGCTCTTTGTGAGCACGGAGCTGCCCAGGCAGAGCTGGGAGCTGCCTCCTGAGCAGCAGGAGAGGAATGCCAGCACAGCCAGCCCGGAGCCAGGCTGAATCTGAGCCCTGAAACAGCCCCTGAGCTCCACCAGCTTCCACCCTGAGGGGGAAACTCCTGAGGTTCTGGTTATTGCTGCTCTCAGAGGGGTTTGCAGCCTTTCCCATCAGGACAGGGGCCAGGTGAGCCCCAGGCATGGACAGAGGGATTGTCCCACATGCCATGGAGGGATGGAGGGATCTCCTGCAGGTTTGGCTGCTCCTGCCATTCCTGCTCAGCCCGTGGTGCTGCCATGCTGGAATAACATAGGGCACAGCTTAGGGAGCCCTGCACCACTTCTCCATCCTCCCAGGAACCTTGGCCCAGGGTGCAGAGTGGAAATTCAGATAGAAATGGAATTCTTGACATTTTTCTGTCTTAATTCAGATGGGAAGACATCTCTTCCAACATTATATATTTAAAAAGCAAAGACTTTGACTGGCAGTATAATTATAGCCTGGATTGGTTATTAAGTTATTGCATTTTCTGTCATCATTTGATGTTTACTTACAGAAGCTGGATGTGCCTGCAGTGGCTGGGAGATTCTGTAACCAGCTCTGGCAGTTTTATTCCAGAGCTTTACACATTCACCCAACAATAGAGTGATTTCATTAAATGTGGGGTTTAAGTAAACCTCCAAACTGAAATTCATCTGCTCTGACATTAGAACTGTGCAAAAATGAGACACATGGAAAACAGCAGATGAGATTGGGCTATTAAGAATAATTAATACCGAATTTAATTGACAATTACTTAGCAAGAGTGATATTTGGCTTTCAAAGGCCATCTCCATTTACGGTGCTGCACAGAACAATAAAAGAAGCAATCTGTTTTAGGGAGATGAACATAAAGTGGGGGAAATGCAAATGCTGGGCTGCTTTATCCTGGGGCAGTGCCTCCTGCAGCAGAGCAGGTACACGGTGGAGGTGCACACACAACTTCAGAAGGCATCTCCTAATTGTTTCCTGGATTTTTATCCTTTTGGGAAAGGAGGCAGAGCTTTTTGAGCTGGTGTTATTTACATATAAAAGATTCATCTGTTGTGTTAACAGGGCTGTGGTGTGTGAGCGTTTACCCACGGGCAGGTGACTCACAGCCATGGATAAATTCACTTTTATATTCAATCCCTGTTACTTTGTGATGCCTGGGAGTATTTTTCATGTGGTTTTTTTTCCTGTTCATAGTTTGAACACTGATCTCCTACGCTCTCCTTTGTTCCCATGCTTGTGTTATTGACATTTTCTCATCCTTTAGGCTTTTCCCCCCACTTTGGGAAGCCTTTAGGTGGGGGCAGAAAGGAAAGGGGCTAGAAATGAACAAATTAGTGAAAACCTGTAATGGAATGAATGGAAAAGCAGCACCATAAGGAATCAGTAACTAATGAGTAGGAAGTCCTGTACAGTATGTCATTCATTTAGCCCTCCCTGCTCAGGGTAGCAGCAGATGGTGCCCTGAGGGACTTGGATGTTCCCATCCATGCTCCAACACTACTAAAGAGGTGAGATGAGAGAAGGAGACGAGATGGATCACACCAATCAGCCCAGCAGAAAAATGATTATGATTACATAACTAATGACCCAGGGAATTAGACAATATCAAAAATAGGAAGGATGCCAATTTGTGCTGTGACACATCTGAGCAGCCAAAGCAATGTGGGGGCTGTGGAGTGAGAGTTGTGTGGTTAAGGAAAAAAAAGGGGGGTTCCTCATCCAGCCTTCAAAAATTTTCCTTTTGTTTGACAGCAGTTTCTCTAGATGCTGAGAAAACTCCACCACTGGGTATTCCTGCAATAATCCTGACTAGGTTGTGCACTTACAAGTTCTCTTTTTGCCATATTTAGCTCAGCTGGAAACTTGTTAGAAGCTGGTTCTGCTCCAGTTTTGTTAAACTGCTTTGCTGTGGGACTGGGACCGAGACCCCAGCAGTGCAGGGGTTCCAGAGTGGTTCCTGCTGCTGCTGAGGAGTGTGGAGCTGCCACCTCCTCCAGGAGCAGCTGGGACCTGTGAGCCATGCAAGTGTCCTCTGTAGGACCAGGCACAGCTGCTGGTCACAGACCTCAAAAGGATGGGATCATGACCCTACAAAAAACTGAAACATCCCACGCTGAAACATTCCAGGGGAAGGAATATTGAATGAAATTTGAATTTACTCAGGAAAAGCTTTTGTTTAGCTGATCTCCCTCCCCCATTTCTGATCTGTTTTCTTCTCCAATTTATTGATTTGTTAATTGAAATGTCTGGATTGAGACTGCTAACTCTTGCTGTGTGTGCTGTAATCCTGATTCCAGGATCCTGGTGGTTGGGACATATGTGCCTGCCAGCTACTCAGATTGAAAAAGCTGATTTTGTTGTCCCACAGCTCAGAGGTCTGGCTACAAAACGTGGAGCAGCCCAAAAATTATACGAAATGCAGCTTTTTGCCATCTGCTGGAAAATGTTAATGAGCTGATGATCTCATCCTCTGTTTTAGACAGGTGTCCACATCCCCAAAAATGTGATGAGAAATGACATCTTTGTTGACAGTCTCATCAGATTAATTGGACTTCAGGAGTGAGCTAATTCTCACATCAAGAGGCTTGAGAACATACTGTGGGAGCTGTGTGAAGAACCTTGAACTGCTGCTTCTTGTGCTGTGCCAGATCATAGCAGCTTTGATGGGCTGGATTAGGAAATCAATACTCACACATTGACATGCTAATCCCTCCAGGGACCCTCATTAAACACCCTCCAGATCAAGGGCCACAGCAGTGTGTGTGCAGGCAGGAGCTGCAGCAGTGTCACGTTTCATGTGGGTGCTTCCAAACACTTTCATAGAAATGGGTCTAAAATGTTAAAATATATATGAAGCTCCCCAAACCATGAATTTGGGTGTTTGGTGGAACCTGAGGTGTTAAAAGCATGGGGAAGGGGCAGGTTTTGGTGGTACCTGCACTCTGAGGAGTGAATGGGATCTGCTGGGTCATGGGTTCAGTCCTCTGCTGTAGGAGATACCCTTGCCATGGAAAACCTGCCATGGGGTGCTCAAGTGCCACTTGAAAAGTAATTAGAGTTTTTCTCCTCTTGGGACACTGTTCTGTAACCTTTCCCCAGTAATGGGGAAGAGGCTGTCATCTAATTTCAGAATAAATATATTCCTGGCTAATTGATATTAATTTTTTTTCCTCTTTATTTTTAGCTTACAAATCCTTTTCTCCTCACTGGGTGCATTTACAAACAGGAATATCTACTCTCTAAATAAATGGAGACTTCTCTCTAAGGCTGGATTGCCACACTTGGTGGTTGTTGTCTCATTAAATCATTCCTGGCCTTTGCCCATCTCTGTATTCCNCACACTTGGTGGTTGTTGTCTCATTAAATCATTCCCTGGCCTTTGCCCATCTCTGTATTCCTTTTTTTTTTTCTTTTCTCTTTTTTTTTTCCCACTTCCTGCAGGATTTCAGGGATTTTCTTTTGAGCATCAGGGTGATGCAGTGACATCACTTTTCCTGTGTTCCACATCACCATTATCCACCAGCCTTGCACAACCCTTCCAGTCCTGTTTTGGGACAGCAGATGCTTTTCCAAGGAGCCAGCTGGGGAGGTGGCTGAAATCCTGCCAGGACAAGTGTTCTGGTGGTGTTACATTTGCCTGAGGGAAGGTGGGGAAAAAAATAATAATTAAAGAAAAAAAAAAATCATTGAAATATGCTGGATAAACTCATTTATATTGTACTCTTTGGACTTGACTTTCTGTAAGAAGTTGCTGACCCTATAATTAAATAAATAGAATTACTTTTGTTTGATGCCATTCTGGAATTCACAGCAGAGATTCAAATCTCTGTTAATATTTGAATAATTTGTAAAGAAAAAATAAAGCAGCAACAGCATTTCAGATTGGATATTTTAACCCCTCAAAACATTTTTGTGGGTATAATAGTGTGCATGATACTGAATGTATCAGTTTTACTGCATAAATTCCTTGCTATTATTTTTTTTTAAATATTTCTGTTGATAAAGACAGCACTTTCACAGCTCACCTGAAGTACCCGAGCTCCCCAAATGTGATAATCTGAAATTTTTTAAGATTATTGACCACAAAGACCCAGTGGGGCTGCAGTTACCTCTGTTTAATGCTTTGTCTGGTGAATTACTTCCTACGGGGTAATGACTATTGCATGTCCCAGCTGAATGAAGAAATAGAATTTAAATATTTTGGGATTCCAGCAGAAAAGGGAAGGACAGCAAAAAGATTTGGATGTCTTCATTCTCATTCTTTATCTCATCTCATGCTTGTGCTTATTACTTGAAATACATGATCAGCCAACAGGAATGATGGGAGAGGTTTTGGATTTGAGGGGCTTTTTGGCTGGTTTGGGGGTTTCTTTTGGTTGATTTTTTGGTTTGGAGGGGGTTTGGTGAATGTTTTGTTTTGGGGATTTTTTTATGTAGGTTGATTGAAATGTTATAATGACTCACTAATCTAACTACTAAAAAAACTACTAAAAAACACATTAATCTAACTACTATTAATCTAAACTACTAACTACTACTAAAAATTATCTCATCTACTTAGAAAAATAGCAGGTTACCCCAACACAAAGCACCTAGATATGAAGGGAAGTAGAACAATATATATTTCCAGGTTTTATGTCTTTGTAGCTGGCTTCCATCAGATTTTCCTGATGATGAAGTAAGATAAGGATACTTTAACTCTTTTCCTCCTCATTGCTCCCATAACCTTGTTTTGCCCCATCCTGATTTGCTGCAGCTTTCACAAGTCAGAGGGCTGCTGTGTTCCTTTTTTTCTCCCATAAAACCTCTTTTTTCAGTTTCCCAGGGCACTGAACCCAGACCCTGCTCTGGCTGAGGGTCACCCAGTCCTGCACTGGAAGTTTTCCTCCAGCAGGAGAGGCTCATTCTCATCCCTCCAGGATGCTGAAGTGGGATTGTGTTATCACTTTGGACTTAAAATAAACATCTTACAGAGTTTCCCTGACTGTAAATTATAATTTTTTTCTTCATTTGATCTCCCTGCTCTTTCTTGATCCTCAAAGCAGGCCTTGCAAGGCTCTGTTTAATTGATTATTTGGCTGTTACCTGTTTCATCTTGCATGATTATCAAAGGCTTTCTGGGCTGGCTTTGGAAGGTTTGTAACAGAGGGATCAGCTGGATCAATAGCTCAGAACAGAGATGTTAATTGCTTTGTCTAAAGCTCACTTTTAGTCCCCCTTGTCAATCTTGCAGCTCATGACAGTGTGAACTTTTGAGAGACTCTCCAAATATGCTGCAAATTCAAATTAATTTTTTGTTTTGTGTTGTATGTGCAAGATATAGCCTCAACTGACACAACTTTTGGGAGAAAATCTGAGGTTTTGGGGCTTTTTTCTGATATAAAACCGGATTTGGTCAGTCAATGCTGTTGCATTCTGTGTTATTGAAGTGTTGGCAGAATGTTGTACAGAAAATAGTTCCCTGTAATTCTACCCACCCCATTTGTACAGGTTTCACAAAATTGCTTTTGTAGGGTCAGCATGGGCCAGACAGTCTTGACGGGTGTGGAGCTCGTCTGGCTCTGGGTTTAAAGTGATTTGTTTTAATGAACAGGTGGAAATTTACACTTGCTTTCAACCTGATGGAAATGAAAACATCAGAACCTTTAAAAAAGCTGTCTTGGTTTGCAGACCAAGTTAAAAGTTGGAGGTTTAAATTAGATGTTAGGAAGGAATTGTTCCCTATGAGGGTGGTGAGGCCCTGGCACAGAGCCTGGAAGTGTCCAGGGGATGGTTGGACATTGGGGCTGGGAGCAGCCTGGGGCAGTGGGAAATGTCCCTGCCCATGGCAAGAAGTGGAATTAGATGATCCTAAAAGTCCCTTCCAACTCAAACCATTCTGTGGTGCCATGACTCTACAACTTTCCTGCATGGATTATGTTTGAGCCATTTTTAAAAGTATTAATTGTATATATTTAATGTGAGATGTGAAAAACTACACATAAAGTTTCTAGCAAGCTGCCATGTAAATCATAAAAGCTCATTGTTGAGGTGAGGAGCATCCATTTATGGAAGAGATTATTTTATTTATTTTATATTTTATAAGGAGATATTTGTCTGGTGAGATAGCATAATTGGGAGTGAGAACCAGCAGATTATTTTAGGTGGAGGTGACAGTATGACAGAGAATTACATATCATTGCATGACACACAGAGAAATTTGTGTAAATATTAATGCAGAAGTGGAGAAAAAAAATGGGAAAAGTTGAAGGGAGGGTGAATGTGGAGGAAGAGGAACAGACACTGGGTCAGGTCAAGAGCATGGCAGCTTTTAGTGTAGTGCCAGAAATGTTTTAATGTGTTGAGTAGTGAGGCACTGGTGGAATCAAAGGAGAGGAGATGGAGCCACAGGACAAAGATGTGGCTGGTTTGTCAGCTCTGGGGTTGCAGTAATTCTCTTTCTGCCTGAATCTCTCCCCTTTCACACTCAGCAGGAAGGAATTGAATTCTCAGAAATTGTTTTGTTACATTAAAAACGATCGACTGGTTATGCTGCAAACCTTATAGAAAACAATATTTTAAGTGGAAATATTACGATATGCAATACATGAAAATAACAATAATACACAATAATACATGACAATATGTAACTACAATATGTAATTACATCTTTTGGGATGCTGGCTTGGATTGACAAATGCCCATACTTTGATTTTGCCTTCTCCTAACAAACCTGGGATCACTGAGGGAATATCAACAGAGGCAACACTGTCTTTTTTATTTTGTGTTGTTTAACCACCTTATCTCTGTCTGGATCCACAACAAGAGGGAGCTTTTAAAGCCACATTATCTTCCCTCCCTTTCCCCCTTTTCTCAAGCCTTAGGTTTGAATAGAAATGTGTAAATAATTGGTCAATAACAGGGGGAGGCACTTACTGACAATCCTGTGAGGAGCCTTCAAGGTCAGATCTGGACAACAACCAGGAGATCCCCTGTGAAGTTTGGTTATTTCTCTGTTCCAGCATAGTCCTCCACTCATTTTTTAACTGTTGTGGGGAAATGGCAGATTTAATGTGTTTATGTCTATTTTGTGTGTGTTTGTGCAGCACAGGTTGTGCACACTGGAGACACATCAAAGGATATGATTGATTTGTAGACAATGACCAAACATGTTTAAAACACTCCTTGTTCTTGTAAATGATAATTGTTCCTTTTTTTTTAATCTATCCTGAATAAATTGCCCAGACACAAAGTGTCATTAAATGCTCCTCTTTTACAGCTTACCATTTCCCCGTGTCCAAATTTCAATATTAACACTGTGTTCCTTTGTGAATTGAGCTTTTATTCATTATATTCCTTTTTAGACTAATAGTTATTATTATGCTGCTCATACTTTAGCTTCACAGCTAATTATAGTCTTTGGCTCTCTCCTTCTGGAATAGAGATACGGATATATATTAATGCCACGTACCTTGCTCTCCAGCCAGCACTTATTTCACAAGGATGCTGTGATTTTCTCCTCTTACACTGACTAAAACCTCCCAATTTTATTTTTTTCTTTTTTTGCATCATCATTTTGCCCTGCTGAAAAGCATTATCTGGGAGAAATCTCTGCAAAGAGAGATCACACCCCTCCCTGCCAGGGTTGGAAATCCCTTAATACAGCCATGTACTGTCAACTCACACATAATGAAAATGTCAATAGTGCTCAGATTGGAGCAGTTTAAGGCACTGAAACAGATGTAGCTCCACACAACATAAATCTATTGAGCAGAGAGGGGGGGACTGCTTCGTCACACAGCCATTAAAAAAAAAGAAAATAAACCCCAGCCTCTGACTGAAATTAGCCCTGGAAATCCTGCCAGCAAACAATGCAGAGTGGTGAAGTGTGGCCCAGCAGAGTCGTGGTTGGGGTGCTGGATCCAGGGGGATCCCAGGGAATGGGATCCCAGTTCCTGCTCCCTGCTGATGGATGGCAAACCCTGCAATCCCCACTGCATCCTCAGCTCTCCTGCCCATAACACAGCAAAAAAAATTATAATTTTGTTCAGCCTCCACCTTGTGTCTGTCCCTGAACCATGCAGGAAAACCTGAGCTCTTCCCTTCATATGGCATTCTTGCTTTTGGATTGGCTGCTTCAGATTTAGGTGGCTCTCAGTCAAGAGGCAAGGGCAACATCTGAATCCACTCAGGAAATTTAATATCCTTTAAACAGGGCTTTCAATTTTCATTTTTATTTCCTGTCAGGTTCTTTTTAGATCAGTGTGAGTAATACACAGTTGGTTAAGACCTACAAAATAGTCACAAAATTATGTAAAAACTGCTGTTTAATAATCAGTGGAAAAATGGCTCCCATGAAAGTGAGTGACCAAAAGGTCACAGACATCCCAGGATTTATGAGCAGGGTAGTATTCACACAATTTATGCAATTTAGAAATTTCAGGGAGTACAGAGAAGACTCAGAGAATGGTGAAGTGGTTGGAAAATGTGCCTGTCAGTAGGAGCCTGCAGGTGCAAAGAGAATATTAACAATTCACCCAATGAGTCTCAGCCTTTCCCTGTGAGAACCCAAATGTGGATAATCAGCTCCTTCAAAAGTTACTGTGAGATGCTTGTCAGGGGAAAAAAAAGGAGTTATAGTCTCAGCAGGCAATTAACCATTTCAACTGCTGAATGTTTTTTGTAGATTTTCTCTCTACAGCACTTTTCTTAAAGAAAATTACTCTACCTCCCATAAGATCTGCTTTGCTCCAGCAAGGATTTATTCAAAAAGCTTCCAGGACCAGTGAGAGCCTGTGAGGTAAAATTAATGACTGAGTGTTGATATCAGCAAGGTTTCTAAATTACTTGTAGTCCTGGAGAGCTTGACAGTGCTCCTGAAAATAGTTCAGGAAGGACTGGAGAGACATCCTTTAAATTCCAGAGGATTTGAATAATGCTGTGGTGAGAGGCACTGCTGGTACCTGTGTTTAAGGGTTTTACTGGGCAGGACAGAGCAGAGCTGTGAGCAGCACAGCTCCTAAAACAAATGCACCTTGGCCTCACATCTTGGCATGCACTAAAAGGGAGCACTGATCCCATTTTTCCATACATTCATCATTTCCTCTCTTGCCTTGCCTGCACACACACACTCAGAGATCTTGGTTTTCCTCTACATTTCCTCCCTGAAATCTATTAGCTGCTTGTATTTACCTCCTCAATGGCTTATTCTGCATTGTTTATGATATTTATTTACCTTTGAAATCGCTCTTAACTCAAAATCCCGTTAATCCCCTTTAAGGGCTCTCCACTTTGTGTGGCATTGATATCCTGCAAGGGCATCGAGGAAGGACATGGGCAATATCTCAGTTAATGGGAGATAATCTTCTTAATGAGTGAAAGTAAATCAGCCTGCTGTTCAAAAAGATAGCAATGAGAAGGGAAATGAAGCCACAAGGAAGTGTAACAGCGCTGGGAAGGTTTCCTTGTTGTCTGGAAATTCTCTTTTTGAAGAGTATTTACAGGACTGGGAGAGGAAATGCCTACAGCACCCAATATTTCAGTGTTGTGGGTGGGATTTGTCACTCTTAGGGCAACATTGTTGTAAATTAGTCTTTGCCAGATGCTTTGTCTTGTGGCCCAAATTGCTGTAAAACCCATTAGGGTGTATAATGCACATAAAAGGGACAGAGGAGTTGCAGAATCACTGCGATAAGGGATTATGTGTTCCTTGATTGTTATCCATTAAACAAAAGGAATTTCATCATCCCACTTGAATCTTGCCTTAGACGCTTGTGTTTGAATCCTTAATGAAGATTAAAGGCTGGAGCTGCAATCTGCCGATGGAATTTCTCCTCTCCTACGTTATTGTTCATTAAATACCAATCATTCCTTTGTGCTTCTAAAAAAAAAAAAAAAAAAAAAAAGCTGCCAGGGAACCACCTGGGATGTTTTAAATGACAAATGTTGGGGAAGGGGTGATGGGCAGGGAGTGTCCTTGGCCCTGCCCTCACCCCATCGTTCCCCTCTCCAGTTTATTTATCAGCCAAGCAAAATGATGTATTTACTCTGAGATTCAAGGCTCCAGCCTGGCATACACTACGTGGCTGTCTCTATATTGCAAACACTTCATTGCAGGCTGGAGTTATTGGGGAATTACTGGGATTTCAATATTCCCCCAAGAGCCAAGACAATATCACTGCTAACCCTGGGTGTGTGCACACCATAAAATTGTAACCAAGCAAAAAAAAAAAATTGCCTGTAGTATTTTATTTTTAGTGGGTTATTTTTATTATTTACACTCTTGGCTTATTTATCTGCTTGGTGTGGATTGCAATAATACAAAAGAAAATTTAAGAATAACTCTCAAAACTATTTCCCAGTACAATTTCTGTGGATATTGCCATTCTTCCATGAAAATCCATGTGAAATACATCCTGTTACGAGTTTTGGTTCAGAGTTAAAAAACTCAAAGGATTGAATAGAAAATAAGCAACCTATGATCCATTTGCTCAGCTTTCATTCTCTCAGTTCATTTCCACTTGAAGATCTGAAATTTCCTTCCTTACAATCGTGGCACTGTGGTTGTTTAGCTCTGAGGATTGTCTCAGGGGATTTCATTTCGTGTCAGCAGCTGCTGAAGGTGTCACCAGCTGATTCTGAGCTGTCCCCACATCAGCTGAGCTCCTGCAGATGGTGATGAAGAGGAGATGAAGGTCTGGTTTTTTTTCAGGCTGTTTTTGAGGTCACTTCTTTTGGTAAAAATTTGCTTCTGAAACTCGACAGGCTCAGTTTTAACTTGCTCTGCAGACTCTGCTTCTCCTGTGTTCTGGTGATGGTGGAGAGCTGCATTTCCTTGTCTGGGAAGGATAAACCTTGCTAAACTCAGCCTGGGGGTGCCTGGCTCCACCAGGACTGGTGGAGTTCCTGGGGATTCAGGAGAGAAGGATCCAGCTTGGCTGAAGGCACAGGGACAGACACCTGACCACATCACCCTGCAACAAGGGCGTGTTTTCCTCCTGAAATCCCTGCTCTGCTTGGGCTGAAGTGCAGATCCTGAGTTTCACATCCTGGCTGGGTGAGCTGAAGGAGATGGAATCTGCTTTTGCCTCTTCCTGTGGTTCACTTTTCCATGACTAGATTTTCCTTCTCTCTCTATTTTGTATTAGACAAATTGTAAGTGTACCCTCTCTGGGTACCTGTAGAGCCAGCTCTGGGGCTCTGTGAGTCTGACACTGCTGCCTGTGAGTCCTGTTGTGATGGTCTTGTGTCTGAAATGGGAAGAAAATGCAGTGAGGAGAATGCAGATTGAGCCACTTTCCTATTCTTTCAGGTAGAAAGCAGATAATACCTCAGGGCTTTGCTGTTATTCTGTTTTTCTGAGAGCAATATTCAGGGGAACGTCTGCATCTGCTGAACCCACCTCCTTTCCTTTCCCAGCTCAGAGCTGTTTCTTTGGGGAGACAACAATGTGAGGGTTGGTTTTAATATTAATTTAGAATCTCAGTGTGGTTTCTTTTCAAACAGAAAATCGCTCCCCATGCTGAATGATGCTGATGCATGCAGGGCTCACAAAACAGCCTCGTGTCTTGTTTAGGCTTGGAAATTGGAAAAAATGTCAAGATATGATGAGTGTGTAGATTTTCTGATTCTTTTTGTGGTGTAAGACCCTTGGAAGATGAGGTGTCGGGGAGATTTCATGCTGTGTAATATCATGTCATTGGCAGGGTCTCTTTGGTAATGGAATTTGGGTTTTTCAAAGTACAGAGGCTGCTAAATCAGCCTGCATGAAAAGCCAGGGTTTAGGGCTTGTAATTGTGACACCTCAATGAGAAGCTTAAAAACTGGTGTTAAAGGCAGTGCTGCTGCCTGGAAGTGTCTCCCAGAGTACAAAGGTGTAGGACAGAATGGGCAACAGAGAAAAAATACCTTAGAAATAAAATCTGGGAGCTTAGTATTTAAACCAACTCCATCTACAGCAGCAGGATAAGATCTTTCACTCCACCTGAATATCAGGAGGTAAAACTGGTGTCTACCCTTTATTTCATTTTGCTGCCTGCCAATTAAAAATCCTCTTTTTAATCCAAATGTAACCTTCCTCCACTAATCTTTAGTGGGCTTTTTTACAAAGGGAAACTTTAAGTCAGAGTTTGAATCCTTTATGATAAAGTTCCATTTTGGGGCAAAATAGATTCCACTTCAATTTTCAAGAAGTTTTTGAAAGTCTATTCAACATAGAGATAGGTGACTTTTCTTTTTCCTAGTTTTTCTTTTTTTCTTCCCAGTAAGGCACATGGCACTTTTGTCACGACAGTAATGTAAGTGTTACAGTCTTTCATTATTATTTTTGATTATTTGTTGATTAATCATAGAATCATTGATTGGTTTGGATTAGAAAGGATCTTCTCATCCAACCCCCCTGCCATGGGCAGGGACACCTTCCACTATCCCAGGCTGCTCCAAGCTCTATCCAACTTCCAGGGATGGGGATTAAAAGCAAACAAGCTGTTATTAAAAAAAAAAAAAAAAACTGCCAAAAAAAAAGAATCACAATTCTTAGGGATCTTTCCTTTAAATAGTGTTGTGCAATGCTTTTGAAAGAGGAACTAAGGGTATTTGTGTGTGTGCTCACAATGGAGCCAGGAGACAGAGACCCTGAGTGTGGCTCCAGTTAGAAAGAAAGAAAATTTGACCAAGAAAATGTTTATTTCTACTATTTTCAGGGCGATGGAATTTAGCCACCTTCACTTAAAGAAAAAACCCAAACTACAGGCTTAGTGGGATGGGTTTTGGAGTGTTATAAAGATGAAATAGGTGTGACAGATCCATGGGGTCCTTGAAGCCCACTGTGCCTGGCAGAAATGTCCCTTCCTGTCCTTGCTGTTCCTGCAGCTGAAGCTTCTAAACCCTGCACGTCCAGATTGCACAAATGTGGATTTGGGGCATTTGTTCTAAGGGTAAATATTTGTTGTGGATCCCCAAGGTCTCAGCCTTCTGTTTCATGCAGCCATAAACTCTGTCCTTAGCTGGAATCCTCACAGGCAAGCAGAGAGGGAAATTGCCATGCCCAGGGACACCACCACTGTTTTATTTTCATGGGGTTTCACCTGAAGCAGGTCTGTGGCTCTTTCTGGTGATGCATGGCTTTTCCCTGGGGGCTGTTTTACTTTTTAATATCTGATCATGCCCTGCAGATGGTCGTGTGGGCTTCCAAGGGGATGGGCCAGGTGTTTTCCTACACTCGTGCAGAGCATCTGCTGAGAGAGTTATTGCCTCACACAGCAAATGGATGGGGCTGGACTGATTTTTACACTCTGCAAATGAAACTGTGGGCTTTATTTGGGCTGGTTGTTTAAGCTGAAATCCTTCATTCATCCTTGAATTATGGTACTTAAATATTTCTGTACAGGGCTGCAGCAGAGGTTTTGTGGCATATAAAATAACACTTGTGGAATGATGGCACATTATCTCTGCCCATGTGAGCAGATAAGAGGAAGAGGGAGGAAAAAATCTAAGATATGGAATATTTCTGTAAAATCCTGTAAAAATATGTTGATCATAGGAATAACAGAGTGTATTATTAATATAATATAGATTATTACTATATTATCAATAGAGAGCTTGTCACTCACACAGGACCCTTCTCCCCTGAGCTGGGCAGGTTTCTCTTCATGAGCTCTGACAACAGCTTTGGGTGACAAAAAAACATGAAAATCTTGAGTTTCCTCTTCCCTCCAGCACTGCCTGTCCTTCCCCCCTGATAATTTCCGAAGGTCCCTGTCTTAGGAGAAGATCTTGGCAGCTGAAGTTCTTGTTCTGCCTCGGAGGCTGTGCTGGGAAGGGGGATGAGCAGGAGGGAGCTGTGGTTCATTCGAGGTGCCCTAATGGGCACTCACAATTAACACTGAACGCATCAGTGCCCGCGAATAGCCCGGCTGCCGTCATTCAGGGCCCGACAAAAAACGGGGCCTCATTAACATTTGGGCGAGCTCAGATGTTGAATTTTCTTCAGATTTCGGGGGCTGAGTCGGGAAGTCTTTCCCTCTCCCCCACACTCATCTGTTTGCACGCTGGGGATGGATTTTTGGGAGGAGGGACACGAGGTTTGGCTGCTGTAACCACTTTTATTTGAATTGTCACTGTGACTCTGAGATAACACCAGTTTTGTCACCATTGGGGTTGATGTGACATACTAGTAGACACACCACATTTCAGAAGGCTAAAATCCTGTTTTTTACAGCAGCACGCTGTCTTTTATACCCTCCACAAAGTTTACACTTTATTTATTGGCTACAATAGATCAACGTAACGTTCATTGGTGTAAAACCATCTCCACCACCGTTTTTCACAAAACTTTTCTAAAAATACTTTTCCCAGCTGTAGGTTTCTTCTTGCTTATCTTCTTCTTCTTCTCTTCTCAATCTCCACACCAACAGCCTTGGTAAAATTCCTTTCAGAAGTGAATTCACTTACCAATTAACCCTCTCTGCCTCACAGACCAGCTGTAACCCCTTGCACACAGTTTGAGGAGCTGGCCCCATATTCCAGCTGCTGAACTCTGGGGCACAGCACTGAGCGAGGTGCAGCGAACAGAAATCTCCATTTTAAATGGCTCCACACAAGACAAGTTTAATTTAGTGGAAGAACGTGGGTAACAAACTCCCCCTATTCACTGGCACTGCGATCCGTGGGTTAGATGGATTTCATGTGTGACTAAATATTCATGTATGAATGGCAATGGTCTGAAATCAGAATCCTGCCCAGCATGGAACTACATCTGAGCCCTCTGTGCAAATCTGAATTAAATAGGGAAAGCAGGCATGCGCTTGGGGAAAGTGCTTGTTCACAAATCAAGTTAAACATAAAAAGCTGAATAAATGCTAAAAATTAGGTTTTGATGAGAAAGCTTTTTTTTTTAACAAGGTCTGTGAGGAATTTTAGGGATTGTGTTGTTACTTTTCCTGTAATGAAAATGTCCATGAGTTGAGGCAATTTTTTGAGCGTGACCATTTATTTCAAATGAATGGATTAAAAAAGCTTTGGGAAAGCAGAAGGTGCGAGTTAAAATGCAGAATGTCAGAATTTCTGCTGTGAAATCTATAATTCAATCTTGCTTTATCATCCTAAGCAAAAGATGGATTTCTAGTAATGGATTGTCAATTTTAAACTGCGCTGTAGCTTTTTGTAATAAGCACAAGTAGAATCTTGTCAACCAGACATGCAATATTTTCCCACATAAATATTTTCCCTTGTAACATTCTGTCCTGGTGCCTGCATTTCTAACGAGAGACCACTCTTTGTCAGGATATTTTCTCACATCACCCAACATGAGGGGTGAAGGACTGAGAGTAAAATGCTTTTGCAATTAAAATTATCCCGTTTCAGTTGAAATCGTCCTTATTGATGCAGGGCAGCCGCTCATCATAATTTATTCAGTGATTTCTCTTTCTTCTGTACCTGAAGACAGGCCTTGTAAGCCAGAGGTTATAACCCTGCAAAAAGGAGCCAGTAATTACACCTGCCAGCATCTCCCCCTGGCCACGGGCACAATCACCCAGCAAGGATAATTGACAAGTAGCTAATGGGATAAGCTTTTGTTTCTTCGGGTTGTTTTCCTGTGTTTTCCCCCTGCTTAGCAAGGGGAAATCCATTAACTGGTGAGGCTCCACCAGGAATGTGCTGGTGGGCACGCAAGGACTGAGCCCTTGAAGCCACAGGGAAGGGACAAACATCTTTAAGAGGAGAGAAATAGATGTCTTTCATCTTCTCTTTGACATCTAAATTCCCAGCTCGCTGCCTGCTGGAGCTGAGCCCAAAGGAGCTGCAGATGCCATATGGGCTCCACCTGAGCTGGGCTGGGCAACAGGTTTTCTCTGGGGCCAGCTCAACAAGGCACAGCTCCTGGGTTTTCATTCGAGGAGCCAGCAGGGCAGTTGTGTCTGGGCAATGCTGGGGCAGGAGGAGACCCCTGAACCTCTGGGAAGCACAGAATCCATGCCCTGGGAGCTGAGGGATGGAGAGGAGCACCCAGCATCCTTTTATTGCCATAGCAGGGTCTGTTCACAGCCTGGTCACTGCTCCAGGCTGTCACAGCAAAGGTGTGAGTCCTGAGGCCAGGAAAAGGGTAAAAGTCAGGGGGAGAGGATAAATCATAGCCCAGGACACCCAGAGGGATGTGGGAATGGGGATCTCCAGCTCCAGCACTGCTGACCAGTGTGTGGTCACACCCCAACCTGACCTGTGAGGCCAGGTCCTCCTCAGGCACAGGGGCAAAGGCAATGTGGACCTTTCCCCTCTCCAGGCCAGACCCACAGCAACTTCTCTGCATTTCAGTCAACGTCCAAAGATGAAATTGAACCCAAAATTCTCCAGGAAAGGGGGACCTTTGCAGGTCAGGGAGCAGCGTGAGTGCGGTGGGTGTTCATTGCTGGTGGCTGCTCTAAACCCACCCCTCCCCTGTGGGTGTTTTTAACCTCTTTTTCCAAATATTTTTGGAATTTTTTTTCTCCCTGCATCTCCCTCCTAGAGCTGCCTCTGGCAGTGCAGTGCAAGTGTGACATCCTTCATCTCTCCCAGCTGCGTTTACTGGAGTGCAGCGATGCTCTCAGATCCACTCCAGAGCTCTCCTAAGTGGCACCTTCCTCCTGTGCTGTTCCCTGGGGGTTTCAGGTTTGTTCCCTTGCAATCCTCCCCACACAGCTCGCTGCCTGTGTATCAAGGTATGTTCACATTTCTGAAGGGATGGTATTAACTCCTGTTATTTGTGTGTAAAATATGCAAACCCGTTAAGTCGAATCACCTGCTGAATTTCGTTTCCAGACAAAATCCTCTTACCTCTGAAAGAGCACAAAAAATGGATTCTAAATAGCTCCTGTTAGAAAAAAAAAAAAGAAATTATGAATAAGGATGTTTCAAACCCTTTAAACCATCTGGATGCTGCCAGCTTACCTATTGTGCCTTTAATTTAAAAGGAATGCTAAAATGAGTGCAAACACTGGAAATTATGGCTCTCTGTGGAATACTAATCTGTAATATTTGCATATTTCTGACATTTTGAAATTCCCCAGACTCTCATTCCTCCATGCTCCCATCAGGGCAGTTTTGAGGATGTTCTGTGGTTATGAGTAAGGAATGAGAGCTGAGAGGATCTCATCAGGGTGCTCTGTGCGGCTTGGAGAGCCTCCTGTAATTTTGGGATTTGTCTGACTGAAATCAATACTCCATCCCTTATCATTTAGGGAGGCTGTAAGAGCCATGATTCCATCAGGAATGCAATGGGATTTTCTTTAATCATCCTCTTTCTATGTCCTGTTTCACATTGCCAGTGAGAAGGACATTTACCCTACAGCCAGTTCCTAAAACCAAACCCAGTTGGGATCAGGCTGCAGGTGTGCCCAGCCCTTCACAAAACACCTGGATAGGATGGTCTCAATACTATAAGGGGAGAATTTTTGGAACAATTTCTTCTGATTCAGGTGACTTGACTAAAATGCTCTTCTCTGTGGATCACAGGAAACATGGATTTTCTAAGAGAAGTCCAGGGTTGATCCTGGGAAGGATCATTCTGCATCTCACTGTGAATATGTTTTGAAGTGTGTTGCTGTAATCTGCAATTAATTTTGGTCCTGGGAATTGTATTTTGGGGAGAAACCAGCACTACCAGTCATGTTTGGTTCTCAGGTTGATCCTGTTTGTCTATGCAGAGGAATCTTGCCTAAAAATCAAGGGAAGAATAAATGAAGTACCCAGAATAAAAATCTGTGAATAAAAATCTGTACATAGCTTTATACAGATATAAAACCAAAAGCAAAACGTGCTGTTTTGGATCTTACTCCAACACTAATTCCACACTGCTGCAGGTATTCCTCATTTTACCCATTCATTCCCACTGCAGAATCACCAAGGCCCAGAACTTCTGCTGGGCTTTATCAGACCTTATCTCCATCACCCTCTCCACTAGCTCAGAAGGATGTGACTGCAAGCAATTAACATTTTGATGCACTTCACCACGCAATTGCCAGCCTTTATTTTCTTCCCATTAAAATCATTGGCTCAGTTTACAGCTGGCTTGGTTTTTAATCTGGTTTTTGCTATTCCTATGGTAATGGAATCCATCCAATTAACACTCCATTGGCTGGAGGGGAATACCAATCATTAAGCAATGCCTATTTGCCCTGGCCAGGCATGGATGAGGGGTTGCTTTTTGCTCTGTCAGGGGTAAAAATTTTGAAATTTGATTTTGTCAGGGCTTCATTTTGTGTAGAATCCAAGTAATTATTTGGTTTCACTTGGCTGTTGGTCTGGGGAACCTCTGTGTTAGAATATTTGAGTGTAAAAGAGAGAGTTTGGCTTTGGTACTTGGTGGTTTGGGGTTTTTTTGGAGGGAGAGCATGTCATATTTTGGAGGTTTGGGGTTTTTCTGATTGCTAGTAGGGGGTTTTTTTGTTTCTTAGATTTTTGGTGGGGTTTTGTTGGGTTTTGGGGATTTTTTTTTTTTAATTGAATCAACCTTGTTTTGTAGAGCAAAAGAAGCCTGGAGAAAATGTGTTTGAATTCTGCAGCCCTGCATTGTGAGGAGATGAATAGCATGAGAGAATAGAGCAGAAACCAGTCAACCTGAGGTAGACTTGAACTTTCTGGACTTCTTTTGTTGTAGATTTCTTTTCATTACCACGGGAGGCATCTCACTCACTGTTGGCCAATGCTCCTGAGCTCATAAGCACCCCCTGAACGGGCTCTGTCAGCACTTGGGGAAGCAGACCTTGAATGCTGCAAGCAAACTATTCACAGAATTTGGTCAGGATAAGGAATCTGCCTGCCCAAGAGGGAAGGAATCCCAGGAGGGAAGTGCCAGCCCTGGGAGATGCCTGGAATTGGGGCACAATTATTTGGGAATCACTGAGCATCCATCACCCAACAGCTCTTCTCTGGCTGCCTCCACATCCTGCTCTTTTCTTCCCAACTACTTCAAAAAAGATGAGGATCATGGCCAATGTCCCTTTTCCATCTTTAATAGTTCTGTTTTTGCAGAGAAAGCAGATCTAGGGGCTCAAATATTCTGGTATGCATT
>WBND01000105.1:1593555-1611487 GCA_013398595.1 Tychaedon coryphoeus
CTTCTGGTTTTATTTCTTCATCACCTTTTCCCTTCTTTCTCTTTGCATCCCAGCTCTGTCTCCACAGGAGTGACAAGGCACTGCTGAGGGTTGATGTCACCAGTATTTGCACTTCCTCTGTGAGGCACAAATGTCACAGAAACAGGTGCAGAATAATCTTCTGCCAACCCCATAATCCCCATTGTGAAAGATCTTTGCAAGATCAAATTATAGCAAAGGATTTGTATATTTTCCAGGTCTGGCCCTGCAGAAGTGTGGCATCATTCAGCTTAGCCTCAGGACAAGGAGAGCTGGAAATCTGAATTGACCTTTTGATCTCAGCTGTAAGTTTGCAACAAAATCTTGCTGATTGTCTCCTCCAATTTTGTTTTATATTTCCTTCTGTGTTCTTTGACACATGAGTATGACTGCTGGAAGTGCAACTCCTGTCAGGAATAAGCAGGAATAATGCACCAAATAGAGGGAGGATGCTGTGCTGCAGGAGGGTTTTGGGTGCCATGCTGGTTCACTGCCCTCTTCTCCTGACTTTTCAACTCTGCTGAAGAATTTCACTCATTTCTGATTTGTGCAAACGCTGTGGACAAAAATCATTCTCTGAGAGGAAGCAGCTTTCTAATTCCTGTGTGGGTTTATAGCAGATAAGATCCTCAGAGCTGGGAGGATAAAAATGAGAGCAGGTTTGTGTGCTGGGGTCAGAGCTGGGAGCAGGGGCTGACCCCTTTCCCTTTTGGGGAGCTCTGTGTCTTCTGTACCCCAAATTGACTTCAGGAAGCAGCATATTCAGGAGCCCAATATCCAAATAAAGATGATTAAAGGGATCACTGCAACCCATTCACTCCCTCATTCTGTGAGAGTGCACACAGACTTGAAGCTTGATTGCCAGGGATGCTCAAGAGGTCCTTGCAGCACTCTAAAATTGTCTGTGCATGTCGTTGATGCTCTTGGGATCAAACCAGCCCCCTGCTCCTCCCTGGGCAGCCT
Source organism: Tychaedon coryphoeus (assembly GCA_013398595.1). NCBI lineage: Eukaryota > Metazoa > Chordata > Aves > Passeriformes > Muscicapidae > Tychaedon > Tychaedon coryphoeus. Next base: position 1,594,537 of record WBND01000105.1, read on the forward strand.
GGAGGTGCTGCAGAGTGAGCCAGCAGTGCTGCCAGGTGTGGGGCAGGGCTGGTGACCTGGCCCTGCCCCTCCCAGCCAGGGGTCACAGTTCCCTCCTGCTCCATGCCTCAGGAGCTGTGGGGAAACCACTGCTCACCCTTGGGGGAATTTGGGGTTGGTGCCAACTTGTGACGTGATTTACAAAGAACACAAAATTTAGCCTTTTCTGTTGAGAAGAGGAAATGATTTTATGAAGTTCTCACTTGGCATAAAACTCAGGGAACTCAATTATTTTTCTTTATGTTTTCTCAGACAAGGATGTATCCATGGATCTGTTGCTCAGAAGGGAGGTGGGTCATACCCTGCTCTCTCTAGAAAAGCCTCTGATGATTCTTCCAGTTCTTTTGCTGCTTGAAGCACCCATTTTATTACTCTAGCTGCATTAAATAGTGCAGGTATGCCTGCTTGACACAGCACAGGCTTTTCCTGACGGGGCAGTAAGAGATTCCCAGAAGAAGGAATTCACAGTTCCCACCCATGCTGGGAACACCTCAGCCCCTTCTCTGTTTGCACAGGGGAATGGTGCAGGCAGTGGGGATTAATTAGGATTGATTCCTGCTGTCTCAGTGGCACACATGGATTCTCCTATAATTGAGAGAGATTCCAGTGATGGAATTGAGCTGATTAGGCTGAACAAAGTAATGTTGCATCCACATGCATCCTGCCTCCATGTAATTAGAATTGTGGGTCTTCCAAGAACAACTGGGAGCAGAACACCAGGAGCTAAAGGATTCTGTTCATATTTGGGAGCACATGGCTCCTTCTCCAAGGTACTTCAGGTCTAAAAGGAAAATTAAAGGTGGAAACAACAAGGGAGAGAAGGAGGTGAAGGAATTTCCTGAGATGATATCCCTGAATAGCTGCTGTACTGGGTAAAATGGAAATGTCCAGGGTTTCTGGTCCTGGGTTTTTCTCACTGTGTTACATTCAAAGGCTTTAAGCCACTGGAGTACAGGCACCTTTTAATTTTATTTTAATTTTATGTCTTTCTGTCTTGAAAAGCAAAACTAAATCTACTGGCTTGGAAAGGGGGACTGAAAGGATGTCAAACACCTGAGCAGGTCCATCCAGCCCTGCATGATGTCACCTTGCTTTGAAAATCAGCAAATTGTCAGTGGATCCATAATGGAAACACACAAAGGCTGATATTTTGTTTGTAATTTGCTGTCTAGGAAGATTCTAGCAAATATATATTTTTTTTTTTTTTTTTACCCTGAAGGGTGCTGTCCTCAGTCCTGGACAGGTGAAATCTCATGGCAAACCTCCTTAAAAGACAGATTTTTTTTTTTTTTTCTCTTCATGATTTATTGAGGTATTTGAAAGGTTTATGGCAAAAGGAGCTCTGCCATCCCACATTTACATAAGCTTCTTATGTCAGACAATACCTTTGTTTGTTCCTGAATACACCATGTATTTTTCCTCCATGTTTAAATGTGGATTCACATCAGGGGATGATAAAAAGCATTTGAAATTAAATGGTTCCTGAGTTAACCACAGCATCTTCTTTCAATTAGGCCTTCATACATTATAATAATCCCTATTTTGAGATTATTCTGCTATGTAAATGGAAGATTATAAGTAAGAGTGCTGAGAAAACCCCTCTCCCCCACCTAATTAACAATTTCTCCTCTGAAGCTTTCTGTGTAACACCTTTCAACCTACTTGGATCCAGTTCTGCCTTTGCCTCACTGAGTCTCACAAATGTTGCACACTGATGAAACGTCTCTGATTTTAAAACAGGTTTTGGCAAAATTTTTCAGTCCATTAACACCTGGGACTCAAAATTCAGTCAGATGAACTGTTAGAGGAAGATGTGTAATGAGCAGCTGAAGGAAGAAGATGGGGCTCCCTAAGGATACTTTTATTTAACCAATATTTTCTGAAAAATGCTCACAGCTGAATTTACCCTAAATACAAAAAGGTGTTTACATGCAATATCAGTCTGTGCATTTGTTTTGGTTCAAGTCTGAGTGATAAAGGCAAAAAATATGTATTTGTTAGAGATGCTGCTTAGTAGTCATGGCCTTTCAGAGCCCTGTGGAGTGGAAAAACACTCTCATGATGCATGTGATACTCTGCATCACCTTGGATTTCTGCTTTGCCAGTTTATTTCTTTCATGCATCCAAACAGCTTTTGTTGGAGCAGCTGCAGACTGGAGACTGTCCCTGCATCTCCTGAGTGCTGCACGTGGGGCTGGATGTGCTGGAGAGTGAGGAGCTGCCCTGCAGGAGGGAACAGCTCCAGCTGAAGCATGAAACTTGTTCAAGGTGATGAGAGCTCCTGGTGGAGCCTGAGGGGGACTGGGTGTGAGGAAGAGTGGAGGAAGCAGCAGAGCCATGGGGAGGGGGTGAGGCTAGCAGAGAGATTTTGTACCTGGGCAGGCAGTGATGGATAACAGGGAAGGTTTTAAACTCAAAAGGGCAGGGATGTAGATTAGAGGTTAGGGGGAAATTCCTCCCTGGCAGGGTGGGCAGGCCTGGCACAGGTGCTCAGAGCAGCTGTCCTGCCCCTGGATCCCTGGATTGTCCCAGGCCAGGTTGGACACTGGGGCTGGAGCAGCCTGGGACAGTGGGAGGTGTCCCTGCCATGGCAGGGGTGGCACTGGAGAATCCTTAAAGTCCTTCCAGCCCAAACTACTCTGGGATTCCCTGACTCTGCCCTCTTCCAGGTGTCCTGCTGACCCAAGAACTGGCTGATTGTCCCTGGAGCTGCACAGGGACAGCAGGACATTCATCCCATGTCTCACAGGCAGTTCCGGGAAGGACTCAGGTCACTTTGAGCACTCAGTGACACCAACAGCGATGGGATCACGAAACGCTGCACATCATAAAACACCTCCTTCATCTTGTGCACAGCCCTGCTTCCCCAGCCCTTGGTACTTTTTCTAAATATCTATTTAATGTCAGCTTCATTTGTTTTAATTCACTCCAATATTCCAAACCAGCAGCAGCTGAAACACCTATTTCTGCAATTAGAGCAATCTTGCTCCTGCATAATTTTTTCTCCAAGCTGCTGCCAGCTCTGAGAAGTGCACTTGGAAGAGAACTGGTTCTCAGTTGACTTCAGGGTAACTGGAAGTGATGTAACCCTCAGGAGCAAATACTGGTGGGAAAATACCCTGTAATTTAATTTTTAGGTGGAGGGACAGTCAGTAGAATTCCAGATTTCACCTTTTCTGCACTGAAATCCGAGGTCTGATGCAGTATTCAGTAATAAAAAGCTGTCTGTTCATCACAGGGCTTTGTTCTGTCACTGTGCCATAGTGACCCAATGCTTTGCTTGTGAGCTCAGGAGTTCTGGTCAAGTTCTTAGCTGACCACACCAAACCTTTGTATCTTCTCCAGACTGAGAACACTGCTCGAGGAAAGAGCTTGTGTGTTCTGCAGGGAAGGACAATCTCTGCAAAGAAAGGTCTGCTCTGGGTTTTGTTTTGTGCCCCCAGGACAACTCTGACACTGATACCAATTCTGAAGGTCTGATAAATGTGGATTGATTTATTTGGGAAGCTCCCACAGTGACTTTGCCCATGGTGCTGCTCATGACACTCCTTCCACAAGACCTCTGTACCAGAAAAGGGTTTTGGTGTCATCAACCTCAGGCAGTGCAGAGCAGCACAACACCAGCCTTGAAGAATCCAGCTTGACATCCAAAGAATTTGTGTCAGCTAAAAACCCAGGATCATTTCACAGACCAGAACGTGTGGCTGTGGTGCTTCCAGAGGGAATGGTGTGGTCTGGTCAGTGCAGCATCACCCAGTGCCTGGCCAGCCCTGGTGTGGTGACATCCCCTGGGCTGGTGACACTCCCTGGGCTGGTCACACTCCCTGGGCTGGTCACATTCCATGGACTGGTGACATCCCCTGGGCTGGTCACGTTCCCTGGGTTGGTGACATCCCCTGGGCTGGTCACGTTCCCTGGGTTGGTNTGACATCCCCTGGGCTGGTCACGTTCCCTGGGTTGGTGACATCCCCTGGGCTGGTCACGTTCCCTGGGCTGGTCACGTTCCCTGGGCTGGTGACACCCCCTGGGCTGGTGACACTCCCTGATCTGGTCACATCCCCTCTCTCAGTGTGTGAGCTGTGCTGGCTGGGCTCAGACCTTTCACAGACACATAAATGACCACCAGCCCCTGGTGCCAGCCCGAGCCCAGCAGCCAGAGCACACTGGTGCTGCCACTGCCATGCAGGAGCCCTGGCACCAGGAGAGGGCACCACCAGCCCTGGCTCTCTCCCAGTGTGGCCCAGGGCTGGAATTTCCTCCAATCCCACCCTTTCTCTTCCTCCATCCCCATGCCATACTCACAGTCTGACTTGGGCACGCTGGGGTTTTATCTACGAGAGCTTGCAGCATCCTGAGTTAAATTTTCCTGCAGGTACTACAGAATGGACAAATACTCCTCAGGAGGCTGCCACTCCAGGCTGGCATTATCCAGGGCATTGATTGCAGCTTTAGCAGAGAGCTGAGGAGCTCCTTGGGAGGAATGAGCTGCAGACAATCTCGCTCCTGCACAAAGGTGTGAGCTTCATTAGGGACACAGTGCTGGGGAATTTGCCTTTCCTCTTCTCTCTGTGTGAATTGGCTTGTGATGGGTTTGCTCTCTGCTTAAATCTTGCAATCTGATTCAGAACAGTCTGAGGCAAACTGTGCAGCTGAACAAAGAGGGAGGGAGCAGCGAGTGAGCCGAGGGTGCTGGGGGAGAGGCAGAGGAGCTGCTCCATGGATGGACTGCAGAGAAGGTGGCATAGAAAGCCCCTGGAGAGATTAATTATCTCTTTTGCCCTTTCTGCAATCAGACACATTTTCCTGGCCTGCTCACACGAGTCCATGTGTCTGCCAGCTGCCTCTTGCAAGCTCTGAAAGGAGCCATTGAGTCTCTGAGAGAGCTGCCTCGGCTCACGGGCTCAGAACATCAGACTGACTCCACACAGGGCTGGAGCCCCAAAAATCCAGTCTGATCTGCCAGCAAGGAACTGGAGGCAGGGGTTTGGAGAATGCCCAGATGAAATAACACACTTGGAATTATTATCTCCAGCCGTAGAGCACTGAGAGCTGTTGAATTTGCTCAGGTGTCCTTCTCCAAATCACCACTGTCATCCTGGCACGGGTTTGTATCTTCAGGTCTTTGATCCTGCAACTTCAGGAAATGAATGAAATTAATTTTAAGAAAATGAAATTAATTGGAGAAACATAAGGAATGCCCTAACAAAATGTGCACCAGGTAAAATTTGGTGTAGTGAGGCATCCCCTGAGGCAAAACCTCTGGCATTATTCAGCAGGGTGATGCTGCTCACTCCTACAGGTGGGTGCAGAAATCCACACCAGCAGCTTTCCTGGATATGGCCATCCTAGGAACACCTCTGTGATAGTGCTTTTGGTACTCTGTGCTCTCTCCAAAATAACATTCTCATCTTTATTCAGCTTTGAAGCTGCACAGAGGGATTCCCTGCCTACCTGCCCTCCTTGCACATCCAGGATTTAGCTCAGCAGCCCTTGGACAGCCTGTTTCCATAACAACAGAGGAGGAAAACCTGACAAGTACTCGGTAGCTTCATGCAGGGCTGCTTGGGGTGGGCTCCAGAGGGGCATCAGGTGTCCTGAACCCCCCCAGGCTGGGAGGAGACCCCAGGGAATTCCCTTCTCCTCCTCCCTCGAGGGAAACTTAAACTGTGTCGAGGTGGGAGCTGGAATGAGCAGCTCAGCTCTGACCCTCACCAAGGGGCTGATGCCTTTCAGCTCCATCAGTTCATTTTTATCCATTCTCCTTCTGCTGTACATCCTCTTTCCCCCCTCTTCCCAAGAGCTACAACAGACTCAATCCCCCTGTGCAGGCTCCCCAGGCACCCCCTGCTCCCTGGGGACCCTGAGCTGTGTTTAAGGAGCTCCCAGGAGATGTCTGGGAACCCCAAGGACAAACCTCCCAGGGCAGTGAGACCTTCAGAGTGCCATGGGCATCATGGAATCACAGAACAGAACCCCAGCCTGGTGAAAAAAACCCTTTTGGTCTCTGAAACACACATTTGTATTGCCAACATTCCCCATTCCACTGTCATTGTTTGCACCAGCCCCTGCATGATTTCTCTATTTTTGGATCTTTTCTCAGGAGTGAGCACACAGCCCACATAACACTGAGCTCATGGTCATTACTGCAACAGAAATAATAATAAATTATTCTGCAAGCAAAACAAATCCCATGCAAATTGGGCAGCAAAGATGCCTCTCCAGCAGCTTAAATTTAAACCAGTCTGGTGCTTTTCTCCAGGTTCAGAAGTGACTTGTTCAGTTAATGAGCAGAGGTCTCATTCTGATCACTGCATCCCAGTTTCACAGGGGTATCACTCCCCTGCTCATCAGCATCACTCCTGATTTATCCCAGCACTCAAAATACACTCCTCTCTTACTCAGCTGCCTCTTTTTATTAATTCCAGCTTGTCTTTGCCCTCTCTGGCATCCATAACTCCAGAGGCACAAGTGAGAGCCCTTACTCAGCTCAGGTGAACAGGCAGCTGCCAATTAAATCCTGTAATTCACTGCCATTCCCAGCCCAGCCAGAGCCCTGCAGTGGGAGAAATCCATTTATCCTCTCCTTGGGTCACCCTCCAAGCCAATAACCTCATCAGTGTAAACACCCTTAAGCTTCCTTATCCTCTTCATCACATTTAAGCCATATTTTACTTTCTCTTGCCTTTTGCATGCTGAACTTGCAATTTCTCCAAGGCCTTGCACAGCTCATCCCACTGACTTTGCAGAGTGAGTGGAAATCTCTGGCCTCCCACTTTTCCACCTAATTACCTCATTTTCTTTGGTGGACCAGAAATAGATTTTCTGGGAGACACATAAGCAAAGTTTCCCTGGTTATGAAGCAATCCAATGCTTAGGCAAAGATAATAATTTATCTTGAAGGAGAAATACTTTACATAAAACTGTTGGGGAAATATTGTATTTCACATCTCATGATCAGTTTCTAATGAGCAAATACACAACATATTTCAAAGAGAAAACATAGTTCTTATCTAAGACTACTCCATTTTGAGCCACACTGGTCAATTAATATATTAGGAAGCACCATAGGTGTCCCCAGGGGTTATTTTGGCTTTATTACTGCAGTATTTAAGCCCAGCCTTGGCTGAGTTGTCTGTGACCACATCTAGGCCTGGTTTAAAAGAGGTTTTGTCACAGCCCTCAAAGCCCTCTCAAGATCCACAGCCATAAATCTGCTGCAGCTTGCTCAGTGTTTTAAGTTCAAATAGCATCTTTTAATGAGAAAACATGAGTCAAAACACTGAAGTCTAAGTATTTCTCACTGGTTTTTTTTTTTTCTTCCCCAATGTCTGAATCACTGGCAGCATTCACACCTCCAACCATTGCTTTGAATATTTCAGGGATTTTTGATTTGAATAGATGATTTTTTTTTTTTAATTATTGTCTCTCAGCTGCTTGTGATAAACACAACTCCCTACCCCATTTTACATTTCAATGTGGAACATTAAGAGTGTTTCAGGTAAGTCAATATTATCTTCTCTTTAAAGACATAACCTGCTTGGAAATTGGAGTTTATTTCTAACTCTTTGGAGTTTTTTAACCAGCACTGCTAATATTTAATTGAAATTTAAATAACATTAAACAGCAAATCATTCTCTGGTGAATTTCTCATGCCATCAACACCTTTGCACACGTGGTGACACTTTTTCAGGCCATGCTAAAGCGTCACCTAAGGGTGGCACATTGAGGGAAAAAAATCCATCTGGGGTGGATTTCCACCAGAAGAAGCTGAAACAGCCCCAGATTTTGCCAACTCATTGGTGTTTCTTGCTTTGAGAGCTCGGAGCTGTGCCAGAGAGCAGCAGTGACAGGAGAAATTAAATTCCAGCGCGTCCCCTGCCCATCTGGAAACAGCAATTCAGGCTGTTTCCCATTGACCTCACAAGATTAATTGGCACTTGATAGCCTTTATATTCTAATTTCCCACCTAAGGGCCCTGTTGTGTCTCAGCTGCTGGGCCTGCAGAAAGGCATCTTTGTGTGGAATTAAAACTTGTGTGAGTGAAACAATTCCGGTCAGAGGGACCTGCTCATTTTGAGGTCTTGTTTTGTCTTTTCATCCCTGATTACTCCAACTTTGGAGAGACAGGTTAGTTTACAAGGGTTTCCTTCCTCAGTGGTCTTTGTCAGGGTTTTTGGCTTTACTTTTGCTGCAGCTGCATTATTTAACATCCTTCTCTTTATTTTCAGCCAGTTTGAGCTCTTGGCAATAAGGGTGGAGAACAAATTGATTTTCAAGGAATATATAAGATTACACGACTGACTGTTGCAAGAAGAGAAAATGCAGTCCCTTAGTCCCTTGCAAATAAGAAGATAATTAACAAGTGGATTCTGCAGTTATTTAGATTGAAACGAGATGTAGTCAGGTAGAAAAATCAGAAAAAAAAAGTGAAAGAGCTTTTTGTTTTATTTATAACTTGAAAGAAAATGGTAACTTCACCCTTCCTGCTCCCCCCACCAAGAAAATGTGTAAGGCTTTCAATTATTTTACATGGCACAGGGAAGGAAACTAATTTTAGCAAAGGTAAGAGGAACATCAACAGTTTGAGTGTTCAGAGCTTTACAGAGGATTGAATGTCTCTGTCTGGAAACAATTCCTTTTGGAAAAGTTCCTCTGGTACAGTGGTGAATACTGTCATCCTGGGAAAATGATGCCTGGCTCGCATTCCTGCCCAGAAGTTGGATGTTGGCATGGGGATCTCTTTCTCTGCTGGTTCCCCAAGGGATGTGTGTGACTCCCCAAGTGTGGATTATCTGCAGGGCTGTGCCACGGGCCTTGGAAAGGCTTGGTTCTGCCAGCAGGCAGAGAAATTTCCAGCCAAATGGAGATTGTTGGATCTGCCACTTTTTAATCGTCACCCATTTGTGCTACACGTGCATTTAGCTCCCAGAGGAGGCAGGGCACTTTTAAAATGTTCTCTCTGCTGTGCATTTCCCTGCTCCAGTGTGTTCTGCAGAGCCACTGCCAGAGAAACTCCTGAGAGCCCAGCAGAGAAGGCAGGTGGCAGAAGGACTGAGAGAGCAGAGTCGCCAAAGCTGAAACCTAGGAGCTCTAGCATCTCTAGTTAAGAGAAATGGTCCAAGAAAAGGTCTAAGGGTCTAAGAAAAGGATCCAGGATGAATTTCCAGCTGATGGAAAGGGTCAGAGCCAGATTAACTTCAAGGAGCTGCAAGTCAGCTCAGCCTGGACTTCATGGTAACTCTAAATCATTAAATCAGTTTGTACCTTAGCGGGGATCTCAACCCAGGTGGGTTTGACAGGGGATTTTCCCTGGTTTTGCCTCCCCTCCCTGCTGGAATTACCCAAACAAGGATGCATTTGTAGGATGACACCAATCTCCTTTTGCTGTTGATGTCTGAGGGAGCAAATTCCCTCCTTGAGGAACTTTTTGAGCCCTCCAGCAGCACGTGGCTGTTGGAACAGGATTTTTCCAGCTCCATCCCAGAGCTGGACTATGCAGCAGGAATCAGATGTGGAGTTTGCTGCAGCTGCAGCCACTTCAGAGTTAGAGAAGTCTCAAAACCAGTTTCCTTTTGCTGACATTTGGATTAATGGGTTTCTTTTGAGGTCACCTTTGTGCATCCTTGGCTCGTTCCAGGCTCCTCTTGGCCTGGATCTTGTGCTGAGTTGGGCTTTTTGCCACTGCTGGGCATCAACCTTTGTGATCAACTGACAGCAACTTCTCATATTCTGCATCCCCAACTCAATCTGTTTTTGTCCAGCTAAAAATATTTTAAAGAAAAATATCTGATCTTGGTGTCATAATGGCCCATCACAAATGATTTACCACAAGTAAGAAAATTTTGCTTAAGGGTTAATTAAACGCTCTGCTTTGAAACTAAGTCACAAAATACAAAAGCAATAGAGGTTTTATACCTATTTCATATTCTCTGCTCATTCAGTTATGGGTTTTGTAGCTCTCAAACACATAAGGTTGAACCTGTGGCTTTTAAATCCCTCTCAGAGTTATGTCCCACTCAGAGTGTAGGATCTCTGTAGGGATCCCAATCCTATGACTTGAATTCCTTGTCCTTGCTCCATCCCATCACATTTTCTGGATACTCTGGAAAAATCTCCTGCTTGCTTGCAGCCAGCTGACCAAGGGATTAAAGTCACCCTGCACCACCTCATTTACTCTTAGGTTTGATCTGAAAGTTTTAGAAGTATTTCTCTTTTTTATTTTAATATTAAAAAAAAAAAAAAACCAAAAACAACAACCAAAAACCCCCCCAAAAAACCAAAACCAAACCAAACCAAAACAAAAAAAAGCTAGACTGCCCACACAGTCTATTGAAATTATTAAAATTATTACTGTATATTATCATTCTTTTCAAATAGAATTCTGAATATTTGGGTAATCCCCAGCACTTTAAGTCCTTACTTTCATTCTTGCAAGAATATAATTTTTTGATCCACACTCATCATCTTGCCTTAGTAACAACATTTTCAGTATTTACTCAGTGATTCTTATTTTTAATAAAATTTCTTGGTTTCCCATAACCTGAATTTATATATATGCATAAAAGGTTGAAGGGTTTGCTTTTTTAACAGTGTTTTCCCAATTATTCTATTTGATATTCCCATTGCCATTCTTTTTTCTCATTGAATGTCTCGTCTGAAGGACACTGAAGAGGGATAAATCCTTTATGTTCTCTGTTACTTTAGAATTGCCAATATGTTGTTGGTCAAGCTATCACTTCCCTTCTTACATAATAATTTCATATAACTGCTCATAGCCTGACTAAAAAAAAAAAAAAAAAAAGCTTTAATATTGAATTATTTGTATGCTGTTGTTTCCTGAGCCCTCTAGACTTATACAACTTTGTCTGTCTGGTGGAATTTAAAAGCAGTCTGAGTTGTAATTGGAAAATGTGTATCACAGCTTGTAGTATTTAGAGGCAAATTGTGTGGGCTGAAATTGCTGATGCAGGTGACCTATGGAACACCCTGCGAGCCACCAGCCCCATTAAATTGGTAAAGGAGCACAGGCAGCACCAAGGGGTTCAGCAAACACCCATCTTTTGTTTTGGGGGGTTTTGTGTGGACTTTAATGCAGGTTATTGTAATAAAACCTGCTCCATAAAAAATGGGAGAATACAAATGACAGCATTAGCCAAGCCCACTGTTTGTCCCTGTCTTAGGAGATCAGGGCCATTTCCTCTTCTCTCATGAAAACCAAATGAAGCCCAAGGCAATCATCCTGTCCACGTGTCTGCTCAGTTTGGGAGGGGGTGCCTGGAAATTCTGATTTAGCTGTTCATGTTCAGAACTGTGACTGGCTTCAAGGGTAGCTACAATAATCCTGGAAATGTTTCTTGTTCTTGCAATCCAAATGGCTAAAAATGTGCACGAATCATTTCTTTACAATCCTTGATTTTATTTTTTGTGTTATATCAGCATAGGGTTTTTGCAGTAGAAATTTTGTGGCATTTATGTCAGTTGACCTTGACAGAAAGAAAGAAAAGAAAAAATAGAAAGACCACAAAGCATTTTATTCAGCTGTTGGTGAGCAATAGGTCACTGGAAAAACACGACAGTGCTCAAGGATTGTCCAGGCAAAGGCTCCACTCTGCACATCCCACCTCCACACTGGGCAGGGATCAGAACCACCTCACTGCTGAGGTTTTGTCCAGTGAGCAGCAGCTTTTGTGCAGGAATAGGAAATCTTTATTCCTGAGCCCCTTTAATCTCTTCCACAAATGAACGAGATCGATGCCATTGTCCTGACGTGAGTCACGATTCCATTTCTCTAAATATTGCAGCTTCCTCCCGGGCTTTGTGCCAGTTCTCACAGAGACACAAGATGTGTTTTCACACAGCTGTTTTTGTGAGGTGCACTCTCTTCTCCTTGGAAATGTCCTGGTTCCTCTGCATGGCAGAGCCCTGGACAGGGGCTGCTCTCCCACCCTTCCCTGGCACAGGGTTCCTGCATCCCTGGAGGTGTCCAGGGCTGGGCTGGAGCTCCCTGGGACAGTGGGAAGTGTCCCTGCCCATGGACTGCATGAGCTCTGAATGCTTTCCACCCCAAACCACTCTGGGATTCTATGGAAAATCAGGAATACTCTGTTATTTTGAGGGAGCTCAAACTGTCCCTCCATAAATTCTGTAACAAAAGTGAGGCCTGGTTTTGCCCCAGCTTGTGCCCAGGGAATCTTCAGTTATTTTCTGTTGGATGAAATGTTCTCCAGAGCTCAGTCTGTCTGTCCTGGAGCAGAGTTCAAACCTGTGTGGAGCTCTCTGGTCCAGCTGGGAATTAACCCCAAATCCCCATCTCCAGGCTGAGCTCTCTCATCTCCTGCTGTGCCTGTTTTTCAAGGAAAAGAGACCACGACCTCCTTTTTTGATGGGAACATATGGAAATATGTGGCTGGCCATAGGATACACCACTCAGCCCCCTCTGTGAACTGTTTTCCATTCTGATTTTTGGACCTGAACCTGTGGATGAACCCCCTTGCCTAAATGATCTTTCAGATGCACTGTTACATTTGTGCTCTTAAGTGTTGTGGGGTTGTCTGGTTTGGTTTTTTTATTTGTTTACAACTTAAATCTTGCTGCTTTCTTTCAAAAGGACTGTAGGAAACCAACTGGACAATAAGAACCAAGTATTTCCCTGAATTTGAGCCTAAATCTCTTCGTGTTTGCACAGCAGACAGGCAGCTTGCTGCATTTTGGTGTCAGATTTGTTACTACAGATTAGATCAACTGTCTGGCTGCAGTAGCAAACCCCCCTTGTAATGCACTTAGTCAGTTGTGAAATCATGGACTCAGTGGTGGGAAAACCAGAAAATTCTCCATAAACCCTCCGAGCAATCAATTTATGCCCTGAAGCATGAGATTTGATTACCATTGTTATTGTCTTAGCTTGCATAGTTACAAATGTTATTAGCAGTCATAAAATTATCCAGCCTTAAAAAAAATCAGATTAGGAAAGGAAAAAATCCCACCATTTCACTCCAAGTTCTTCAAAGCCTGAATTCCTGGGATTGCTTCGAACTGCAAAAAGTGGTAGTTCCTTTAATTCACTTTAATTTTGCTGCCCTTTGATCACGTGGATTTCTCCTGGACTCTCATTAGGAAGGGATAGATGAGCATTTTCTGGCACGTCTGGAGTTTCTCTCTGGTCAAGACCCATCCAACTTTCAGCATTTCAAAATGAAGTGTTGATGAGGTGTGTTTATAATCAGATCACTCTGATTTGTGTTTAATAAACCATTAGCATCTGTGGTTTTCTTCTCATCTGAGTTTCTATGATTCAAATCTTTTCCTATGAACTCCAAGCTCCTAAAGCAGCTCAGTGCTTCTCAAGCTGCATCTCAGCTGGTATAACTTAAATATCTAAAAATTCAAAAGTTAAGGGAAATACTGCAAAATGTTGCAGCGGGGCATTGTTTCAAAATTTAGATGGCATCATGACAATTATTTTAGCTACTTAATTTGTCCAGGACCAAAACAGATTCCCAGAAGTTTATCCTATTTTATTTTTTTTTTTAGTCCATATAAAATTGTTGTTCTTGATATCCAAATACATTCCCATTCTTGCATATTTACCTATTACAGAAAATTACAGCATCTTTATTATCGAGCTCTGCTGATGGGATATGTGCTGGCAATTACAAGCAAATTAATTTCCTCCACAGAAAATCTGGCCAATCTGTTCTTTTGTCCTGAGTATTTCATGTGTCTTAAATGGCATTTAGAGTAGGATTGGAAATCTCCTGATCCTGCCACCAGACTCTGGAGCTGGGTTTAGAGTGGTGGGTGTGTCTTGAGGGAGAACATTCAGGGAATCAGGTAACAAGTTACAGTTGGGATTGGTGCAACACACCCTCTGTTCCTTCTGACTCCTTCAAACAATGCCTGAGAAAAATATTCTGAGGGGGTTTTCTCACACTTGATTTCAAGCAATATTATGCATTTAATGTGTATTTTAAATATGTGATCAGTACCAACCTAGAGAGAATTAATTGTTTCCAGTGTTTCCAGCAGTGTTGCTCTCTCATTCTCACATCGAGCAGAGGGTCTGATGAAAAGGCCCCTTGATTTTCAGCAGGAAATCCCAAAATAAAGAGCAGTTTTGTGAGACACAGAGAGGACCACACTGAGCTTCTCTGTCCTTATTTTTGTTTGGTGCAGACTTAAGTGTGATGACATTTGCCCCACTTCGTTGCCCAGTGAAATGTGAAACACGATTGATTATGTCTATTTACACTTTACTTAAGGCAAACCTTAAGTAAACTCTATTTTCAAATAGATTTAGTGCCATATCATTTTTATTTACAGGAACACTTTCATTTTGCAAGTGTGGAGCAACCCTGGGGCAGCTGCTGTACTTGGGCTGTGCCATCAGCTGCTTCCTAGCAGAAGAAAAACTTTGTGCACCATTCTGTGTGCAAAATTAAAGCCATTTAATGCTCTCCACATTATGGCCTCAAACCTGAATGTGGGAGAAGATTTGGGAAAATCAGATTGACAGAGAGGATTTAAAAGCTGGGCCAGGGAAATGAAGGTCTAAGGGGTGGCTGCATTTTGCAAGGCCAGGGATGTAGGGATGGGAAGAGGATTTGGCAGCAGCCCTGTCTCCGGCAGTCTCTGGAGGTCATTAAATTGGTGTCTCTCTTCTTTCTGCCACAGCTCTACAAAAATCAACCTGGGAATTCCTGGCACTCAGGGCTGGCTGGGGAGGCTGGGAGTCACTTGCCCCCTTTTCCATGGCCAGGAGGGCAATGCCAGCTCTGCCTGGCTCTCCCTGCCTTTCCCACTCCCTTATCTCTGCTCCCAGACAAGCAGCTTCCCACCCTCAGCATTTCCAGTCATTGCCAAGGCTCCAGCGAATCCCCAAACCTCTGGATCGGAGTGAATCTCCCATGGCCTGTTGGGACTGGCCCAAATGGCTTTTCAGTCCATGGGCAGCCCTCAGACATCCCTCTGGAGCTGCCTCCTTGTCATTTATTTCCCGAGTTTCCGCTCGCAGGGCACAGGTCTGTTGCTTAGCTGTTGGCTGCTTTGGAAAGCAATGTGCTGTAAATATAACATTTTACTGTCTTTGGGTGGAACAGTGACTCAATTCAGGATCTGGCAGGAGGGCAGGATCCAAAGGGAGGATTCCCAGTCCTCTGTGCATGCTCTGGGCTGGGTGTTTGCCACACACAAATCTTCCCAGCTTCAGAGCTTCCTCAGCAGCTTTCCATGCTTTGCTCCATGCATTTATATTGGTGCCAGTTCATTTATGCCTAGTTTAATATAAAAATTCTATGTATTAATAGATAGATATTCCTGCCTGACTTCACATGACTGCAAACTTATATTGTTTTAACTCTTTTGCATTTACTCAACAAATATATTAAACTGTTCTGCCCTTTTCCTTTCTGGTTTTCAGATCTTTTTTTCTTTTACTGCCATCTTTATAATGCCTTTCCTTAAATTTAATTATTTACTTCCCATCCAAAAGGCAAACTCACCTACTTAAATCTGCTCGAGATGAAGAGCACCAGTTGGCCAGTACATCCACAAATTCCAATTGCCACTGTCCCAAAAATCTTTAACCCGAATGCTCACAATCCCCAGGAGTGCCACTGTGATTCGGTAGGGTGGGTTTATGGTTTAATGTCCGTGAATGCTACTTTATGATTATTGTTCATTGCATTAGGCAAGGCTCAGAGAAAAGCAAAGCACCCAAAGGTCAGCAGCGAGACAGAAACGTCTGAGGAGTCCGAGCCCTTCTGAAAATTATTGTGTGTGACCTTCCCCACCGCTGGGATGGAGTGCTTAAGACAATGCCTGGCAGATTTGTGATGAATGTCTTTACCAATCACTTGAAAATTTAGCCCATTCCATGCAGGGCTCAGAGAATGAAGCAGCCGGGCAGAGTCTGGGCGCTCAAGCACACACGTGAACCTGAGCTGGTTTTGTGGGCATGTACAGCCCACGCAGCAAAAATTACTCACGAGGGCATTTGCAAAAAAAAAAAAACCAAACCAAAAAAAACCCAACCAATAAAAAAAAAAACAAAAAAACAAACCAAAACAACAACAACAACAAAAACAAACAAACAAACAAAACCCAAAAAAAAACCCCAAAAAACCCAAAACCCCCCCAAAAAACAACAAACCCAACCCCCAAACAAACCAAAACAAAAAAATCGAGGAAAAGAGGGTTGGTGTTGGTTTGGTGTTGGGATGATTGGGTACACGAGGGTTTTGTAGGGGAGAAGGGGAAGGGCTAAACCCAGTTGCGGTTTTCTTAATCTTCATCCTTTCCCCTGAAAAGAGCAATTCTGCAATTCTACACCCGAGAAAGGGGTGAGCCCAGGCGGTGACCGTCCCTTCCCCGGCAGCGCCTCCTTCTCCTCGCCTGGATTTTGGCGGAGCCCCTGCCCGCCGCACCCGGAGCATCCCTGGTCCAGCCGGGGGCAGCGCTCTCACTCCGGCCATTCCTTTCTCCTCCTCCCGCCCCCGTTTTGCACCGGGGCCTCCTCTCCGGCACCTGCCCGGCTGCGGGACGGCTCCCCCGGGCTGGGGGCGGCCAGGGGCTCCCCTCTCTGCCTCCTCTCCTGCGTTCCTGCATCCCTCCGGCTCCCGGCGCATCCCCAGGTACCGCCCGGGGCAGCGGGGGCGGAGGCGCCGCTGGCAGCGGGGATTGGGACCGGGCAGTGGGACCCGGAGCGGGGCCGGGAGCGGGGCGGGGGTGGCCGTGCCCCCGGGGGAGGCTGTGGGGAGCCCGGGGCTCGTTGCCATGGCTCCCTGCAAGCTCCGCCGGAGGAGATAGCGATGCCAGTCACGGAGGGACCCTCTCCCTCCTCGTGGGTGTGGAGCGGGGCTGGCTTTGGGGTGGCTGCGTTGGGTTTTTCCGCTCCCCCTCCTTCCCTCCCCTCCTA
>WBND01000105.1:1639302-1658502 GCA_013398595.1 Tychaedon coryphoeus
GGGGTGTCTCACAGCATCTCTGTGCCCTGCTCCTGGCTCTGCTCAGGCACTGGGCAGCCCCAGCTGGACACAGGGGTGTCTCACAGCATCTCTGTGCCCTGCTGCCTCTGCCCCTGCTGTGGCACACAGAGCTCACTGTGAGCAGGGCAGGGCAGGAGTGACCAGCTGAGTGCCTGGAAATGGGAGCTGCATTCCCTCATCAAGGAGTGTGAGCTCCCTCTGACCTTTGGTGAAACTGAAAGGCAGAGTGACTGTACTTGTGGAACATCAGAACAATAAAATGCCTTTGCAGCCCAGACACACAGACACTTTGCCCATACCCACAGAGGAAAATAGTAGATTTTAATTTACCAGCTTTAAAAATCCCAACAATTTACCATACCAGGGCACCTAACTTTTGATTCAGGCCACAAGGTTTCTAGGACAGTTGTAAATCCCAGTTAGGAAGGGTGCAGGTTTTTCCCCTGTAGTACTCAAGGCATGAAAAACCAACAAGCAAGTTTTCCTACACTTTTCACTAGAAATGTTTTTGATATAAACCCTTTCCTTCAATCTGACAGCTTTTTTTGCCCATCCTCTGTCCATACAGCTCACTAATAACTTCAGCCCCACAGACCTCCTCTCCAGGAAATGCCATTAAGATTTTCTTTCAGCAAAAGTGAGCAGCCCTTCAGAAATCCTTTATCAGGTCTGGTTTTTCCTGTTATGGTTTGCCTCTTGCTTTTCTTTTTATTTTTTTTTCCCACGGATAGCTGTAATTTAAAGCTTACAAGATCGATAAGTCCAAGATGCACAGCATAAATGGGAGAAGCAGACAAACAACTGGTAAAGATAGGAGACAGCTGATGGAAATGAATTCAGCTATAAAGCATTTGAGTTACTGTTCTCTGCTGTGATTTCTGAGAGAGATTAAAAAATAGGAGGAGGGGGAGATACAAATCATCATTCCCTCCTCCCTCAGAATCTCAGGTTGAAATAGTGTTAAATTTCTTTTTTTTTTTTCAGCATGCCTCGCAATAAACATGAATTTTATTTTATTTTTTTTTTATTTGGAGGAGAGCTTTTAATCAATTGCAGGAGAATCAGCTTAATAGAGAGCTAGCTGGGGGAAGTGTAATGGCAGGAAGTCTGGACCTGATGTAATAACAGCATCTTGTCTTGAGCTCCCTGAATCCAGCCCTGTGATAAACTGAAATGCTGAAAATGGCCTCTGTTTGTGGCAGAAGGGTTTTTCCACTCTGCTCTGCAGCCCTGGTGATTCTGCCTGGGGCTGGGTTGGGGTTTGCTCTGTTTTCCAGCCCAGGCATGTCTTGCAAAGCTTGGGCCAGGCTGGCACAGCTCGGCTGGGCCGTGCCCAGCTGGCACGGGCTGTGGCTCAGGCAATTTGCATTTGGCATTACAAATTGCAGTCACATTGCTTTGGGGAGGGGGAGGCTCTGAAAGGCCGAGTGCAGTGCCAGCAGGAGAGCAAACACTGCTGGGCTAAAGCCTCAATAGAAGTCAAGAAGGATTAAGGTGCAGCTGAAAGTAGAATTCGGGTTCCTAAATCACAGCAGAGCTTTAGAAAATGTTTTCTGTTCACATCAAAACCATAATTTATCCACAGAGGGGTCAAACTGTAAAATATGTGTGCTAGTGAGTTGTGTTTCAGTGAAACTGCAAACTTCTATTGATGGGGAGATTCTTATAAACGTTCCCTGTGTGCCCATGGCCACAGAAACTCCTCAGAGAAAGGCTAAAGCTGTGTGTGGCAATAAGCACTGACATTTTATGTATTTACATCTGTGCCTGCTGAAGTTGTCTCTGTTTACCCCAAAAGATCAGGGGCACTTTGCAATATGAATTTGCTCTGGGAAGGGAGCTCCAGGTGCACTTGGGCACTTTGGAAGAGGGATTGGCCTTGTCCATGGGGAAATCAGTGTGTCTGCACCTGGTGAGATGAGAGCAGATAAAGAGATTATCAAGTAGTGACAAGAAAGAAAATAAGTTAGCTGAATTCCTCTTTATCACTTCTTCTCCCTCAAGACGTCTCACTGAATATCTTGTCATTCATACTGAGAGGCTGGGAAGAAAATCACATTTAAAGGTGACCCACAGAGGTAAAACCAGACCAAAATGGTGTTTGTGTGCTCCTTTTGCTCCTGGCTGACACAGGAATCAGTCTGGTGTTTACACTGTGTGGGCTGTAACATTTGGGAGAGCAGGGAAAGTGGGATTAGGGCTCCAAAGCCTTTTCCATGTTTTTGCTGCTCCCAGCACACAGTGGAGCATCCTGAGACCCAGCAGTAGGTGGGAATGTTGAGGTCAATGGCAGAGGCGTGTGCTGCCCTTGTAGTAAAGATACAGAAATGCAGAAATTGGGCAATGTGTTTAGAACAGGTGCAATGTATTGGGAAAAAAACCCAAACAAACAGTTAAGGGATCTGTTTCCTCTTGGATGTGCTTTTCTCACACGAGCCTTTTTTATTTCTTTTCCTTTAAAGGAAAGTAACTATTGAAAATCACTTTGAAACGTGTTTCATGTTAGGAGAGCAATAATGTAGGTGGTGATTGATAAGATTTATTGTTTCTGGCTTCGTGTTATCTTGTGATTCTGAGGAAAGCTGAATCTTATCTGTTTGCTGCTGTATAAACACTTAACAGACTTCAGAGAGCTTGTAATGTAAGCAGACAAGAAAGGCAAAGGAAGAAAGGGGAAATGTGCAGAAAAGGGCCTTGTTCCAAGGCCAAAAAACAGATTCAGAATAAAAATCAGATCTTCTCACTTCAGCCCATTTTCTTCTATTCCATGGGGTATGCTGCTTCTGTTATTCAAATATGGAGAAACTTCTCCTTTTCCAGGTGAGTGAAGGGCAAGGAGAATGAGATCAGACAGAAACTCAGCATACAGGGAAAAAAATAAAGCAATGGAATTGTACTGATAAAGGTGCTGGTTTTAGATAAATTCAACATATGACATGCCATTACTCAAATCACAATTCTGTCTTTATTTCCAGATGCAGTAAAGTGGGGAGAAGGATTCAGATGTAAAACTACAACCTGACCATGCACTGATGAGGAAACAGCCACATGTACTGGTTAGAAATGCATAATTTTCTTTTTTAACTAAATATTTCTGTTTTGGATTTCGATGTTGTTTGCCTCTCTTTCTGAGCCATCACACTTAAAGTCATTGTAACCATTTGTTTGATGCCATTTCTGTCTGGAAAAAGCTCTCTATAAAAGCACAAACGCGTGTGTGTGTGTGTTTGTGCATGTAGGTACGTTCTGGAATGCTTCCCTGGGATTTTAATTCCCTGCAGGGTGTGGACATGCCTTCAGAGCCTGACAGCTCCGGGGTCAGATGGAGCTTGTTTGTCTTCTCTTTTTGCAGCTCAAGCAAACATTGGTTATTGTGTGGAGCTGAGCCCTAAGCCAGGCTTTATCCTGTTGTAGCAACTAATTGGTGAGGAAATTGTGATTTTACATTTAAAAAAAGCCTCCTCAGTTCTGGAGAAAAAGGTGCTGTGACCATTCTACCCTGATTATTTCAAGGTCAGTGTCCCCTTCTGCTCTGCAGCAGCTGCTGGTGGCCATCAGGGCAGGGAGGGGCTGGATGGATTTCCTTGGATTTCCTAAAAGTTGAAGAGAAAGAGTGGAAGAGCTTCATGGTGGCACTGCCAAGCTCTGTTCATCAGGGAAAAAAGGCTTTGGAGCCCTGCAGTTATTTATGGCTTGGACCTCTCCAGGACAGTTTGTTTCCATGGGATTTTAGTGCCCAGGGACCCTTCCTGTAGGGAGATGTGCCTGGAGGAAATAATCACACTGCAAAGGGGGTTCTGTCTATTTATTTAAGTATTTTTAAATCCTCTTTAGAAAAAAAAACAACAACAACTCTCCTGTAATTCTCTTTTCTTTCTGTTTGTGGCTGCTAAAAAGGGAGCCTTGGCTACCAATATATGCATTTCCCATGAACTTTTAGTAACAGGAGCTTCAAGGTGAAAGCTTTGCCTTTAATGAGAATTATTTACACCATAACTTCCTTTTGAGGTGTGGCTTTTTAGAATTTTGTGTTCTGCTTGCTGGCCTTGACTACTGTAGGGAGCAGGTTTCTTATGTATCTGCTGCTGAATTTCATTTTGGGAATTTTTGTGCTCTGTAAAAATCAGAATGATAAAGACATTGACAAAATGAAGTTTCTCTGGACAGTGTTTAAAATGTTTTATGGGTTTTTTTTAATTCCTTTTCTTATATCTACTGATAAATGGATTTTTTTCCATTACAATAAGTGATTGTTCCAAGTAGAAAATAATTTACTAATTTCTGATTAACCCCAGCTAATCAGGCAGGCAGCAGGATCCAGCTGCTGTGTAAGTCCAGATCTCCATAAAATCTGGTTATATTTCCATTTATCTCATTGTGGGAGCAGCTCTGACTGAAAAGATGACTTCTTATGTGGTTGGGAGTTAGCTGAACAACTTTTCCTCTTTTCAGACCATCTGGAAAGGCCCCCATGGAAAGCTGGCTGGTTTTTGGGTATGAATGAAAAAGATTTACTCTGCCTTCCTTGGGGGAAAAAACACACCTCCAGAAACCTTCTCCTGCCTTTTATCCCCAAACCTTCTCCTGAAGGATTTACTCTGCTTTTTTAGGAAGGCAATCTGTGTTGTCTCTTCCTGCACATCTCCAGAACCTTCTCCTGCCTTTTATCCCAAACCTTCTCCTGAAGGATTTATTTTGTTTTTCTTGTGGGACAATCTGTGTTATCTTTTCATCTTGCACACCTCCAGAACCTTCTCCTGCCTTTTATCCCCAGCCCTTCTCCCTGGGAGGGTGTCCCATGGGCTGAGCTGTTCCATTCCCAGGGAGGAGCACTGCAAATGCAGGTACAACATTCCAAGCTTCCTCTATGGAATCACAGAATCATTTAGGCTGGAAAATACCTTTAGGGCCATCAAATCCAACTGACTGAGGCCACCCTAACCCATGTCCCCATGTCCCCAAGTGCCACATCCACATGGTTTTTGAACACCAAGGAAGTCCTGAAGTGCTGCAGCCTTTAGAGCTTGGCTGTGCTGCAGTGTGGATGTTTGCAATTTGGATTATTTCTTGCCTTTGGATCCCAACTCAAGCCACCCACTTCAGTGTTTCTGTGCTGTTTGCTCTCTGGCTGAGCTGTTTCTTGGGGCAGGGATCAGCCTTGTGACCTCCCTGCCCTGCATGACCAGAGAATGAACCCAGAGCCATTCAGATGGGGCTCCAGACTGGAGTTAATCTGTGCTGCCCCACAAATAACTGCATTTACTCACACAGGGGCTTTTATTTATGCATTTCTCCTCTTTGTCAGGGAGAGGAATTGTAATTAGGATTTCATTGTGTGATGAACTCCCTATATTTAGAGCATTACTAGTGAATCTATTACCTTTTAAAAGATATTTGGCAGTGGGGAAGTTGGTGATCGTTCATTTTCATTGAAAATTCAGGGCATGATATGTGAAGCTGTGTTTATGAGGAGGGTACAAGGTCCTGTCATTTTCTACTTGCTTAAAAGCTCCATAAGTGGTTGAGGAAGCTCCCATCCTGAGGAGAAGAAAGGGCTCATTAAAAAGATTAGCTCATAGAGAACAAATTAAACTTCAGTGCTCTGCATAAAGATTATAATAACTGTAATAATAAATGAATTAATAATGCATTAAAGGAGAATTCCTTCAGTCAGCTTGTCACACACTTATCCTTGAAAATTGACTTCAGCAAGGAGTGTCACATGAGCTAATGACCTTAACTGATGGATTTGGGATTTTTCCACACTCCAAAATCCACTCAAACCCATATTTCTGTATTTTTGACTGTTAGTTTTCTGCATAGAGATAGCTGGGTAGGGGAAGCTCTAGTTTTAACCTCAGGTCATCAGAATTGGTAAATCCTGAGCCCTTGGAAGGGGAAAAATTGGCAATGCAGTGCTGGAGGCTGCACAGCTGCACCAGAGGTGGACATCTTGGGCTGATGTGGGATACAAAATTTATGTGAAGCTTGCAGAGAGTAGGTTTGGATCAAATCTTTGGAAGAAATTCCTCCCTGTGAGAGTGAGCAGAGAAGCTGTGGCTGCCCCTGGATCCCTGGAAGTGCCCAAGGCCAGGTTGGATGGGGCTCATAAAAATAGCTAATAAAAAGAAATTTGAAGGTTTTGTTCCCTCTGCTGTAAATATGAAATTATCAGGATTTATGAATTGATTACCAAGTTCAGCACTGAAATAAGAGCCATCCATAGGGGTTTAGTTGAGGATTTGTGGGTGCTGAGGCATCTCTAGACAGCAGGAAAGGGAGAGTTTGGGGATTTCTGCTGTCTCCCCTGGGTAAGGGCTGAGTTTCTAATGGTTATAACACTGGGGAAAAATTGAATTAAGGGAATTGATTATCCAGACATGGCAAGCCAAAGCTGGTTGTAAAATGCATCTTTAGGCACCTGGGTACCTTTAAAATTAATCCATTATTCACTCCTGAAACCCAAACCTGCTCCTCTAAACCCAGGCACTGCTGAAGATGGGGTTTATGTGAGCCATGAGGTGGTTAATTTTTAGAATCTTGAAAGAATTTTGGCTGGAAGGGACCTGGGGAGGCTGAAAAAGGAATCTTGGTTCCAGAGATTATGGGGAACACTTGCCCTGTTCCGACAGAATCATGGAATGGTTTGGGTTTGAAGGGACCTCAAAAATCATCTCATTCCAACCCCTGCCATGGGCAGGGACATTTTCCACATTTTCCTTCAGCCCAGATTGCTCAGTTCATAATGATTATGTCACACTGGTGCTTCTCTGTGTCCCCAGTTACACCTGCAAACAGGTATTTGTAGGTGTTGATTTAACACTCAGCTCTGCCTGTGAAAGACATGAAAGCAAATTCCTTCTGGGGTGGTTTTTTTTTTTTTAATTTGAAAATAATTGAAAATTCATCTTTAATGTTTTGTTGCTTTTATTGGAAGGGTATTTTTAATAAAAATCTCATTCAGTATAAAAAGGAGAACATCAATGGGGTTCTTATCAGTGCTTTGCATCATGTTAATACCAGAGCCAGCAATGAGTTGTGCAGGTATTATACCAGAACAAAGGAAATGATTCCAGGGGTTTTATCAGGGAATATTTTGAGTTGGCTTGTCAAGCCATGCAATATGTGCTCTGCTTTATTTGCTGGCTGGTGTCAGAGCAGCTGAACAGTTGCTGGAGTTTGCACAGGGATTCTTTTCTCTCCCTGAACTGGTTTGCTTTGGCACAATATTTGATTCAAGCCGGGAAAATAGTGAGATATCAAATAAAAGTGATGCATTAATACCTGGAATTGTCACAGCTCAGAGGAGTGCTGCCTCTGCCTCATTTAAAGGGATCACTCGAGGTGCTGGAAGCACAATTCCCTTTTCCAGCAATAGAGGCTCAGCAGTGAGTTGTGCTGGATTTTGGAGCAGAGCAGGGAGAACTCGGGGCTGGCAGTGGGAAACGAGGGAAGCTCAGCCCAGCCCTGGGCTGGATCTGCTCCTCCAACCCCCTGACTTCTGCTCTCAGGGCAGCACAACGCTGAGGTGTTCTTAAATTTCCAGTAACGAGGCTGGGCTCATTAGCACTCTCATCAAATGGCTTTCAGTTGCTATCAGTGTGACTTGGATTTGAATTGATGACCTTGAGATAAAAGGCTTTTTATTCTATTACCCATCTCCTGAGCCATCAAGTCTTTAATATGCCGTGTAAAATCAGTTTTCAGATGGTATTTCTTTTATATAATGTCGTCGTTTGTTACTAATGATGTCTGATTTTGGGTGCTACAAGCTATAATTGTGCACAATAGTACTTTTGTTATTCCTATTATTTCAGATTTATCTGCTGTATTACCAGATACTTGTAGACACAGAGAAAATAGATTGGTAATAGAGTGTAACCCAGTTTTATATAAACGAGTTAATAAAATCATATAAAAATACAAAGTTAAATTCAGCATCAGCAAAGCTCATCTGTTACTTCAGTAAATTGAAGTATCAAATTCTGCTTTGATGCTGAAATAAGCTTCACTGCAAAATGCTATATGGGACCACCAAATGTATGGAAAATTAAGGGGAAATTAATAAGAATATGTAATACAGATATCACAGTGAAGGAAGTTTATTTCATGCCACCCCTTTTCTCCTGAAAGCTTTCCCCTGAGGATAATATGGAGAAGATCATGTTAAAAACCCAATGTACAGGAGTGTTAGAAGTGTAACAAGGGAGCTTTCCTGTTCTGGTTTTATGTCACTGTGTTTGTTTGGAAAAGACAAAATTGGGAGCACTGGGATGAAGAGGTGCCTTTAGGGAGAGATGCTTTGGGAACTCTCAGGTAAGGACAACTTATTGTCCACAGTTGATCTGGCTTGAAGACATCCAATATGAACTTGAAAAAGAAGACATTCCAAGGCTGGTGCAGCAGCCAAATTAAATAGTTGTGTTCCAGAGGAGATAATAACATTTCTATAAGATGTTATTTATTGGGTTTTGGTGCTAAAAAATAAGAGCAGAATGCAAACTTGGCCCACATTTGAAGGGGTGAAGCAGCTGAGCCCTCTGGCCCCCAGTGCATCCCCTGCCCCAGCAGGGGTGGTGGTGTCAAGGTCATTTTAGAGGCTCCCAGCAATGGGTCACAGCATTAGCTTGGAGACAAAGTATGAAAATGATTAACTGTACAGCTCAGACAGCTTTCCATACTGTCTGTCCTTAATTTCCCTCTCAGTGAATTAAGGCAGCCACTAGTGCTGCTCCCAAAGTACAACTGATTGGAGCCTTCTTAATTAAACCCTGTCATGTGCTGGAATATTGCTGCCATGTCCCTTTTCCAGCTCTCTCTTCATGGAGTGAACAAACATCCTCCTTTCTGGGTCATGTTTTCTGAATCTCACATGGATAATTACCTCCTGTGTCCTGTGCTTAACATCTGGTAATATTTCCCCAAACACCACTTGTGTCTGGCAGCAGCCTCTCCTTGCTGACTCACTCTTGGGTTTTATCCTTTCCAACCTCTGTTCCCACTACCTGTCTGAAAAAAAAAAAAATCATATTTTAAAGCTTGCCCTTGGTTATTCCCAAAATGAGTAGGACTTTGAATATCTTTTTATTAAATTATCTTCATTATTTCAGATTGTTTTTCACCATGTTGTCCTTTAGGGTCCTGGTGAATCCCTGCCACTGTGTACGACTCATGAAAATATGGGGCCAAGTCAAAAACCTGTGCAGGTGTGGGCCCTCAATTTGGAAGTGGAAAGACAAAAAATAATCTTTGAGTGTGTTTATTTGTCAGTGAAAACTCATAAGTTGTTAAATGGACCTTACTGTGATAAACATACTCTGTTTGTCTATTCAAAATATATCACATCTAATTCCCTCCTGTGATAGGGTAATTATCCTGAATTAAAAATAAAAAGGGAAAGATCAGGTTGACCTGATTAGAACTTCACATCTTGGCAGTTTCTTCTCACTTGATATTCCTGGAGGCCCTTACAATTTTATTATTTATTAATCTGTTCCTGGTTCTCCCAGTGATCTGAATTTAGGCTTCTGGAGACCTCCTTTTTCCCATTTGGAGAAATAATTGCTCTGTTTGACCATGTCTTACCCTCAGTCATTCCCTGAGAGTGCTAAAAACTAATTCCTGGTCATTTAAAGAGAACTTCAGCAGGTGCAGAAGTATTTCAAAAGGAATGTCATCCTTAGTGACTTATCTTACCAACACAGTCCTCAGCTCTCTGCTCAGGTTGTGGTCCAAGTCCAAATTAAAATGGATTCTCTTAAGGGTCTGGTCACTGTAAAACGTCTTTTAGTGAAGAAAGAGATTAAAAAACATGTAGAAAATGCCAACCTTTTGTGATTTGCAGGTCTTTCCCAGGTAGATAATGAACTAATGTTGCCCTTTACCTTTGCAATCCCTTTTTGCAGGTGAGGCAGGAAGAAGGGATCTTGTCACCAAAAGTAAAAGGTTCTTTTGTAAGTGACCATCCTTTTTTTTTTTTTTTTATTTTTTCATTAATCATGGTTAATTCAACTACAGAAGGGTTAGAAAAGCTCATTAGGATTTATATGAATGACTTCTTATTGCTTAATTAGTCTTCATTAATTGGATTGGGAGACTTGAAGATCCACATTTCTGCATTACTCACCAGCCACCATAACCAGGCAGCTTTATTATTATTATTTTTATTTTTATAAGCACACTGCAGGTGTGGTTGTGTTCTCCTATTGCATTTCCTGCTCTTTTTTGCTCTCCTGGTGTCTGATCCTCACTCAGGTCCAGGCCAGCCACTCTGAGTGGAGCAAACCCAGTTTAACAGCAGCAGCAGGAGGTGGAAGGGTTGTTTTGGGCAGCCCAGGCATCCAACACTGAGGATTTAGAGGGGTGGGAAGGGTTAAACTGGAAATCTTGCCCATCTTGGTGTGCACTGATATTTTTAGAGCTTAGTAACACTGCACTGTTTCTCTTGGTGATGCAAAAGGTATATTGGAATAATAAATTCATGGTAAATATGATAAATGTCTTTTAAAAGAGTGGTAACCCACACATTCTGAGATCCTCTCAAAAAAACTGCAGCCTGTTTTTTTGTTATGCTTCAATAGTTTCTTCCAAGTCCTGCCCCTGCAGATTTGGAACATTAATGTATTTCATTCTGCTATGAAGAATATTCCTCTTTTTTGCAATGCCACCTTCCACTTAAGGATTTCTGAGACAGATGTGATATTAAAGTATTTTCAGTCCTGTGCTTTGGAATAAAAGAAATAATTTAAAAGCAAAAAAACAACATAGTACCCTTTAGAAAATGGAAATATAAATTCATTATCTGAAAGTGACTGAGCTACTATTGAATTATTTTCTAGATTCATTATTTGACAGAACAGAATAAGAAAATGCCAGAGAATGTAAAGTGATTTAAAATGTAAGAATTAATAGCAAAAAGTAGATGAGTAAATGCTATGTGTGCAGATTTGCATCCTGTGACGTAAGGAGCATTACAAAATTAATTTACCAATGGCATTTATTTTGGAAACCAGTTCAGATAAATAACAGCCCTAACAAAGTCAGTGGAGCAAACCCAGAAATATTGGTTAAGAATAAAAAAAAAAAAAAAAAGAAAAAAAAAGTATTTTTTTTTCCTTATCAGGTAAAATGCTAAGTTAATTAAAAATAGGAAGATGATCAGTCTAGAAATTAGAATTACAGTTTTCTCTGAAGTTGAAGGAACTTGGAAGGCCTCAAAAAGCAGATGGGGTTTGTGCAGCAGACTCTTGGCACTGCCAGGGTCCCACCTGGAGGCAGCAGGGACTGTGGGATGTGCTGAGGAGCTGCCCTGTTCCCTGAATCCCAGTCTGAACCCCAGTTCTGATCCCTCCTGGGTGGGATTCCTGGTCTGGCTGGGATTCCCTGAGCTGAGGTTTCTCCAGGCAAGAAAAACCCAACCGTGCATCTCCAGCCAGGGCAGAGGTGGCACAGGTGGCACTGGCCATTCCCTTGGCGCCTTCAGTTTCAGCTTTTATATTTCCCAGACTCTGCACTGCATTGGTGTGTGACTCTGAGCTCCATATAAAGTGTCACAAGTTCTCCTCCCAGCTCAGGCACACAAAACAATCCTTGTCCAGCCCAGAACCAAGGACACTGCTGCAGCTCCAGCCCCAAAAAGTGCAAACAGAGAGAACTGAGGAGAGAATCTGGGAGGGTGGGACTGAGAAACCTGGAGCTGGGATTGGACACTGAACCCCAAGATAGAAATGGACCAAAACTGATAAAAGTGTGAAACTCGTGACTGGGATCC
The DNA here is from genome assembly GCA_013398595.1 of Tychaedon coryphoeus. Taxonomy (NCBI): domain Eukaryota; kingdom Metazoa; phylum Chordata; class Aves; order Passeriformes; family Muscicapidae; genus Tychaedon; species Tychaedon coryphoeus. Next base: position 1,651,094 of record WBND01000105.1, read on the forward strand.
ATCTTGGGTGTAGCCATGGCCAGGCTCTTGCACTGCCCAAGGTGGATCCTTTGAAGGCTTTTTATAAATCCCTGCTTTATTCCTTTGACTCTGCCCAGCCTCTGCTCCAGGCAGCCTCTCCAGGCATCCTCCCTGCCCTGGGGATGTGCCAGCTCTGGCAGCTCCAGCCCTGCCCTGTCCCCAGCCAGGGGCTCGGTGCTGTGCCCACCTCTCCGTGATGACAAGGAGATTTTCACACAAGCTGCTGTTTGCTGGGAGCTCCTCTCCCCTCCCTGGCACTCACTGCTCCTTGGGGATGCCTGCATGGATCCCAGGATTATGCCCTGCCTCCCCAAATCCACCCCCTGGCAGCAGCAGGAGGTTTGGAAATCATTGCAGCTCCCGTTTCTAAAAGTTTTCTTCCAGCTTTCTTCTGCCTCCTTACAGAGCCGGGCCTGACAGAGATGTGAGAAATGTTTTGGGGGTTTTCTCTAAATGCTGCTGAGCTATTGGCATGGTCCCTCCAAACCCTTCCTGTCAGGCCCCATCATAAATTGCTGCAGTAGAAGTTATTCCTGAGCAGCTGTAAGATGGATCATTGTTCAGTTCACTGACAGCCTGTGGGTTTTAATCTGTTTATTTGGCTCTACCATCTCCAGTGGCTGCCTGGAAATAGGATTTCCAAGCAGGCAGATATCTCTTGGAGAATTCTCACTTTGCATATTTCCTCACTAGTCCATTTAAAAAAAAAAAAAAAAAGAAAAGAAAAAAGAAAAAAAATCAATTTCTTCTTAACATTTCCATGCCGAGCTTAGCGTTTTTTATCCTGCCAGAAACAAAATGCTTGGTTGTGTCTGAGTCTGGCAAAGCAGGCAGTGAGTTATTGCTCAGTGGCCTGATGCACCTTTCCCCTCAGTGTCCTTGTTCCTCTGTCCCTGCCCAGGGCTAAGGGTAAGTACAGGACAGGGGCTGTTCAGTGCCTGGGATGATTTGGATAGAATTTATTATCATTAGCAGGAAGGGCAGAGCCAGTTGCCACACGAGCTCATTACAAGGGAATTATTTCCATACATACATTTAGGAAGAATCAGCCACAAGTGCTGCTACCTCATAAAATTCAAGGACTTAGGTACCATTATGGCTCTCCCAGATTTAACAGCCACAGCTTCTCCAAAGGCTCCTGGGATGTGAGAGATGATTCTGAGAGGGATCCTGGGTGGATCCCTGCAGGGCTGGAGGTGGGAGAGGGGCGCTGGGATGGATGGAACATCCACGGTGGATTTTCCCAGGATATTCCCTGGACACCCAGGGAATGGGTGGAGCTGCCCACGAGGTCTCTGCTGTCACAGCACGAGGTGTGTCTCGGGGACAGGGGACAAGGGACCCAGCCAGGACACAAAGGGACACTGTCTGTGCTCATCACCCTCATTTGGGAGTTAATGAACGGGACACCAGGGCTATGAAACCTCTTCCACTGGGCAAGGAGAGCTCTCCTCAGAGTTCTTGCTGCTTAATGATTTCATTTCGGGCTCCTTGTGGCTGTGCAGTGGTTCTGGGCAAAGTGGTTTTGGGGGAGGGATTGTGGTTTTCAAGGATGCTTCATGCCTGCGTTAGAGAAATGCTTATTTTTCTTAATTCTTTCGTGAAATCCTGCAGATTAATGATGCAAAAAAGGCTTTTTGATCATCTGTTGAGCTGCTGCGTCCCTACAGGGTGGTTGTTTTCATTAACCAACCCGGGTTTACAGTTCTACAATGCAGATTTATGTTAAAAATTTAATAATAACCCTAGAGCACAAAAAAACAGGGAAAGCAATCCTCTCCAAGTAATTAAAAATCGAGCCTTTCTGACAAAACAAGGTTTTCTGTAACCTGTGAACCTAAAAGGCTGTCTTGGTTTGCTACTGCCTGAGATCCCCAGTCCCTGCACTGGCAGAGCTGGTGCCTCCCCAGCAGCAGGAGATACTCCAGGGTTACTCACAGCCCATGTTCTGCACAGCCTGCCTGGGCTGCCAGCAAATGTGCTGGGATTTGCCAGTCAGCTGCTCTCAAACAGAATTTGCTGTGTGTTTTTTTCTCAGTGGAAGCACTGGCTGGAGTTTGTTTCTTTTGCAGCTCCCCTGCTTGCCAGTGGTGGAGGGGTTTGGGTAGCTGGGACAGGCTGCACAAGTGTAAAGAGCCTCATTTCCTCAACAAGCTGTCCCAGAAAAGAGCATTTCTTTTTTTTTTTTTTTTCCCCTGCCCCAGGGGAAAAAAAACCAAAAACCAAAAAACAACAACTTATTCTCATTAATCCGGTCCATTTCAACATTATAACCTTTATCCCCCCACTCAAGATGTGCAGTTTTTGCCAAGCCCCTGCTCACTACACAGGATTTTTGTCTCTCTCTCTGAAGGGTTTGTATTTGAATTTTTATCCTCAAGAGTGTTGGTGAGTTCCTGGGAAAGGAGTGTTTTTGGGATCTCCCAACACCTCTGGTGCTGCTGTCCTGTCCCCAGGGCTGGTGGGTGAGGGTGGGTCAGACCCCAGAGACTGGATAATTCAGCATTTTTCAGTAAAACTCTGAAAGCCCAGCTTGGCATTGAATAAATCATTTCACCCTGAAGATGCTAACATTTTTACATTTTAAAAATGAGACATTTTAAAATTTAAAAGAGAACATTTTTACATTTAAAACCAGCATTTTGGGAAGGAGTGGCTTTACCAAACCTTTCTGTATTTTAGCCTTGCCAAGGCACTCGTGGAACACCAAAAGAGCCACATTCAGAAAGGACTGGCAAAACTTTCTCCTGTTACTTGCTTTGCAATGAAGAGCAGCTCTTGATGCCACTCATGAAAGGATTTCTTCAGCCCAGGGGCTGGAACACGGACATTTGTCTCCTCCAGGGCTGCTAATGCTTTTGACAGATTTTTTGAAGTTCCCATCACGAGCTGCATCCTTTGGGCTCCCTGAGGATTGCTGGCAATGGCCAGCCCTGAAACTTTATTTTCCCTTCTTGCAGGAAGGATTAAAGGTCAGTGAGAGAAGGCTGCCTGGTGTTAGGATTAACCTGAGCTTGGGTTTCTCGTGGCACTGGTTCTGTTCAAGCCATTGCAGGACAGGTGAGCTGGAATTCAGAGCTGTGTCTGAGGGGAAGTTCCCCTCTGGATCCCACAGGAGGCAAGAACCAGGGGCTGGATGCTGGTGATGGAGGATGACTGTGCCAAAGGGCAGCACAGGAGTGTTGTGCCAACATTTTGGGGAGAAACACATCAGGAAAGGTTCATGTGTTAAAGGAATTGGAGTTTCTGTGTGTGTGTGAAAGGGAAAGAGAGTGTTTTGCTGTAGAGTGGTAGAACTGCACAGAACAGAAATTTTCATTCTGACAATATCTAACTAATATCATTGATTCTTCACCTTGCTGTAAGTGTCCTTTACAGATCCCAGATGTGTATTTATGTGTAGAATAAATATTGTGTTTTGTGAGCTCAGGTAGGAGCTCTGCCATCCAGAGCAGATATTCTTATCCTTAGGGACTGGGCTGGTGCTCCATTACTGGGTGTACATTTAGGAATATTATTTTGGTATTAATCTCTCCAGACTTCCATCACTTCATTGAGAAGTGTAGCATAAGGAATTAGCTTAATTAGTGCTTAGGGATTGTTAATTTGTTACTGTTTCTGCGGAGGAGGTTGTCCAGTTCCCTGCTGGGTTGTCCAAATTAGCGACCTGGATAATATTTACTTGTTTTGCAGCAAGATATGGAACCAGATCCCTTTTATTCCTCTTCCCTTGGGTTTGGATGAATCATCAGATTTCTCTGACTCAGTTGGGTTGGGATTTTTTTGTCTCCAAGTCTGCCACTTTCACCCATCTGCAATTATTGAAAAGATGGATAAAAGTGTTTCCAGGCTTTAATCTCACCAGGAAGTTGCAGAGAAGCAGCAGCTTGGTAGCAAAGGCAGGTGCACACTGACTTCTGCTAGAAAATTCAGAATAATCAAAAATAATTTACTGCCTGGAAATTTAATTGATAAAAAAGCTGCCATACATCATAAATTGGTGCAGAGTCTTCTTGAGATCCTCCTGGATGGAACCTGGTACTCTCTGAAATTTGCAGATCCAGGGTTGAAAAATGAAGATGTAGAAGTATTTCATGATGATCTAAGAGAAATTGTGTGAGAGGCCTTCATAGCCTAGGATGGACTTGTTGGAAGTGATCTTACTTGAGTGTTAATTATTTACACAATAATGACTCAGAGTTTCATGGTACTTTCAGTAATTTGGCTGCATAAAATTTATTGATAAGCTGATCTTAATACAATCCCCACTCCAGAAGATTAAGGCAGATGTAGGGGATAGGATGCTGGTAATTGTAAAAAAAAAAAAAAAAAAACCCAAACAAACCAATTTTTGGAAAAGTTTCAGATAGCTCTGAGGGTCAGAGACAGAAATTAGCAGAATTGAGGAATTCATTAAAAAATATTTAAAATATAATTTGCTCAGCTGCAACAGAAGATGGAATTTGTCTTTCTTGGCCAAGTTCAGCTGACTGTCTTTAAGAGGAGTTAATTGAGATAGGGCAGAAGGACAAACTCAGATATTTTAGGATCACCCTTTGCAAGTGCCACACACAGGCAAATCTGGTGCTAAAGGCTTTTCCCCCAATAAATGTGGCTCTGCTGCCATCTGATCCATATTGCCAGCTCCAGGATGTGTCACCCTGCAAATTGCAAAACTCGGGATTAAGAAATGTGCCTTGAAAACGTTCCAGCCCAGCTCCTTAAAAGGCTCCCAGAAAAGATGAGTCAGTGCTTAAATGGCCACTCAGTGCCTCTGCAGAGCATTCCAGGTGAAATCCCCTGGGATTGCCAGGATTCCTTGGGGAAGCTGCTCTGGGGGGCAGCAGAAATCCTGGAGAAGGAGCATGAGGGGACAGGAGAGGTCCCAGAGCCATCCACAGCAGTGAGGAGGAGGAGCACAGAGGCTGCCCCAGGAAGGTCTGGAATATTTCTGAACGGGTTTGGGGGTCTCATGGCTGGCTGATGTCCCCAGAAAGGGGCAGATGTGAGATATGGTGAGATATGGTGAGAGGTTGCCTGGCTCATGGTGTTCAGGGTTTGGGAGCTGTGCTGGTGTCCCAGCACTTTGGGGAGATGTTGGTGCTGTGTCCCCACAAGACTGAGCTGGTGTCTTTGCTTTTGTGTGTCTCCCCACCTCTCCTTGGTCTCTTTGCAGCTGTGTAGCTCAGAGCCTTGGTTATTGCACATCTGGGTGTAAGGTCAGGATTTTTGTCTCTAAAGGCAGGATTTCCGAATTCTGCTCTTAGCCCAGATGTTTTGTGGGTTTTCTTGTTGCTGTTATGGATTTTTTTTTCTTTTTTTTCCATCTCTTAACAAACCCTGCTTGCTCAATCTCTCAGCTGTGCCTGATGTCTCCTCAGAGCTGATGGGTAGGGCTGAGACATCTGAATTTATTCTCAATTGCCTTGTGCTTTCTGCTTCCTAAAACACATCTGAAAGAACCTTTACTGGAATAATTCCTTTTACCTTTTCTGCCTTCTGGGCCAGAGAGGAATGAGATTTTCAGCCAGATGTTTGCTGACCACATGCACCGGGTTTCCTTTGCTGAGTGTGTTCCTGATACATTCGAGCTTTGAAAAACTCAGATTCGGGTGCTTTGTGGGGACCTTTCAGAAAACTCAGACTTCCTCTGCTGAAAATCAGATTCTCTCCAGCACTGCTTGGATTTTTAGAGTGTCCTACCACAAATATTTGAAGGCTGGACATTCCCAGCTGGCAGGAGGAGGTGCAGTCCCCAGGGCTGTGCAGGCACTCCCACCTAATGAGCTCCAGATTTGGCTGCTCTGGGATGTGCCAGGTTTTGCTTGGCAGATTTTTTTTTTTTTTAATTTTAATATTATTATTTATTTTTGGCTCCTTCTGAGGGAAAGCAGCTTCTTTTTGTCTGTAATAAATGGGGACAGCTGCCCATTGAGGCGGTGCCCTTCCAGGTCCTGAAGATTTACCCAAACTCTGCTGGAGCTTCTTGCAGTTTATTCTGGAGGTGAGAGTGAAACTCTGCTGGAATCTCTTGCTAACTTTGATTTTACCTTAGTGGTGACTCTACATTTGGCTCTAGATGGACAGAAAGCAAATGGCAAATATTTTTTCATACAGACATCCTTGTAGGGATAAAAGTTTCTCATTTTCAAATTGAATAGGACTCTGCCTTAGCTTTTTGAGAGCTCAGACTAAAAGAACACAAATAAAATATATATCTATATTTTTTAACATTTTCTGTATCCTTTTTTATATCTTGCTGATTTTTGTTTGTTTTCTGTTTTTTTTTCTCCAGTGCTATTTTTGTCTCCTTTTTACTTCTTTTTCCCCCTTTTCTTTTTTTCCATTTTTGCTGCAAAATCACAGGTTTCCCTAATCCTGCCCCTAACCCACCAGAATTTTCAATTAATTTACTTTTCTCCTTTGCCACTCCATGTCATTACCAAGTTTTGTTCTTCCTCCTCCCTCCAAGCTTTGCTCCAGCAGAACTTCCCAGCCCATCCAGAGCTTTATAATTACTTTACCTTTCTTTATGGCTTCTCATTAGGCAGGGGAATTGCATAAGTTAATGTGAATAATACTAATTATTTGGAATCTGTCACTGCACGGCTGATGATGAATAATGCAGATATTGCTCTCCTGCTGGATGCACTTGTTGGGGATTTTTGCCTTTTTCTCCTCATCACCTGCCTTGAAGTATTGTGACATTGGATGACACAGACAAACCTGGGTTCTGTAATTAAGGTTTATTTTAATGATCCTGGAAAATTTTCCATTTTACGTGTTCTCATGGTTTAAATATGGTTTAATTAGTCCTCAGTTTTCCTTTCTGCTCAGTCCTCTGCTGACATTTCTCCAAAGGAATAACAGGATAAATATTCTCCACAGGAATATCAGTAGGATAAAGGTTCAGAATGCCTCACACTGGCATGTTTAGAATTTTATATTAATGATGATAATTTTGTGCATTAGATCAATGAATTTCTCCCATCTATCTGTGGAAGGCCTGGCAAATACCACTGAGGAGAGAATTTTAGTGCCTATGGATTTGACTTTTCTAATAGAATTCACTCTATTTTCCATTTGCATTGGGGTGATTGGGTTTTTTTCCACTCCTGCTTTCATAAAACAAGCTTTAATCCACCTTGTACAGGCTTTTGCATCCGCAAAAAAATGAAATTTGAAGAAAGCAATGACAGAAACCATGAAACCTCAATCCCTCACTGCACACTCTGCCCAGAATCCATGGAATATGTACAGGGAAAGCTCTGCTTGGGCAGGATCTTCTTTTCCCTCCCATTCCCTCCCTCTTTTTTTCCCCCCTGTGGCTGTTTAATATTAAAATGCTGCATCTTGTGGTGGGGAAGTCAGCAGGGATGCTGCAGCTC
>WBND01000105.1:1667796-1716815 GCA_013398595.1 Tychaedon coryphoeus
GAGTATTCAGAGGATGTTGCTGCTTCAGGTGGCAGGGCAGCAGCAGAGCCTGTCCTTGGCCTTGACCCCAGGAGATTTTGGGGTGCCCTGCCCATTCCCAGAACTGCTGGGCCAGTCTCAGGTGCCTCTGGTGCTGATCCATGGCAGAATTTTTTCATGGAATATTTTTCCAGCTGCTCTGGCTGCTGGTCAGGATGAGCCAGGCTGCTGTGACACTGAAATCTGAAAGGAAAGAAAAGCAAGCCTGAATAAAGTTGCTCCTTCAAGTGTAGGAACAGAAAAGTTGAAAGATGAATTTCCAAAGTGATGAATCTTGGTTATTCCAGCTATTTCTCCAAAGGTTCCTCAGCACATGTTCATATGAAATCAGTTTTCTTGCAGTATTTCTGTTCTATAAATTGCTTCAACTAACACTGCAAAAAAATGGAGGATTGGAATTTTGTAATGTATTTTATTCATCAAACCTGAATGCAGGTGTTAGAGTTCCTCACTGGTCTGGATTTTTGCTAAGGGCAAAATTAAATTGGAAAACTCAACAGGCACCAGGTCACCAAAGGAAGCAGAGCATAAACTACACGAGATTATCTTGGAACAAGGAGTAAAGAAGGAAGCATCTTAATCTTAGATTCTGGATTTATGCATGCATGACTTTTCCAGATAATTTTAATCTCATAAATTCATAGCCATTAATATATTTCAGTCTTGAAACTCTTTAGAAAAAACTGTTCTTGTTGTCCTTGTCCCCTTTTCCCAGTTCACCTTTCAACTCTAAATGCAATAATTTATTGGCAGCACTTTGGATTCCAGTGCTTTATTCAGTGGCTCTGCAAAAAGGGCTGGGATAAAAATTTAGACTCAGGAGAGAATCCAGAGGTTTTTGTTCACCTCATGGATAGGAGCTCTACACTCCTTCTTGGAGAGTTGCTCTTGAAAACATTTATAGGAAGAGGTGGTTGAAATAGTTTGGAAATTAGGAGTGTGGCAAAGTGGGAAGGGATTTGAATCTCTGGAAAAAATTCTTTATGAAATGGTATCCCGTTTTGTGTTCCTTGTTTTCCCTCCTGACCTGTTATAATCTTATTTTAATTTTGTTTTAATTTGTTTTTTTGTTTTTTTTTTGTTTGGGGGGATGTGTGGTAGTGGAGGTGAGTGTTTGACAGACAATAAATTGTGTAATGACAGTGATTAACATTCACAAAAGGTAATTCAGGTGGGAAAAGCTCAGCAAATCTAATAAACACTTCCACAAGAGGATCTGCCTCTCACGTTCTTGAGGGAAAATACACAAACCACAAAAAGAAAACCCAAAACCCACTCTGGGATTTTCAAATTACCCCTGGAGACTGGGCTCACAGATTGCTGGTGGTATAAATGTGAGCAGAGCATCCAAATCCCTGGAAATATTGGTTCCCATCACATCAGATGCCTGGAGGACTCAGGAGCAGTTCCTGAAAGCTCAGAGCTTCCAGCCTGCTCATTCCCAAGGTTTGCAATGAGCTGTGCTGGGTGAAAGCCCTGAAACTGGGAGTGCAATAGGAATTGGGGAATGTTTGCTGTGCTCTGCAGCAGGCAGAGCTGGGTGGGGTCTGATGCTCAGGCAGCTTTTAGCAGGGCTGGTCCTGTGCTGGCTTGGACAAGGTCACCTCTGATTGTCTGCTCTGGGCATGTCATCTGTCCAGCTGCTGTCTCTGCTGGCCATCCATGTCCTTTTGGACAGATTTATGTCACACCCCATCCCTGCACTGTCGCCAATATCATAGAAACAATGAAGGAAGCAGATGCACATTATTTCTTAATTATTATTACTTTATTGCCAGCTATAAATAATTTCTCTTTTTTCCTCCTCCAAAAGCAGGTTCCTATTTGTTTTCTCTTTTCCTTTTCTTGTTGTTACTCTAATGGGCTGTCTCAGCTCCACAGCCATCAGAAATCTTGGCTTGATGAGGCTGCTATAAAACATTTAAAGATTTAAATTATAAACTCAGAGGGAGAAAACCAGTGATGCATGATTAGTTGAAAGTTTTAAACATAATAGTCGTATTTTTCATATGCATGTACAGAAATGGCTTATGTCAACTGTAATGTGATTTTTAATACATATTAATAGAGTCTGTTGCAGTGTGGATGGTTTGAACACCTTTTGGCAGATGGCTGTGCTGTTAGAGAATGCACAGTATAAATTAGTCATTTAGGGAAAGAAAACAGTGCTGGGGTGCTAACATTGACTCTGCTCAGAGCTGCAGTTCCAGCACATCGCTCCTGCAACCACAAAGATTAGAAGCAGGATTAGATTTGCCAGGGAAATGAAATAAATGAACAGATAAATTCCTGAGTCAGAGAGGAGCTCGCTGTTCTTGCAGCCTGTTCACATCCCTGCTGTGTCCCTGTCTTTGAGCTCCTGTCCCTTTAGGGGTCAGAAGGTGCAAAGCCAGGGCTGGGGCTCAGCTCATCCCCAGCAGGGCTGGAGTGGAGCAGCATCCCCCAGATGGAGCCCCAAGGCTGTGAGGTTCAGGTGTGCTGGATGGGAGGAAAGGATTGAGAATTGGGATTGCCCAGCCTGGAGAAGGCTTTGGGGTGACTTTATTGTGCCTTTCAGTGCCTAAATGGGCTCCAAGAGGGCTGCAGAGGGACTTTTGCAAGGGCCTGAAGGGGCAGGAATTACTTCAGACTGAAAGAGAGTGGGTTTAGGTGGGACATGAGGAAAAATTCTTCCTGGGGAGGCCCTGGCACAGGGTGTCCAGAGCAGCTGTGGCTGCCCCTGGATCCCTGCCAGTGTCCCAGGCCAGGTTGGAAGGGGCTGGGAGCAGCCTGGGACAGTGGAAGATGTCCCTACCATGGCAGAGAGTCAAACAAGATGGATTTAAGATCCCTCCCAGCCCAAACCCTTCTGTGATTCTCTGTGGAAGGCAGTAACCACTCTCCTAAAACTGATGTAAGACATGAAAGAAGCTGATGGCTGAGCACTGTCTCCTTTTTGTTTTGTGCTGTTCAGAGGACAGAATTAGCCGGTGATGAATCCCCAGCCCTGTAAGTGTATTCCACTTTCCAGGTAGTGGCCTGACAAATGGCAGGGATTTTGTAGGAAATCACTTTAGCAAACGCTAAAGGGCACTCATCTCTGAGCCAGGGAGCAGCAGCTGCTTGGGCAATTTGTTGCTGTGCTCAAATTCCAAATGGAGGCACTTGCTTGTAATCACTGTGCCTGGTAACCCCGGCATGGCTGGGGGAGCCTGGAAAGAGATATTTAAAAGCAATCTGCATTTTCTCCCTTGGAAATCTTGGGAGCAAGTCTCATTCCTTGAGTTTCCAGCAGGAGAGGCAGTAGGTTTTGGCTCCTGCTCCATCAGGGTGATTGTCAGGGCGCTCAATGAGCTTTGTGCAGAGCCAGCGCTTTCGGAATATTTGTGTGCAGTGAGAACCTTGCTGCTGTGGCTGGGCACACTGCTCCACGGGCAGCCTGCCTCTCCTGAGCCTTGGAGCATCCCAGTTACCCCACACACCCAGCTGGAATTAGGGCTGAGCACCACTGCATCGAGCTCACCCCTCTGAATGTTGCTCCAAGGCGAAGCCAAAGTGGAAACGAATTCTAGTGTGGATTGTGGAAATCCTTAAAAGCAGAAGGTTTTGGGAAAGCTGCAACAAAGCAAGCCTCAGAGACAGCAATCTGCAATTAGAGCTAAGCAGAAAGCTTGAGGAAAGTTCTATGAGATGTAGAAAGCAAGGACAAATAGAATAATGGTCTATGTATTAATGCTTGGCTAGAATAACTAAGCTGCAGAAAAGTCTATCTAGCAAGATATTAGGAAGGTCTAAGTTTAATAATGGATCTCTGTGCATTGTATTTTAAGGCTTACAAGTAGGTATTGTATCATAAATAAGCAAGCATTGTTTTAACCAAAGGTACTTGTACTTAGAGTGGTTGGATGGAACTACTGTCAGTATGCTTTTGCTTTTTGTGATTGGTCAAAAAGGTTTCAAAGTGTGTTGTAACATCACATTCTGTGGCTGTTGCTGAGGATGTGAGCTGCTGTCCCAGCATTGTAATGAGACTGATGCTTGGGAGGAAAGAAAAAATAATAATAAAGCAGCTTGAGACACCTTCCACAGCAGTCCAGTCCCGTGATTTTGTACATAAACCTGTGGCTAGCATTATGGATCACAGAGTGTGAGCAAACTGCCTCTTTGCACTGGACAGGGCTGTGTTTTCTCTGGGCAGAGAGCTGTGCTGCAGACCTTTGAGCAGGGGCTCAGTGAGGCGAGCTGGTGCTGATGTGAGTGCACAATAACAGGCTGGCAGGTTTGCACTGTGCTCTGACACGTCGTGTCAGGGCTGCTGGAGACGGAGCCCAGCTCTTTGCTGGAGGTGCAGCAATTGCAGATGGAGTGATATGTAATTTACTGAGCTGCTTGTTAATTCTGAGAGGTGGTGAAATCTCCTGGGCATATAATTACTACAAATGTTTGCTTGACTCTACCACATAGCTTGACATTATACTCCACAAGTTTGTACCTCGCTGAAATTACGGCCTGGCTGTAAAACGCCACTATTAGGCAGCAAAATATTAAAGAAGTATGGATGAGACTAAAGGCATTTTAAAAATGCTTTCTATGCCTTGGAATTACAACCATTCATCCCATCTCCTGCTGATTACACACTTTGTAATAGCTATTGTTTCCACGGCTGGGGTTTAATTTCCCTCAGCACGTTGGCAGCGCTGGTGATCTCAATAACAATCCTCCCAGCAAGGCCAGCAGGGAGCAGCCTGACTGACAGATATTGGAAGCCTTTTTGTGGTTCAGGATTAGTGAAACGTTCCCAGGCAGTCCTGTTGGAGTGGGTGATACGTGGGATCCTGGCTGTGTCACCTGTAAGGGAGCTGGGGTGGCTTTGGGGTCAGGTTGGTGTCGTTGTGCCCTGCAGAGCCTGAGGAGGAGGAAGTGCCAGATTTGCAATGAAATTAAAGCCACACTCTCACTGCTCATGGCTGAATAGCTGCTTAGGGGCTTTTCAATGACACAGGCCAGCCCCAGAGTGCTGTGTTTGAGCATTTTGGGGTGTAGTGGTCACCAGCAGGTGGGACATGTACTGCATCACCATTTCCATCTGCACAGCACTCACAGAATCACTGAGCTTGGAAAAGCCCTCCAGGATCATGGAGTGCCAGCTGTGCCCCATCCCCTCCTTGTCCCCAGCCCAGAGCACCGAGTGCCACCTCCAGGTGACACCTGCAGGGATGGGGACTCCAAACCTCCCTGGGCAGCCCCTGCCAATGCTTCTCCATCAGCTCCAGCAACAGATGAGCCGCACTTTGCACCAGCCTGGACATTTTCTGGAGTCCTGGATTGTCCCTCTGGACAGGGAGAAGGGGTGCTAGAGACAACATCCAGCTCCTGGGATGGTTCCTCCTCACCTGCAGATTCCTTTCAGCAGCCCTGGAGCTGATTTTGCAGTGAGAGCCGCTCCCAGACGCTTGGGATGCCCAAACTTGTCCTGGATTATAGAAGCTTAAAGTATTTGTTGAAAACACTGATTTCTTTGAGTGGTATCCCTTGTGCCCAACAAGCTTCTGTGAGCCCATTTAAACATTAGCCAAGTTGAGAATGAAAACGGCTTTCACTCCAATAAAGCCAAAGTTGCAAAATTAGAAATGCTGTTAGTACAAAAGAAAAGCAGACAAAATTAGCAAACAGAAACTTCATGTGCACCTGGATTAGGAGCTGCTGAAGGTGTTATCTCCAAAGGAGAAATCTTGTTTGTTTTTGCTTTGGTGAGTTCAGCCTGACAGTGCTTGGATTTTTGGAGAGGTCTCTCGGGGGTGGAAGCCCACCTGGAGATTTCACTCTTTATATTTTTAATTTTCTCTCTGCTCCATAATGTAAGAGGCATTTTAGAAGCTGTCAGGCGTTCCTGATTGCTGCACTGATTCAAGAGATCTGGGTGTGTTTTTATTTACCTGCCTGGTGGCCAGGAGAGTGCCAGTGACCTTGGTTTATGGTGAATGGATCTGAGGGAAGCAGAGGGAATGGAGGCACTGCTGAGTTCTGTTCCTCTCAGGAAACACGCAGCATTGCAGTTCTTTGGTGATGTTTATAAACATGGAAATCATATTAATGAATCCCCCCAAGAAAGATTTTCCTGAGATAGGTAACAGAGAGTGGCCCCAGCCCTGTTTCTCTTCACCAGTTGCTGGAAAGGCAGCGAGGTGCTGTGGTGCAGGAGTGGAACTTGACAGGTTTCCCATGGAAACAGAGGATCAGATTTTTATTTCTTCTTTGCCAGTGAAGCTGATGTCAGTCAGGAGCATCTGTGCTGTCCTCAGAGGATACACCCCAGTGCAGATTGGAGCAAGGGAGGGCTGAGTCCTCCTGTGCCCATGTACTGAATAATTTGTAGTCTTTTCTGCCTTAATGTATCTTATTTATATATATTTTTTAAAATTGCTTGGTGATATGATACTAGTATTTCTTTTTGAAATAAATTCCCGCTGTGGCTGCAGCCTGGGGAGTTCAGGCAGGTTTGAAATACTCTCAAATGCAGATTTTGCTGCTTTGCTCTCTGCTCCCCCCAGACTGCCATTGCCACTGCAGAGTCCCCAGTTCCCTGCTCGGGGCTTTGAGACCAGACTCTCATTTCTTCCCCAGCGAGTTGCTGTTCCAGCCTCACCAATCCTCCCGAGTCCCTGTGCTGCCTGTCTCTGCACAGCACTGATCCCAGCTCAGCTGCAATCCCAGATTTTCCAGAGCCATCCCTCTCCCAGGGTCTGCTCCCTCGCTCATGGGTGTGGAACAGCAGCTGCTGTGAGACCCCAGCCCCGTTTGGTGCCTGCTCTCATTTCCTTATGTGCTCCTCTTGCTGCCTCCTTTTTCCTGAAACCTCCCTCTCTCCATCTCCATTTCACACTCCAGATCCTGTGCTCCTCTCTGCTGCTTCCAGCACTTTTATCCCTTCAGTCTCGTGGAATCATGGTTTTGGGTTGGAAGGGATTTAAAAGCTCATCCAGCCCTGCCATGGCAGGGACACTTCCACTGTCCCAGGCTGCTCCAGCCCCAATGTCCAACCTGGCCTGGGACATTCCAGGGGTCCAGGGGCAGCCTCAGCTGCTCTGGGCACCTGTGCAGGGCTGCCCACCCTCACATCCCTTGCTGCTTCCTCGTTTCTGCATGGAAGGGGACCCCAAGTGTCTGTACCAGCTGTTGAAACAGGTTTGCTCAAAAATAATTACATTTTTTGTTTCTCTTTTCTACCTTCAGTGCCAGACTGGCTCTAATGAAGAGTTGTGTTGGGTTTTTTTTTCACACTAACTTGGCTCTGCTGTTTCCAGTGTGGAAATAGGTGAGAATCTCACTCACACCTGGACCAGGTAAAAATGAGTCAAGGCACATCTGCTTGGAGCTTTTCCCCAAGCTAGTCAAGCCTTTACTGGCATTGGGTCAGGCCAGTACCTTTAATGCTGTTCCCAGGGTTACCTGCTGGGAGGAACAGAGGGAACAATGCTGTCACACCAATGGCAGAGTAAACCAAAATTTTCCCTCATCCTGGCTGGGAAATACCATAAAGCATTCCAGAAACATTGCTGGACTTGGTTGCTGACTAGGAAAAAATTCTGAGAGCAACAAATGTGTAAGAAACCTGTTTGAAATCCATATTTCTCAAGAATTCTCTCATTCACGTCATGAAACTCACCTCCAGTTTCTGCCTCTGTGTGAACCTGCTTAGTATGGGTTGTGATATCATTTACCTGATCTACTCCTGTGTAACTGGTGAGAGAGAAGGGGAAAAAAAAACCCAAAAATCTCTTTATGAAGTGCTCTGCAAATTTACCATGCCATAAAAGAGATATGTCATAGTTAGCACTAACGTCTAATTATGTAAATGACATAATTTAATAATCATTATTAAATCCCAGCAAGCTTTATTTCTTTTCCTTATTGTTGATGGTTGTCCTTGATAGGAAAATGTCGTGATGCCTATCATAAAAATTAATTTTTGTGGGGATTTCACACCATTGCAGGGCCTTGCAGGCGAAGGAGGAGGCTGATTCCCCTTATCTTTGCAAGAACAAATGTTGTCCACAAGGAGAGCAGGGAGGGGAGAGAAAACTCTCACAGCAGCAAATATTTAATTAAAAAAGCTGCTTGGGCCAACTAGTTGTGGCAGCAGCTGCTTAAACAGAGATCTGTCCTCTAAATAACTTCAGCTAAATAAAGGGAGGAAAATGAGAGTGGAGGGGAAAGCTCCAAGGGTTTGTGCTGTAATTGCAGAAGTGGTTTCATTTCTGCATTTTGTCTTCAGTAGCCATGAGTTCCTTCTCTGCCTGTCTGGAAAAGCAGGATGCTCCAAGCTCTGGGAGTTCTACAGAGAGGAGAGTGTCAAGAAAGCCAAAGCATCACCTGCTGCCTGTATTTGAGGTGTCCAGGGTCTCATGAGGAAGGCTTTTCTGCCACACAGAATAAAACAGAGTTTGGTAGGTACAGAATTAGCTCTTCTCTAGCTTCAGGGAGCCTTGTGCCAGGGAGCTGCCCCAGCCATGGGGAGTTTTCTGCATTTGCTCTCAGACTCCTGGGGAGTTCCCTTTGCACCTCCTGGATCTGCCACGCTGTCACCTGCACTTCTGAAGGGCTCATGCCATTCATTTAACATGAAATGTTATTTATAATAACCCAATCCCATTTTTTAGGGAGTACCTCAGTGCATCCCACAGGCTCCCAGCTGCAGCTCAGTTCCACAGTAAATGTTATTGAGGTGGGCTGGGCAGGATAAAGGAATGGGCAGTGATAGGAGAGCTCTGTGAAATGCTCAGATCCACGAGGAGTAAATCCATAAGTCTCTCCCATGCTCTGGGGACATTTCCAGGCTCAGGGCTGCAGGGAGGCGTGAAGGAGCAGAAGTTAAGTCCGAGGTATTTCAGAGGCAAGTGTATGGAAGGCCTTGTGCATAACTGACTCTCTGTGATATTTTTAGGTTTTTTAGCCACTTTTTGGTTTGTCTTTATAAGAAACATAATTCATTTTTATGAGATAATTATTAGAAGTCATTAAGTTTAACTATGATGTGACACAAATGAGATCATTTGACCAACAGTATTGACAATTCCTTCTTTAATTTTTTTTTTTTTTTAAGAAGGCAGAGCAATGTCTGTGATGCTGTAGAAGCTCTGGATGGAGTCTGTAATGCAGTTTTCATTTTTTTTTTTTTTTTTTAAGAAGGCAGAGCAATGTCTGTGATGCTGTAGAAGCTCTGGATGGAGTCTGTAATGCAGTTTTCATGCATGTGGCATGGGAAGCACTCTTCCCACTGTGCAAATCATTGATTAGAGCAACACTTCTGCAGGGGGGCTGGGGAGCAAAAGCCACCCTTGTTCTGGAGAACTTGGTGGTGTGGACAGAATAGGCAAAAATCCTGGTTCTGCCTGTTTGACATTGAACATGAAGCTTCCCCCTGCAGTTGTACATAACTTCAGCAGATTTTAATTGTTCAGGCAGAACTTTCCACTCCTGATATTTACTTGCTGTACTTCTAATTTGGTTTTATTTACTTTAATTTCCACCAAGCTGGAGTGGAGTTTTTTCCAAAAGTGGGGGATGATAATAGTGGGTTTGTGCTCAGCAGCAGCTTCAGCTTTTGAAACAAAGATTTCATATTCAGTGGTGGGGTTTAGGTGAGTGGGTTTTGCTGTTGCCATAGAAATAAAAAACCAAAACTAAAGGAAAAGCAGGCACCTAAATTGCCCAGTAGTTATGGGGCACTTCCTCTGGGTTCTAAACCTTCTTGTGTGGCCTTGGGAGATACTTTACCAACCCTCAAGGGCAGAGGGAATAGATTTAATTTTGCCCAATTGCCTTCAAAACATTTTCCCTGGGTACTGGGTAAGCAGGTAAATCATATTTTTCCCAAGCAATCATATTTTTCCAAGGCTTTTAGGCTGTTTGAACAGCGTGTTTTGCTGCCTGTGTTGCTTCCTCGTTGTTTTCTGCTCAGCCAGCTAGCTGGAGTCAAATTGTATCTCTAAAGATCAACTGTGCTTTAAAATTCACTCCAGGCTTGTGAAATTTCTGTGATCACCTGAAGGCACTGCAGCCACTGGCAGCTGCTTCCCTGCATCCTGCCAGTGCTGAAAGGGATGATGGATGTGGATCCCGAGGAGAGAGAAGCAGAATTACAGAGTCTCTTCCCTTTCTTTCACAGCCACAGTAGATATATTCAATGTATTGTCAGCCAGCTGTCTTCAGTGTGGTTGATGGATGTTTTGATTTAGTGCCTTGGAAGGAAAAAAAAAAAAAAAAAAGTATTAATGGAGAAAAGCAACTGTTGCAGCTAGAAAATCATTGGTATTTGGAGTGTTTTGAATGATGCTTTTTCCTTAGAATGGTAAAACTACCAGAGCAAGTGTAGAAAATTGCTGCTGTGCTCAGAAATAATCCTCACCTTATCAACAACTTGATTTCCTTGAAAGCTTTGACAAAAAACATTTCCATTAACAGAAGCTGTAGGAACAAAATGATGACCAGATAAATTGCAGCATTATGCTACTTAGGAGAATGTCTCAGGCACTCCTGGTAGGATTCTGAGCTCTTTCCTCCCTGGAGATCCTGATAAAAATTGTTCCCATCTTCCTCATGAGTTTCTTAGAATGAGCTCCTAAAAAATTCAGGTGAAACAAGAGTGTGTCCCCTGGGTGGGCTGGGCTGCTGAATGTGTGTTTTTATTTAGGTTTATTGGGGGTTTTGTTGAGCTGTGAAGTTCTTAATGGAAAAAGGAAATTGTTGTAGATTCTAGGTGAAATCAAAGAAAGTAGGAAATGCAGAATCAGGATGAATTTGCCACGCATCTCTAATGCCATCCTGTTTGCTCAAGTCCTCAGACTCCTAATGCACAAACAGGGCCAAATCCTACAATTATTGCCATGAGCCAATTCCTGTGGTGGTACAGCCTTGGCAGTCTGTAAGTCCCACTGGATCCTCCAGTAGAATCAGACCAGGATTCCCAAACTGAGAGATGCTGTCCCTGTCCAGACAGGCACATGAGGGTTTCAGGGTGCTGTGGGTGCTGTTTCACTTGTACCCTTAAACACTTCCATGCAGTGTCTGTGTGAAATCACTGCATTTCACTTGATTTTTTTTTTTTTTCTAAGTAATCCCTTGCATTTCTGGCAGCGTAGAAAATGTTGGAAGCTTAATGGCCTTGACTTACTGGGAAAAGCAGGTGTGGGGAGATTCTCCAGGAAAAGCTGCAAGAGCTGATCTCTGCTGTGAGCTCCTCATGGTCACGAGCCACTGGCTGCAATTTAAATTAGAAACACACAGTGTTCCAGTGACTTTCACTGCTGTTGTGCTGGGATGCAGGGTAAAACTGAGAGAGGAGATCTGCTGCAGTTTTGGGGTCAGCTTTTCTTGGGGTTTAACATTTTGTGTGCGAAGCCCGCCAGGATTTTTTTTTCTCTCGAGATCTTGGGAATGCTCTGAGCATCTCCTGAGTTCTTGAGGCAGAGAAGCTCTGTGAGTGTGCATTTTTGCTGGCACAGATGAAGCAGGGAGCTCAGATTTGGGGGTTTTGATACCTGACAGTATTGCCAGTGTTGTACATCACGGCTGAGCTCACCTGCCTGGGATGCTGCAGGAAGAAATGATCCTCAATGGATTGAGTGGGAATAATAGCTGTTTTCTGCTGTTTGTAGAGGTGATTCATCTGCAGTTAAATCCCTTTTCCCCCTGTTCCTGTTGTCCCCTCCTTACCAGCACAGGGAGCTCTCCAGCAAACACAAACCCTCACTGTGAGAATCACCAACCCCAAATGGAGCCCTCAGTGCCCTGCAGTGGTTTCTGCCTTTGCCAGGTGATTTTCCTGGCACTGGGATGGTTCCTGTGCCTGGCATGGAGCCCATCAGGGGCTGGGTGTGTAAATTTTCCCCCTCCTTCAGCACCTGAGAGAATGTAGGGTTCCTCCCGTGGCAGAATCCCTTTGGCTGTGCCTTTGCAGTGTGTTCTGTGCTGTTCTCCCCGAGCTTTCTGCTGACTGAACAAGCTCATTATCAGCCCAGGGCCTGCCAGAGCTCAGCCTGGCACATCCCTGCCCCATTCCCCAGCCAGCAGAGCTCCCCTGGCCCTGGGTGTGCCCGGGGTGTGCTCCCAACAGGAGCTGGAGTGGCTCAGAGTGGCTGTGGCATGTGCTGGGCTCCTGGGAGCCTTCCAAGGAGGAGCTGCTTTACTACAACTCATGTTTGTTTGTGTTAGCAGGAGAAAGCTGATGATTTTCCCCATTATTATGTGTTTTGAAAGGGGCAGGATGAGCGTGCAAAAGCAGCAGGCACCTTTGCAAATTCGTGTTGAAATTTCGGAGGATTTGCATCACCTCTGCTGGCAGAGGCTGTCATTGGCAGTTTCATCTGAGCACAAACTGCAGCCTGCTCTCCATTCTTTTCTTTCCTTCCCTTTCTGCCTGGCTCATCCCCATCACCCACTCCACCTGCTGCTGTCCTTTGCTTTCTGCTTCATGCTTGACCTATGAGCTGAAATGCTAATGGCTGTTGAAAATTCCAATTAATATAAAACTAGTTTCAGCCAGAAATGTGCTAAACTCGTTTAGGAGATGCAGCATCTCAAGGAAATGCAGAATGGCAAAAGCCTCAGAAAACAGTTGAATTTTTAGCAGGCTGTGCTGTCAGGTGTGTGTGCAAAGCTCAGGTCTGGGCTGGTTTGTGACCAGCAGGGAGGACAGTGGTCACTGTGTGTTTGTTTGTAGGTCATGACACTCCTCTGCTACAGCGTTATCTCCTCGTGCTGGAATAATTTCTCTGTTTTCATTGGTTAAAAGAATGATGTGTGGCCAAAGCTTCAGGTGAAGGGGATAAACCAGACACACATGGGGGGATTAGCCTGCTCTTACATCTGTAAATGTGCATTTGTAAAGGCAGACCCTGATTTTATGGTGACTTGTACAGGAATTATGCAAAGTACACAGTGAAGGAATACAGTCTACAATTTCAGTATGGTATTTTTAATTCCATTCTAAATACCTTAGAAACTTGCTAATTAAATACTTGTGGGTTTCTCAGAAGTCTGCACAACATCTCCACAAGCAATTTGTGCTGCAGGATGTGGTACATACACCTCGAGTACACTACATTAAATCCAGATTTTCCTTTGAAAGAGAGGTTGGTGCCATAGTAGAACTGGAAGGAGCATGAATGAACTTAAAGGAGATGAATGTAAAAATATGGATTAGTTCCCACTCGAGAAAAGATTGTGTCTAGAGACCTAAATTTGTCTGTCACAGGAGCTGCTGTTGTGCCCCAGTGCTCAGAGCTGCTGCCCAGTTAACCCAGTCCAAAAATGAACTGGAGAAGAAGTTTTAAGTGCAATGAGGACGGGCAGGAAAGCAATTAATTAAAATAAAAATTCAAATTTCTGGAGGAGAGGCTGTTGCTATTAAAGAGCAGACCTGGCCCAGAATCTCCCCAGGCAGCTGCAGGAGGACAGAGGATTTTTGTTCTCCCTCGGAGCCAGAGCCACTGTGGGGTCACCTGGTGCCCCCTTTCCCTGCTGTTCTCTTCAGATCATACAGATGTTGGAGTTTACTCACAGATTTAAGAACTTCCATAAGGGGGGAATTTGGCTGCAGGTTTGGGTGCTCCTGCTGGGAGGAGTGAGCACGTGGCTGGTTATCCCAATTTATTGGGAATGCCCTGTCAGTAATGGCATCACTGAAGTTTAATGAGGTATCCATCATCAGCAATAACCCATGCACAGTTCCCATTTATTCCTTTGGCCATGAAGAGGCTAAAGCAGGTATTGATTTCCACCTGGATTTTCTTGGGAGTTTTTATTGCAAGTGCTGCTGAGAGACATTTTGGGGCTCCAGCAGAGCAGATCTGATGGGGCTGGCAAACCTGGGCTCCTGAGCATCTTTGCAGGTTACAAATCACATTTCTTCAGCTTTCCATCCCTGTGTGTGCAAAAACCATGCAAAGCTTTGAGAAACGTGGTCCTTGTGCTCAGTGCTTCAGCTGCCAGATGGACAAAACCAATTAAATCAGCTCTCCCAGGTGCTGGGCCATTATGTGGGCAGAGGGGTGACCAGGAGAAATCATTTATTGCTGGCTTTTAAAACATTTCATAGCATAGGGTGTGATCTGATGAGACTTGAGGGGCTTGCACTTCAGGATTTTGTTGGGAGAATCTGGGAGCAGATAAGGGAGTATTTGATATATATTTGATACATATTTAATATATATTTGATATATATTTGATAAGGGAGTATTTATGAGAATGCTGGTGCTGGCTGCCTTTTCTTGGGCTCACACCCTTGGGTTCCAAGATGCTCATGCACCTCTTGCTTCCCCTCAGGGCAGACCTCCAGCAGAAACACCAAAAGCTGAGTGTCCACAGGTACCAAACTGAGCCCTTGGTCACAGCCAGGGGACAGGGGACAGCACCATCTGTCACCTGCCCAGCCCACAGCTGACCTACTCCCCCAGATACCCAGGACCTGGCAGGCTGCCTCCCAAATCCCTTCTTTATTCCTTAAAACTTTGGCCCAGGGAAATGAATTCTATTGTGCTCTTTATTGAATTGAATGTTTTGCTGCTACACTGAGTTACAGCCCTGCATACCTATTTCTTTTTTAATTATATTCATTCCATTTTTAGAGTGGTTTTTCAGTTTGGGAACTGAAAGATATGGATTACAAAATTGGGAAGGCACAATAGTTGCAATCATAGTTGAAACCCATAAATTTTGTGAAATAATGCTGAAGTTGGGTAACTACACTGAAAACTTTTCCTTTAGATGTGCTGTCTGATAGTGTTTATGAAGTCCTTGGCAAGATAAATAATGCATGGACTTTTCTCACTAAACCTCCTGAGAGTGGAATTGCATCCAGAACAGAAATATCTCTGTGCCTGTTGTGTGCTGCAGTGTGTTTGGAAACACTTTGCCATGGAAGGAAGAGCAGCTTTCTGATTTGGGTGATTATTTTAATCACCTCCAGCATATGCATGATGGGCTGCTTTTTTAAGAACTGACAACATCCCAAAATAGGTGATTGGGGAAGAGTCAAGTGAAGGTTATCCTCTCCCTGTTACTGACACTGGGATGTCAAAAAGCTTTTAGGGGAAGGCAATGGGTGACATTGACACCTGAACTAAAAGGGGATCTGTATGAACATTCCCTCTCTTTTCCAAACTCCTGAGTACTCTGCAAATGGAGGGGTTTCCAGGGGGAACAAAGATCCATAGCTGCATGAAACTGGTGCTGGAGCAGTACATTTATGGCAGAAAAGCAGCAGAAATCTCCACCTTTGCCAGCTAACTGGTGAAGTAGGGAGCTCTGTGGGGTGAGTAAAGCTCAGAGGTGATGGATTCATGCTGGGAGCTCCTGGGTGCCAGGGCTGCCATCCCCTTCTGGGGACACTCTGGAGCACATTTCCTCACCTGCTGGATTTTCCACGCCCCACTTGCTGGAGGTTTTGCAGTGGAGCCCCTGTGCTCTGCAGCACTGAACTCATCTGTTCCTACATTGACAATTCCGTGTGGAACCATTAAACAACCAAACTTTTTACTTTTTCCTACCAGAAAGCAATTTTTTTTTCCCCCCCAGAGTTTTCTCCTGGGGCCACATGGGAGACTGTAATTTCTAATTACAATTATTTACCAGCCCTGTAACATCCATGTCACTGAGAAATTAAACTTGGTTCTAGCTAATGAAAAGCTTAGCCAAGGGATGCACCTGTGCTAAGCTGTGGGGATCCATTACTTTCCTCAAGATTTGTGCTGTACAGGACTTAAACAAGGAATATTTGAAGTGAGAACCACAGAGCTGAGGTTGATGCCATATTTAGTAGGGCATTATAATTTCTCTTGCAAGTGTTAGACCAGTAATCTGGGAATTTTGGCTGTCATCCTGCTACTATTTGTGAGCAGTTTTAATGCAGTAATTACATGTAGGGAAAATTGTTCACTAGGTTGATGAGATAAATGGAAATGTAATCTTTTTTTTTTCTTGTTTGGTTGTCCAATATTTTTACAATATCCTTCTGGAAGCAAGGGGATATAATAAAAGAATCTGGAACTCCTTGGAAATACTGATAGTTTGAAAGATTTGCTCAGTGTAAGTTAAAGGCAGCTCATTAAACAAACAAATGAGCTGTCCTTAGAGCAATCAGTATTTACTATTAACTGAACAGCACAGTAAATAATGAATTGCAGGTAAGGAACTACAGATAAGTATTTGCAGTGAATTCAAATTACTTGACTTAAGCCTGAGGCAGAGAAAAGCAAATAGAAAGAGAGAAAGGGAAGGAGGAGGGGGAAAGGAGGGAGAGGAGGGGTTGCAGATGTAACATTTGTTGTAGCAATCCGTGTTCATTTGCTGTGCAGAAAATAGGTTTTCTTGGGTGCCCCCATCCCTGGTGCAAGTGAGCCCACCTGAGAACAAAGGAGGATGTGGAATTCCTGGGAAAAAGGAGAGGAGAAAGCTTGGGGGTGACCTTAAAAATTATTCCAGTACCTGAAGTGGGTTTGCAAGAAGGCTGGAGAGGGATTTTGGACAAGGGATGGAGGGACAGAACACAGGCAATGGCTCCCACTGCCACAGGGCAGGGATGGATGGGATTTTGGGCAGGAATTGTTCCCTGGCAGGGTGGGCAGCCCTAGCACAGGGTGCCCAGAGCAGCTGTGGCTGCCTCTGGATCCCTGGAATGTCCCAGGCTAGGTTGGACACTGGGGCTGGAGCAGCCTGGGACAATGGGAGGTGTCCCTGCCATGGGAAGATGATTTTTAAGATCCTTCCCAACCCAAACCATCCCGTAATTCTGTGGAAAGCAGGACTCTGGGCCTGACCCAGCTCAGAGAGCAGGGCTGCTGTTTTCCCCAAGGTCAGGATTTGGCCCTGGCACTCTCCTACCCCAAGGACAGAGCTGAGCTTTGGCAGCAGCAAGACCCAAACCTGCCCAGGGCTGCCAAGCGCCTGCACAGCTCCCTCAGTCATCTCTCCAAATTACTTAGGCAGAGAAATTGTTCATTTGCTGGAACTGGCACAGGTTGAGAAGTTTGGGTTTGGAGTTTAATCATCATTGGAGTGAGAGATTGTGCTGCCTGCAGTTTGGGTGTGTGGCTGTGTCTGGAGCCAGCATGGATGGGCTGGCAGGGGGATGTTGCTCATTAAGGGAGGGGCTCAGGGTGTTTTGGGTGCTGGAGGTGAGGGGGGATTTAATCAGGATCTCTGCAGCTTTACCTGAGGCCTGGTGGGACAGCCCAAGGTGTGACAGGCATCCTAAACACCTAAAGCTTGGCAGCCCTGCCTGAAAGTCACCTTCAAAAGGTGAAGAGCTTGGCCCAGGGAGGATGTGCCTCACCTGCACTGCCCAGAGCAGGGACAGTGATGGGGCACAGGAGGGAGGTGTGTATGAGGTGCTGGCATTCCCAGCCACTGCCACAGCCAGGAGATTGCCTCTTCTCCTCCAGCAGGGATAACAGACACAGGAGCAGGAGGCTTGCCTTGCTGGGAGCTGTCACAGGGTGAATATCTCTGCAGAGAGCCTCGTGCTTGGCTCACATCACCCCAGGACTGCACCTCGTGGAATCCCCTCAGGATAAACCAGGTCACTGCAGGTGCAGGGAGCTCTCCAGGTGGAATTACCTGCTGGATGTGCACGAGTCCATCCCTGCTGGTCCCCCTGTGCTGGCTGCCTCCAAATGCTGCTGCTGTCAGCCCCAGCATTAGTATTCAGGCCAGGGAACAGGAGTGAGGTGCTAGACAGGCCAGCTAATTACAGCAGCCTGCAGAGGCAAGTCAGGCTGTACCACATGGTGAAGGATATCCTGCTTACTTGGAATGTGGCTGCTTTGCTCTGCCACTTCATTAAAAAAAATAAGAAAATAAAATAAGGTGTGAGCTAATTGGTTTGGTTAAGGAATCGAGCGGTGCTCTTGTTTTTTTCTTGTATTTAATCTGAATTTATACAGTGCTTTGTGACACTCATCTAAAACAGAACTTGCTGTGACCTCAGCAGGCTGCAGAGCTGCTGTAATCCCAGCTGCCCTGCCTCTGGCTGCCATCCTGACCTGCCTGCTCCTGTCCCCAGAGCTGTCAGCAGATGGGGGAGAGGAGGCTCTCGCTGCCACCAACACACCATCTGCAGGCAGCCAGGCTGCTCGGGTTTTTATGAGCCTAAATTGCAATTCTGCATGCAGGGGGTTTTCTGTCAGAGCATCTGTTTTCCTGCCAGTGACACAGATCTGGGGCTGAGCGCGTGCCAGGAGCAGGTGAGCAGGGGACAGCCCCATCCTGCAGTGACAGCAGCCAGCAGGTGGCTGCTGGCTGGGGCTGCTGCGTGTCCTGTGTGTCCCCTGTGCTGTCACACAGCCCAGCTTTGGGCAGGCTGAGCTTTGGAAAGCTCCCCTGCTCTCAGGCCAGAGCCAGGAGAGCTCAAACTGAGGGAATACCTGCCACAAGCAGAGCTGCTGGTGTTG
This sequence comes from Tychaedon coryphoeus, assembly GCA_013398595.1. Taxonomy (NCBI): domain Eukaryota; kingdom Metazoa; phylum Chordata; class Aves; order Passeriformes; family Muscicapidae; genus Tychaedon; species Tychaedon coryphoeus. The sequence goes on from WBND01000105.1 coordinate 1,686,264, forward strand.
TGTGACTCTGGCTGATTTACACCAGGATGGCTGAGCCTGTCCCCTGTCCTGTCCCCCCAGTGCCCTTCTGCAGAGCGGGGCACTAAGCAGATTACTCAGCTTCTTCCATCAGCAGATACTGGGGGCCTAAGATACTTAAAAGACATCTGGTTTTTAGCCTCATTTCTAAACAAATGAGGCTTATGTGATTATGGTGTCTGTCACTTGCCCCTCGTTGGCCAATTTCAATCCTCAGCCGGGGATTTTGGTCTCCCAGATGTGAACCTGCAGGAAGCTTCTGTGGGCTGGTGGCTGTGAACAGAACTCACCTGGAGGGAGGATGAGCAGCACAGGCTGTGCTCAGCTTGGAGTGGGTGTGAGAGGGGATGTGCTGGGGGAAAGGGAAATCTCACTTTGTAGGGAAAAGCAGCCATGAGGAGAAAACCCCCGCAGGCTGGAGGGTGTGGGCAGTGTGGCTGAGCCCTGCCTCTGCTCCAGCTGTGCTGGGCAAGCACATCCATCCCCAGTGCCACCTCCTGCTGTCCCCACAGCCAACTGCTCCTGTGATCCCAGGATTGCTTTCCTGATCCCTGGATTAACGGGGTGGGATGTGCAAGGATACAAGAGCTGTGTGTGAGGCAGGGATTGCCCTGGAGCAGCTCTGCCTGTGGAGCAGAACTGGCCAGGCCATGCCAGGCTGGGCTGCCTCCTCTTCAAAAGTGTTCTTTCAGAGTTATTCTGGCAACTCAGGTCTGAATTCTGCTGAGGCTGATGTCCCTCAGCACTGCTAGAGGGTGCCCAGGTAAACACAGCTTGTGCTGGTTGATAATTCACTCCGGTACTGTGGATGAAGTTGGGGAGTGGAATCCTCCGTGCACCCACTTTTGCAGAATCACAAAATCTCAAAATGCTTTGTGTTGGAAGGGTCTTAAAAAATCATCATCTCCCACCCCTGCCATGGCAGGGACACCTCCCACTGTCCCAGGCTGCTCCAAGCCCCAGTGTCCAACCTGCCTGGGGCACTTTCAGGCTGCTCTGGGCACCCTGTACCTTCCCAGGGAGAAATTTCTTCCTGATTTTTCACCTACATCTGAATTCTGTTCTTTATTTCTCTGTGAATTTCACTTAAATGCTCATTAGAGCTGTATCTGTCTCCTTTCTGCAGCTGCACAACATTTTTGCCTTGTAATTCAGGAGCTAAGGATGTCTAATGGAATGTGTAAAACCCACTTAGAGTAGTTCTGGGACTGTGGGGGAAAAGCAAAGGTTTCATGTTCTGGTTCCTGATAATGAACTAAATGAGATTGTGTCCTTCTTTGAGCATAAATGAAAGATAAAAGACAGATGAGATTTATGAACAAGGTCATTAGTGTACCAAATTTCTCTCATTAGATCTGTTACATTACTTTCCAACTTACACAAGTCTCATTAGAAAAATTTATGAACTGGAATGATTACAAATACACCATATTCTAAACCATCCCTACTTTTAATTGCCAAACAGCAAAAAAACAATTATACTCCTGTGCTACAATATAGCTGTACTTTTGTGCACGTGGGGTTTTTTTGTTAGAATTTAAATAGAGGTTGTTCTTGAATCCAGGGGAAGGGGCTAGAGGAAAATGGACCATTTAGTGCAATTTAGCAGCAAATGTGAAATATTGCCTTAATTTCATAACCTTGTCAGACCCAGGTTGATATTGCAGGCTAATATTGTGTTTGTTCTCCTCACCAGACTCCCACTTTCACATCCCTGTGCCTGATTTGAAGCGACAGTGAGTGGAAGCATAAGGAATCTCTCATTCTGTTTGGACTCCTTGTTTACAGAAGAGTGATGGAGATGCTATTAAGCACAAAAGGCATCACCATATGCCTGTTTTTCTTTGTATTGAGTTTGGCAGCAGCTATTGAAATACCATTATCAGGTGAGTTGTAGCTATTTGCTGTGCACTTTGCTGTTTTGTTTGGTATTCCTTTGCAGCTACCCCTGAAGGAAAAATATTAAATCCTCCTTTCCAGTTATGTTCCATTTGGAGGTTAATCTCACCACAATGTGGCCTTTGGGAAATTCAGGTCTGATCAAAAACTAAGCTCCTGTTTGAGGCTGCTTAAATGGAGCAGTAAAGTTGTCTAACAACATCTCCCTGGTGTTTGCCATCCAGCACAAGGCTTAGCTCCGAGGGTTTGGGTTTGTCCTTCGCTTCAGTTCCTCATTTTTGGCTCTGAATCCCCCTGAAGCTTGTTTGATGTGCATACATCCCTCCTTCCTTGTGGGGCAAGCTGCCATTCCAGCAGGGAAGGGAGCAGGTGGATGTGTCAGAGCAAATGTTGGTCCCCAGGGAAGGATTTCACACTCTGTGTCCTGCCCTGGGGAGCAGCTCCTGCATCCCTCACCGGCTGGGATGAATTCAAACTGCTTGTTTTACACGGATCAGGAGCTCCCAGGACACGTGTCAAATACAGGATGAGGCTCACAGGGAGCAATCCAAGGGAAGCCAGAGGACCCCTCTGTCTGGAGCACAGCCCAGACCTCCTGAGCTTTGCATTATTCAGACATAAAATGGGCCAGGAGGATTGAAAACTACATTTTGCTTCGTTGTTTTGGTTGTAAAAAGAAAAAAAAAACCAACAAAGCAAAACTCACCAGTATTAGGGTTTATGAATTATGGTGGGGAAAAATAAAGAAGTAAACCTAAGGAATAATAAATTAAGACTCTTTTCAGGGTCTCAGAATAGGACATGGGCCAATTTCAGGGCATCCTGTGGATCTGCCATGAGCTCTTAGCACTCTGGGGCCTGCCAGTAGCCCTGGCTGCAAAGAGGAATTCAGCCAAGCAGGTTTATAGGATATTTTTGTAAAACTATCCAAATTTGCATAGGGAAGTAGATGTTTTGGGGTTTTTTTCAGGAAGGAACTGCAGTGGCTCCTTGTGTTTCAATAAAGCCAAAGTGGAGCTGTGGCTGTAAAGCACAGGGCAAACTATCTGGGCATCCACTGCTTTTATAAACCTACCCCAGGGAATCACCTAACCCTTCATTAGCTGTAATGAAGCATTTTATATTGTAATAAAAAGTTATTTCTGATCAATGGAGCTGGTGGACTTGGGAATGTTCAGCCTTGAGGCCACGTGGTGTGACAAGACACTGCATTTCCCTCCAGCTTTGAGCTCCCTGGACTTAAAGCAGCACCCAAAGATCACTTTAATTCTCTCCCTGGCTGTTTATAACAATGGGGTGATCCTATTATCCCAGCTCCACTGCAGGAACATTCTCCTTCCTCTGTTACAGAGGCTTTTGTAACTTTTAATTCCCTGAGAAAGAAGGAGAATTTAGTGCAGCCTCCGTGCGTGACCACGCAGCTGCAGCCTGGGGCAGGCATTAAACCAGCCTTGCAGCCCCTGGGTTTTCCTGGCAGTTTTAGCCAGCATGGAGGCAGCAGTTTGTGCTTCATGTGTGTGCATCTGTGTCTGGATTCAATCCAGTCACTGACCTCACCCAGGAATGAGTTTGCCAGGGCACAGCCCCGTGCTCTGGCTCTGGCTCTGGAGCGGTCCCAGCTCTGCCCTGGGGGGTTTGGAGGGGGTGAGGGTGGGCACTGTCCCTCTGCCAGGCCTTTCTTTGGTCCCTGAGGCAGTGACAGGGGGAGAGGGGATTTATTGTCCCTGCCAGGGAGGTGATGGTCCTCCTCTTCCCCTATTTCTGCAGGAATAACCCAATCCTGCCACTGCTCCTCTCCACTCAAGGGGAGCCCAGTTTGGCTGGAATGATGTTTTAACCCAATTCCTCTTTGTGTTCAGTTTCCCAGCTCCCAACAATCACAGAGCAATCCCACACCCAGGTTGCCTACCCCTTTGATGAGGACTTCACCATTAAATGTGAAGCCAGAGGAAACCCCCAGCCCACGTGAGTAGTGCTTGGAGAAGCAAACAGAAGCTGAGTCTGCTTTTAACCTTTGCCAAACATTGCTGTGTCTGTCAGGAGCTGCTGCACAAAAACCTGCTCATCATCCTCAGTGGGGTTAAGGGTTGGTTTTCCATTCAGGCCATTCAGCTTTTGTTGCTCCATCACTTCCCCTCACCCTGTGAATAGGTATTAACATGGTTGTCCTTGCTGAGGGATGCCTCATTTCTCTGGCACGTGCCAAATTCACCCCGTGGTTTAAAAATAAAAATCATGTCTGGGTTGTGCTGCAAAAGATGGGCTGTGAAATCAAAGGGGCCCAGCTGTTCCTCTGCCTCTTCCCCTGCAACCCTAAAAACCCCAAACACATTAAGCTATGTATTCAAACACCACATATGTATTTTATCAGCTACCTTGTCTGCACCTAGCATCAGCAGGGCCTTGGTGATGGTGCACATAGACACAAAAGGAGTTATTCAGGTAAATATCCAAAGATAAGCTCTCTGCATTTTACACCAGTGTGGAAGAGAGAAACATTTTGAATGAAAATATGATTAACAAGAGTGCAATAATAACCCAGTAAAAACTCCTCCTGAGGCTTTCACCACTGAATGGTGTTTGGGCTCAATTAATAGCTGGTTTGAATGTCATTTTTTCTCTTTAATCCTTCCCTTCTTTATTTGCAATACAATTTAAGCTTTAAAAAGCATTCTTTTATTTAGATCAGGATGATTTGGTAATTTTTAATTGAGCTCCGAATGGGGATTTGTAGCATGATAACAAATTCCCTTTGTTCCACTTTTTGTCAGTGCATCAATGAAAAGTTTCCTGGTGTATTTAAATGATGTGGTAGTGCCTGTTAGGTGGGGGGATCCCATATTCCCTCCATCCTGGAGCAAGGATCCCATTTCCTTCCATCCTGGAGCAAGGATCCCATATTCCTTCTACTCTGGAGCAAGGATCCCATATTCCTTCCATCCTGGAGCAAGGATCCCATATTCCTNCCTTCCATCCTGGAGCAAGGATCCCATATTCCTTCTACTCTGGAGCAAGGATCCCATATTCCTTCCATCCTGGAGCAAGGATCCCATATTCCTTCCATCCTGGAGCAAGGCAGTTTTTTCAAGACCAGTGAAGTGCCCAAACAGTTTTGTTGACATTATTTATTCTCTTGAAACAAAAAAAGAAAGGTACACCTGCCACTAAATACACGGTAATTTCCAGCTGGCTGGAAAATCAGTTTAGGCAAATTTCAGCGCATCTGAGAATTGCAGGTACAGGAGCTGTGACAATTCCCTCAGCATTCATCAAAATCACCCCCAGCAGCACCAAGCTACAAATGGTTCTGTGGCAAGGAGAAACTCGATGGAATCATCTCAGTTTCTTCTGGTTCAGCCATGGTGGAGGGTGGGAGAAGCTCTTGTGGGTCTTTGCTGTTCCAAAGCAGCAATCCCAGCCCAGCCCAGCCTTTGCAAAGCTCAGGTGCTGCCAGGTGTGCCCTTCCCAGGTGCTCTGTGCATCACTGTCCTTGCTCCAAGCTCTGTGTCCAGAAGGACAGATGTGCCTGAGGGGCAGCACGAGGCACAGGAGCACAGTGGTCATTCTGCCATTCAGCTCTCTCCTCTTCCATCCAGTTTTTTCCCTTTTATTTTGATAAAACCCTCTTGGTCCCACATTTACCCCTGGTTAATACCAAAATGCTGTCCTGGTGCCTGCCCACTGCAACATTTCTTTTATTTTCCAGCTTTAACTGGACTAAGGATGGAAAACCATTTGATTTGTCATCTGACCCGAGGATAGTTACATCTAACAACTCTGGAACTTTTGTGATCCAAAACCGGGGAATCATCAACAATTTCCAAGGGAAATATCGCTGCTTTGCATCCAACCTGCTGGGAACTGCCATGTCAGAAGAAATTGAGCTGATTGTTCCAAGTAAGGGCTTTGCTTTTGGTTTGAATGTGTAATTATTACTTTTATTATTAAGATGAGAACTGTCTTTCCTCAAAAGAAATGGGAAAGAACCGCTTACTAAGGTAGGGCACGGTAAAACGTGAGTTGTTTGCTGTTCAGTGCACATTCAAAAAAAAAGTAATATTTTCTCCTTAGAATGTATTAATTTAATTCCTGGTTTTGAGGACAGAAACCAAATCTGGATGTAGGATTTCAGACCACTGAACTATCAACTCCCACAGGTTATTACTGCAAAATAGCATTGGATGCAAATGTTTGAAAGCTCCAGGGGAAGTGATTTGATCAGCTGTGAGTTCATTAATCTGATGTCAGCAGCATTCTGAGTTTGGGATAAATATTGATGGGGAGAAGAATAAAGCCCTGGAACTGAATGGAAAACAAGCTTAAAAATAAAGCAGGGAAAATTACTGATCAAAGAAATTTGTGCTTCCACTGTTAGCACGGAGGAAGGGCAGAGGGGGAAATGAGGAATTAAGGACCAGGTTTGTGGAAGTGGGATGAAATTTATGGATAGAATCAAAGAATCTTCAAGGTTGGGAAAGAGCTTTTAAAATCATTGAGTCCAGGCCTTAACCCAACCCAGCCAGGTTCAACATTCAACCATGTCCCAAAGCTGAAACCACTGGTTTGTACCAATCATTGAATCACCTGTAGTTTGGAATATGAGCACACATTTTGGTTCCAAATTCAGGATTGAAACACACAAAATGAGAAGAGGAAAATTAGAAGCAGAATCTTCGCAGTGGGAGTAGAAAGGACAGGAAACTTCCCCAGCTCCATGGTGGAGCAGGGTGAGAACCTGAGGCAGGTTTTATGATGCAGTTCAGTGGCAGAGATGGAGGAAAGCAGCAGTGCAGTGGATTTTTCCAGATTAGATCCTGCATTCCCAAGCTCCTGCAGTATTTTGTTACCAAATATCTGACAGCTCCATGCTCAGGTGGAATCCATGGCAGGGGATGCACCCACATCCCTCTCAGCCCCACAGTGACAGGAGGGGGCTGCTTTTGCACAAAGAACACTGCTGGCAGATCAGGGCAGCTGAAATGGTCTATAAGAAATGTGAATAAACATTTTTGTCCTGTCTTCAGCACAGGAAATAATGTTGAGAAGCATTCAAGGCATAGCCAGGGCTGGGAGACTTGTGGTGCTGTGGGCACATTGAGAACAGGACATTGCAAGGGCTGGGAGGGAGCTGCTGAGGATGCCATGTAAATGGATTTTATGAGTGCTCCTCATGAAAGACATGCTTTATTTTCCTTTTGTCCAGATTTATGGATTTCTTTTTCCCTTGGGAAATCTGTTTCATGTTGCAATGTGCTGCACACTAATCCCTGATGCCAGAGCTTGGTGTTTGGGGAGGAATTAGCAGGATTCCAGGTGCTGCTCTGTGGTTTAGTCTCCACCAGCTTGCAGCTGTTTTAAGGGAAGGGCTTTCCAGAGCAGAGGAGAATTGCAGGAAGCTTTAGGACAGTGAGCTGAGGTTTATTGAATTGTTGGCTCCACAGGTAAGGCAGAGCAGCTGATGGCAGCTGGAATTTCAGGCAGGGACAGGAGAGTGATGCAGTTCAACTTCAGACAGGACATCTTTTTCACTTTGGAGTCTGGCCAGGGCAGTGGGGTTAATACAACTTCCCTTTAAAATCTCTCAAACTCATTACATTTGAGAGGAGTTAAAGTGCTCAGTGTCATGTTTGTACCTCCAGCAGCAGAATATTCTGATACTGCATTGCTACTGAGCTGAAAAAGATGCTTAAGATGGAAAAGGAGTTGATGTATGTATTTGGGATTATTGAATCTGTATTCAGAGAAGAGATTTTTTGCTTTTAATGAAAAACAGTCTGAAGTAGCTTAAGTAGATATTAAATATATTGGGAGTGGATGGCAACAAATTTATGGAGAGGTTACAAACATGGTTATTATCAAAAGCAAGAGGAATTTTGGTGCTAATATATGCAAAGTCCTAAACCCAGAAAAAAAAAAAACAACGTGGTACAGATAATGTATTAGGGGGATTTATCCAAGTCACACATCTTTTAAAGCACATTTGCTGTTATTAGGACTCTTCTGCCATCAGTTCTTTCATTTACGGGTGCAATGTAGAAGCTGCAAATTAAATCAGGATTCAAAGAGGAGTAGAAAGCACCTTTGATTTTCTAAAGTGCTGGATGCTCTACAACTGTGCTCCAGTGAAAGAGCTGCTGGTGCAGAGATCTGCTGTAAATCAGGGCCTGCCACAGAGGGGCTGGGGATAAATCACCTCCATTCAGCCCAGGTTTTGAAGCAGGGACTGGTACATGTGAGATCACCCCGTGCATTCATGATCCTGGTGCAGAGGTGGCAGAGCTGTGCCAGCTGCATTCAAGGCAGATGTAAAGCTCCTTGGCAAAGTCACTGTGCCAGGGAAGGGAAGAAAACCCCAGCGAGGCAGAGCAGGGCAGTTTCTTCCATAAATTACATTTCCACTGCAGAAGCAGAATACTGGGTCTGTAGGGCTGCTGCTGAAAAGGAGAACAAAAGACTGTTTACTCACAGTAGCCATTCCAGGGAAGCAATAGAAAAGTCAGCAGAAATGATCATTAAATCTCACCTACATAATGGAAATACCCCACCTCCCCTATGTAGATGACATTAAGGAGAGAGGGAAGAAAGGGCTCGGAGGATCTCGATGTGTTTGCAGCACTAACAAAGGCCAGATTGTTACAAGATACATTCAGCATGAAGATGAATTTAAATGGTGAGAACACTGACTTCAGCTCCTCTCCTCCAGCATTTTGGGAATCTGCTGCTTGAATTAGTGAGCAGGCCCAATGCCAGGGGAAGAAGAAGCACAGTTTAAACTTCTTTAATTAACTGTGCTGTGAAAGACTCTTCATGGCAGACTGAGTTAAGATTTATGCTCTGTATTCCTAAAGCTGCTGCTCCAAAAGACCAGAGACCTGAGGGTGGAAATATTGGCTGAATGTAAAATCTTCCCGTGGCAGGCTGTGCTCTGCCAGTGATGCTAGTGCAAGAATTCCCAGAGAAAGCCAGACCTGAGTTAATATTCCAACACTCAGGTGTGAATATCCTGAAATCAGTAAAAGATACTGGGCTGATGCTGAAGTAGGTCTCAGTTTTGTGAAGGCTTTGGTGTAGCTTTATATAAGAGAAAAGAGAGCAATTCACTGAGACTTTGCAGGTGGTGGGGATGAAATTTAACCCTCTTACCTCCTAAGCCAGTGACCTGCACCTACGGTGGCTTTTCTGGCCACCTAAATCATTGGGCTTGCTCTGTTTCTTGCCTGTGGCCATCAATTTGAAATTGAAATCACAGAGATTTACACAGGAAAAAAAAGCTGTCACTGATTCCATTCCACATCCTCAGGAGAGACTGGAGTCCCAGCCACGCTCTTCCTGACAGCCAGGCTTTGCTAACTTTTTCAATTTAAGGCAGCAATTAAAAAATCCATAAACAAGCAGGGTCATATCTCATAAACAGTTCAAAGGCTGCAATGGAAATTACAGATTTAACTACTGCTGCTGCTCCGTGGATCAGAATATCAATTGAGGCACGGAGATGAGCCCTGGAAACTTCCCAAGCTTCACTCAGTGCAGCTCAACATCAGGGACTCCAAGTTATGGCTGAGATTCCTTAAAAGGTTGGGCTGTTTGCTGTAAGGATACAGATCTGTATGAAAACTCATAATTAAAAATTAATTCAAGTGTCTAAGGAGCTGGAAATTTTGAGGTTATAGAAAATTCTTGACTTTTTTGCCTTTGTCTCACTTTTACATCCTTTAAGAAATTATTTGCAAGGAAAAATATGAAACTCTCCAGGATGGATCAGGTTAAGCTTCCTTTATCCCAGGATATCTTCAGTAGAATCCACAGGGAAGGCTATAAAACCCGACCTGGGTTACAGTGATGCTTTTCTACAATAATTTCACAATGTATTTGCTAATTGCTGATTTACCATCCTGAATTCACTCCCATTTTACACCTGTTATTGGCAGAAACAAAAACCAGTGATCTCAAGGACAAGTTACCTGGAGAAATACTTTTCCTTTGTTCAACTTTCTCAACACTTGACCCCAAAACATGTAAAATACCCGGTGGAGTCGACTCCATTCTCACATAAACTGGAATTAATTGCCATAATTGATACAGTTTTGGTGTGAAGTCGCTGTAATTAGCAGTAGGACAAAAACTGAGCTGTAGGACAAAAACTGAGCTGTAGGACAAAGTGTCCTAAATGGATCCCTGAGTAAATCTGGAGCAATGCTGGGGACTGCAGCTCCCAGCTCTGCTTGCTGCTTTTCTGAATCTCTATTTCTGCTAAATCAAATGAAGCCTTTCTATTGCACTGTATTGTTCTCCCTCCTGTTTAAGTTGACAAATTGCATTTTTTTGAAAGGATAAGGAGGAGAGACTCAGGCTCGTTTCTGGATTTTCTCCCAGCCCCCCAAATTTGCCAGTGGTGCTTCAGCCTGGTCTCAAGCACAGCTCAGTCATTAAACTTTGAGTCACCCCAGGGATTAAGCAGATCCTGGCTCCTTGCACAAATGACCCTGGCCACTGATAATCTTCCATTTCCATGGTTCACAGACTGTCAGAGCAATTCAATTCTGGATTTTGAGTGCAGCATTGACAGGAAAAAACCCTTGGTCAGTGAAGCCTTTCCCAGGAGTATTTGAAGAGATGTCCTGGTGGGATTTTAGGGGATTCTCCAAAGCTGGAGTTGGGAGTGCAGGTTTCCATCTTCCCCATGGCTGTTCACTCCCACCCCATGAGCTGAGTGTGGTGAGAGCCCTCCTGGCCTTTCTCAGAGTCACTAAATCCCTGTGCCCTGGGTATGTGGGGAGCAGCACCCAGAGCTGTGCTGGATTCTCTGTCCCCTCTCATCCCATCCCTGTGTGGGGGATTCCATGGAATACTCACCTGACAGTTCAGTGCTATCACTGCAGAGACATCAGCTGCATTTTTAGTGGCCATGTGCTGCACTGAGACCTTTACACAACATGAAACACTTCCATGGCACAATTTATTTTGTGTGGTGCTGTGGAGCTTAACTCAGCTCAGATAGTTTCTGTGATTGGCCACAAGTCAGTGGTGATTGATTCTGGAGTATCCTCTAATTTTTGCAGGAGCTCTGCAAAAAAAAAAAATCAAAATATTGCCTGCATAGATGTCCTGAAGATTGATGTGCAAAAGGCAAAGTCCAATGTGACAGAAGCTTTTTATTTTTAATAAATCTGAATTCAGAAGCAGCGATTTTTCTAGTCTTTGAGACCAGTGGGACCCCAGCAAAAAAAAATTATACTTGTCAGAAGGTTTGGCTCAGGAATTTATCATGAGTTTTCATCTTTTGTAAAGCTTCAAGGATTAAACCATTCAAATTTTGAGGATGAAAATCAAAGTTTTTCAATGCTTTTCATGGTGAACTAAGCAAAAAGAAAAACAGCATGGAAAGACCCAAGTGCCCTGGTCACCTGTGGTGCAAGGACTTGTTGGAGGTGGAGGACATTTGGGGTCAAATTGCTGCTTCCCCCAGTGAAGTCCAGCTGCCAACATCTGGGCCCCACGTTGGAGATGAATGTCTGTGCTGCCAGCTAATGACACCGGGACTGTGGCTTGTCACTGTCTCCTGGTGGGACTCAGTAAATTTCTGTATAATTCTGTAATTACTGGCCACAGAAATTCACTGAAAAGCCCAGTGGTTATGGCACCCAGCTGGGGTATTAGAAACCTAGATTTAGTTCTGTTAAATGAGGCAAAAAATGGATTTGAACAAGGGGTTCCAATGTCCTGAATAAGTGATCCCATATTAGTCCATTTGCTGATCTCATTGGTTTGGTCAGAAATCCCTTATCCGTGTTGTGAGTGATGTGCTTTGGGGAATAAATAAGCTTTAGATCAAGAAACTGGCTTTTTCTTGCTGGAAAATATTCCAGCTCTGCAGTCAGCAGACGTATTTCCCAGGGCTGGAAGAGTGCAGGTTACTGAAGGTACTGGATATGAATATGCAGCTCTTTTTTTACCTGAAATTTCACCTACAGGGTGGGTGATGCTCATTAGCTGCATTTTGCCTCTCCTAAGAATTCCTAACCTATTAATAACCCTCCTGGAGATAAAATCTCTGCAGAGTCTGCATTCAGGCAATCAGCACTGGAGTGATTGCTTCTTTTCATGTTTGCTAATCCTGAGATGTGTGAAGTGTCCTCAGAGTCCTGTCCCTGCATTTCTCCCCCTCTCCTCTCCTGCACTGTGAAGTTGCAGATTCCCTGCTGGACCACTGCTGTCTCTGCTGCTCTCAGAGCTCCCTGTCACGACTTGGGCAGCAGGGAGGTGATGTTTGCTGTGCCAGTTTGACTCTGCACAGCCAGGACCTTCTCCATCCTTTGCTGTTTAATTGCTGCTCGTTTTGCTGCTTGATGCTGGTCTGGAGTGAAACTTTGGCTGGTTTGGACTTGCCTGAAATGAAATGAAAGCAGGAGGCGACGTCAGCCCTGAAACTGCCTTAGCTCGGTTCCTTCAAGGAGTGGTTCCATTTTGCAGGCTGGTTTCTCTCTGATCATCTCCCAGCTGAGCCTCCTTTGGTCTGGGGTGGGCTCCAGCCCAGCTCTGCTCCCCATTTTCCCATGGGCTCCAGTGGCATTTTGGGCATCCAAATTTGCCTGGGTGTGCCAAGCACAGATCAGGCTTTGAGCAAAATGATGCATCAGGTGCTGTGGGTGATGAAACATTGATCCATTCTCAATTTAATGTGTATTTAAGCCCAGCTAGAGCAGCCCTGGAGCTTTGTGCCAAGCCTGTCCCTGCACCCTGAGCCTGCAGGAATCCATGGCTGGGCTTTCCTGCCTGAGGAGGCATCAGAGGCTGCACTGCAGCCTTCCTCTGCTCCTGGAGATGGAGAAGAGCTGGGACAACTCCAGCCACGAGCCTGGGGTCTGTCCCCACCTGCAGGGACTTGCACAACCTTCAGAACCGTGTTTTTTCCAAGCTTCCCAGAGCATTCCACGCTCCCAGGCTGGTTTCTGATCTCCTGGGAGCAGCTGGGGTTCTGTCAGTGCTCAGCCCTCTGTGCCAGGCTTGTCCTTGGGGACCCTGTGGCCTTGAGTGGTCCCTTCCAGACAGCACAAAGGAGCTAAAGAAAGTGTTTGAAAGGAGCTGTGTTTAAATGAAGCCAAAGCAAAGCACAGGACATCACAAACAAGTGTTAAACATCCCCATTCAGTGCCTGGATTTGGATAGGATGCTCCAAGAACTCTGTGAATGAAGGGATTCCTATTCTGAGTATCCCAGAACACAGGGATTTCCTACTCTGAGTAAAACTCAACATTACTCTGCGCCTCTGTGTAAATTAAAATCGGTATTAAAGGCAGAGAATGCAAAGGATGATGCAACGGCAAATATTTTATTAAAACTGCATTAAGGAGAAAACAAAAGGCAAAATTTCAAAAGGTACCAGTAAAAGAGGAACTTCTTTGCTTTTTTGTGCAGGTGTACCAAAATTCCCCAAAGAGAAAATCGAGCCTCTGGATGTGGAGCATGGAGATTCTGTGATCCTGCATTGCAACCCCCCAAAAGGCATCCCCCCTTTGCACATCTACTGGATGAACATTGGTGAGTAAATGGTTTTTGCACAATTCATACAAGGGGCCTCAAAGTATTTGTGTTTCAGAGCGGTTTCATTGCAGAGTCATCATGGATAGGAATTGTAATTGTGCAAGTGCTTGGGAGAAATATCTGGATATTGAAGAACAAAATTTAAAAATGGAGGATGGAGATCTGGTTTTACATGACTCAAAGTTGAATTGTTGAGTGAATTGACACAGCATGTCATTAAGTATGAGATATCATATAATTTATATATTGGTGAGTCTCACAGGGATGAGGAGTCCTGCATTTAGAGGAGAGAGGATATGTGTGTGTCAATATATTATTTCTTATCATCATTTTCCTCTTTCGATAAATTGATGATTGATTTATGCTACCAAGGGAAAAATAATCCACCAGGTTTATATAATTAGTTCCTTGTGGGTTTCTGTCCTGTCATTCCGCAGTGTTTGTGTTCTGCAGGAATTTTTAGCTTTTGGAAAGCAAAGCAACTCTTTATTTTAAATGATCAATTTTTCCTTAGCAGTTATATAGGTACATTTTTTATACAAAAAAATATTTTTTATCACTTGTATACTGAATATTAGTAAATAACCCATTGTGGCTGGATTTTCCCCCTCTTTTACTTCAGAGTTTCATTCTCTGTCTGTATCTGGAAGGAACCACATGCGGGGAGCATCCAACCTCACAATTCCTTTTCCTTGCCAGATTTGCAGCACATCCCACAGGACGAGAGGGTCTCCATGAGCCTGAAGGGAGATCTCTACTTTGCCAACGTGGAGGAGAGCGACAGCAGGAGTGACTATTGCTGCTTTGCAGCCTTCCCCAGGCTCAGGACCATCGTGCAGAAAATGCCGATGACGCTGAAGGTTTCCCGCTGTGAGTGTGGGGCTGAGCTCTGAGCTCTGGCTTTGCTGCTGCCTTCTGAGCTCCCCAGGCAGCAGTGCATGCAGATGTGTGCCCTGGCTCTCTCAACAATCTTGCTGAGTTTATTTCCTGCATTATTAACTCGTTTTTGGGGCTAGGTTTTGCTGAGAAAAGCTCCTTGCTCTAGCCTCTGTTCTAGGTAGCCATTGCAGGGAATCAATTTCTGCTGTCCCATCTGGGTCGCCAGAAAGTGATGCTTTGGACAGAGGCTAGACAAGATTGGGAGAATAAAATGGGTATTTATTGAAGGCCTTTGATAGATACACCTTGGGCAGTCAAAGCCTCCAAGGATGGACACTCAAGCTGGACAATGGTCATGAGTTTTTCAGACAATTGTAAGTTTGGTTCATTTACATATCAGGGGTTAATCCTCCAATTACAGATTCAGGTAATGAAGTCATTCACCCCAAATTTGCTCCCCCCAACTCACTTTTGTTTCCATCTCTCAGGGTCTGAGGCAGTGAGGTGTCCTTGATTCCCAGCCTGGAGAGGAATTGTTGTGTGTGACCAAATATGAGAACAGTAGCCAGGACTGGACATGGAGTTTAGAGTTGCACACTAAAGCAGTACAGGATTCGAAAAATATAAAAGCTGAAACCTTAAGGCATCACAATCAGACCCCAAGAGTCCCCTGTCCCTCCTCCTGCTGTCCCCACAGTGAAAGCCAAGGATGCATTAAGGAAATCAGCTGCTCCTGAGTCTGGCAGGTCCCCAAGGATGGGACTTCACTGGGTTTTGGGGATTTTGTGGCCACCTCCTTGCTGGGCATGGCCTGGTTTAGTCCAGCTGCAGTAGTGAGGTTGGAAGGATGATGTGTTCCAGGTTTTTCCAGGCAGCCTGGAGCAGGTTGAAACATCAGAAACACAAGAGGTGTTTCCAATTCATTGATGAAATGATGTGTAGGGAATATAAGATTTCAGTTGTTCATTAAAGCTTCAGATCTTTTGGGCCTACACAGCTCAGAGAGCCAAGGAGAATTTTGTCCTCTTGGATGAAACTCTCATGTTTAATATGTGATTTTTGAGACTTTTCTTATTAGGATAAAAATATAAAGGGTTAACAGTGGCTTTGTGTGTTTAATGCTTGCTTAGACTGTATCTCAGCCTAATAATAGTGAGAAAAACATCCAAATCAAATGTTGCTGTCCATGGCTTTTCAAATAGGTTCAGTCCCCCACACATGCACACAGAGATTAGAGAAAAACGAGATGGGTTTTGGCTGCTGGTAGCCCTGGAAGGGGCCCAGAAAACCACTTCAGTGTGTCCATCTTGTCACCAAAGCCACAGGACTTGGGCCAGGAAAAGATGAGAGGCATGAACTGAAAGGATTCTGTAAACTCAGCTTGACATTGCCCACTGCACTGTGTGCCAAGTGCCTGCGAGGGACTGCATTAAAAATAAATAGAAAAAAATAAGAAACAAGAGCATGGATACATTTTATAACATTTCTATTTGTGGATACTTGGTGATGTTTATTACTGTAGATAGCAAGGATGAAATACTGATTATATCACCCATAAAGTATTTCTCAGGATGACACAAATCTTTAAAGCATTTTCTTTTTTTTTTTTTTTTCAAAACTCTGTTGCTCATCTGTTGCTTTCCTTTATATTTTTCATCCTTCCTTTCTTTTGGGGCAGAAATTGGGAGGGTGGGCAGGGGCATGGTTTTGTTTGTATTTATGGTTTCTTTTGATTCTGTCTCAACCCTGCATGTCTGTTTGGTTGTCATTTTTATTTATTTCAGTAAAGCATGCTAATGACTCAGGCTCACCTAACGCTGCTGTTACTAAGGGTGAGTTGAATGCATCTGTTTTTAGCCTTTGAACTGAGACTCCACCAGCTGAGGTGAAATGGGAGCTGCTCAAAAACACATCACAAAAGCCTCTTGGTTGTGATGGGATGGATTTAAGCAGTCCAGGGAGCACAATTGGCTCATCTTGTCATTTCTGAGAGCAATCTGCAGGGTTTTTAATAAAAAAGGCAGTTTTTTACTTGAGGAAGGATCATTCATGCTTTGTAAGGAGGTGGAAGTGAGGACATTGATGTCGTGGGTTTCTCATGTTATCAATTCAGAGCAGGAGCCAGAGCTGGATGCTCCAAATCTTTCCCTGGCAGTTAAGAGAACTCTGGGATAAGACAGCCAAGGTTTGACACCGCAGATTCGTGTCCCAGGGCTCACCCTGGGGCTGCATTGCTCCAGGATGAGCTCAGGGTGTGGATTTATGGAGTTTGGGTGCCCTGTGTTGGCTGTGCCCATCACCTCACCTAGATGGAGGTGCCCTGTGTGTCACCAGCACAGGTGACACCCAGAAAAGCACTTCTCACCCTGTGGGTTCCCATCTCCCACTGCCCTGCCTCTCTGTGGGGCAGAGCCTGGAAACACCCTGCTCTCCATGCAGGCAGCATGGTTTCTATTGTTTCAAATATATCAAATTTAGAGTCGGTAGCTATTGCCTCTTCATTTCTTTAGTTAAATCACTTTTATTTTTCTTTGTTTCTTATTTTTTAATTTTTATTTTTCCCAATTTTAACCTCCTCTAGTAGTTTTTTTTTTGCCAGACAAGCACTGAGCTTTCTGAAAAGAGAGTTATCCTGGAGTGTTTTGGGATGGATAACTCGGAGCTCTCATCACTCCTCTGACTTTGCCCGTGGAGCTGAGCCCTGGGAGCAGGACAGGCAGGGCTTGTGCACCTCCCTGCCCCTCCAGAAGCAGTTTTTCCCTGGAAGGGATGTCTGAACTCGTGCTGGGAAGGGGGCCTGGCTGCCTTTGGCAGCAGGAGGTGGAGGGCAGATGGGAAATGTGTGAGTGTGACCAGAGGCACCAAAGTGTTCTGCTGCAGCTCAGAGCACTCTTGACACAGATCTGCAGAGATACAAAGCAAGGGGAAATTAAAATTAAAAATGAGAAAATGGTTCAGGGAGATCTATGTGGTCTTTTACCAAATCATCCCTAACTGGCTATTTTTTAAGAACTAGCACCATTTGGGGACTGATTCATTAGTGTGCTAATTGTTATGATAGTGATAACTGGGTAGCCACTGAACCCTGCATTTTTCATCCTAAAACCCTTGTTTGGCAGGCTGGAACAAATGGGCTGTTGGAATCAAATGCAAGTCAATCTTGTTTTATTATTTTTACAGTCTTGCCTGCAAATTGTATCTCCTTTACTGTAGATTTAATAACTGGAAGCAGGAGGGACAATTCTGTGGGATGCTCAAGTGAGGAAAGGTGGGGTTTCACCTGAGGTTCAAAAGATGGTGGAGCCAGTGCAGAAGAAAAGTGGTGAGGACCTAAAGGTCAGGAATTGAGAAGATCAGACTGCCTGAGGGGTGATAGGAAGGGCCAGTGCTTGGAAAACAGGATATAAAACTTAAGAAAAGGAGTTTCCCAGCACTGCTGCCTGTTGATATCACTGTACCTCCCTTCTGTTATCAGGGGAAATAAGGGCTCCTGGATTAGCCTCAAAGTGGATAAATAAAGAAGAAAATGCACAAATTGATGTCAGAAACCTTCTGGCAGCAGTGATGTTTGTGGCATTATTGAAGAATATCAGAGATTTCCCACCTAACTTCTGTTTTATTTTATCTTTCAGCGAACTTTATCAAGGAGAGGAAACCCAAACTGCTGATCCCTTCTGAATCTGCTGGCAGTAGCTCATCAGTCACTGTCATCAAGGGAGGTGTCCTGCTCCTCGAGTGTATTGCTGAAGGGCTGTGAGTAATGAAAATGCTGAGCAAACTTAATCACCTTTGGAGGTAGAAATGAGCAAAGAAAAGGGGACATTACAAATTATGCAAGTTTTAAATGGAACTCCTGTGCAGAGCTTTTTGTAGCTGTAAAGCAGCACAGAGTGCAGGCAACAGTGGTGTATTGGTTATTGCTGTAGCTTGTGAACAAGTAATTAAAACCACAGTGTGGTAAGTATGGAATATTTTTTTTTACTGTTCTATTAAAAAATAATGGAATTTTTTTCAGAAGTGCCACTTTTGAGATGTTGAGAAACTAAATAATGTCAGCATCATCTTCAGTGCTTTTGTTCATAACCCGTAGCTCTTTTTTCTGGTTTTGCCAATTCTATTTTTCTTCAATGCTCAAAATTTAATACTAATTTCCCATCCTCACAGGGAAGAGTTAAAAAGACCTCCTAAATCCCCTCTAAGGTTTCTCTCAGTTTGAAGCCATTCCCCCTTCTCCTGCCACTCCAAGCCCTTTTAAATAATCTCTCTCCACCTTGCTGACTCCCTTTAGGTAGTGCAAGGATTCATACAGGGAAAGGTTAAAAGCTGCTTTATGGAGGGAAATCAGGACAATTTTTTCCTTGTAATGAACACAGGACAAAATAAGGGCAAGTAAGGAAAGGGACTGGGAAATAAATGTTGAGGGCACCCTCACAAGGGGCTGTGATTCCCTTCCCAGCCCTGTGGCTGCTGCTCCAGCTCACTCAGCCACCAGCCCTGCTTTGCTTTTCCAGTTTCCCAGTTTGTCCTTCTCAGTGCAAAATCTGGGCTGCCCCCAGAGAAACAGAGAATCTGTGCAGCCACCAAACCCCCAGAGAAAGCAGAGTCCCTTGTGGCTTGGCTGGGACAGAGCTTTGTGTAGAGCAGAGCTTTAAATCACCGTGCCCTGGTGCGGGACTGGAGCTGCAGGCTCTGCTTCACACAGAGATAATTCCTATTAAAGGCTCTGCAATTATATTCCCTCCATAAAATCCCAAAGTCAGGATGTTTATCTGCCTGCACATGTTCAGGGCATTTTGTTTTTTTCCATATGGGCTTGAAAGGGCATTGCTGGTGGAAGCTGGCAAGGAAGGGAGTTGGCATTCCCAAAAAGAGGTGAATTACTTGTCTCTGTTGGAGTCACTCCAGGTATCTGCAGTGAGTTTTGCTTCCCTCTTGCAACATTTCCTTGTCTAATTCACTCCCCATCAAACGAATCTGCCAGCCCACAAACCTCCCCAAAGCCACAACCCTGATTTTAGAGGGTTTTAATAGGGAAATCACCTTGGGAATTCTCAAATGTGAATTTTGATGTGCAAGTGTAAATATCAGATACAAGAAGAGATAGAAAAAGTCTTCCTGTCCCTTTGGAAAAAGGTAAAAAGAAAGAAATATTTTTGTTTCACTCAAAATTTTCCAGGAATTTCTTTATAAAATTAATTTTTCAAACAAATTTTATTTTTTTTTTTAAGCAGTCACTTTTTAAAGAACACAAAGTACTTCTTTGGCTTATCACCAAGCACAACTTCTCATCCAAATCCTTCAAAAATCCAATTTTTAGAATAAAACATTACTCTTCTTTGCTAAAATTCCCATTTTCAGCAGAAAAATGATCAGCCATGCCTACATCTCTGCCAATCCATCCTGCCAAACATCCACAGACCGTGGAAGGAACTCAGATCAGGGGCACTCGACTGCAAAACAGGGAATTAAGGACGTTTCCAACCTGTCATTTTATAAAGATTTATACCCTGAGCAGTGGCAGTGTCGGGAGGGCACGGCCCCAGAGCTGGCTTTGGGACAGGAGTGGGGTGAGGGAACAATGGGATATTTGCAGGGCTGTGCCCAGAGCTGGGGAACACCAGAATTGCTGGGTTCCTGGGCAGGAGCCACGGGGACAGATGGGCACGGGAGGCAGCAGCTCTGGCACGGTGGCCACGTGTCCTGCGCCCTGTCGGGGTGGCCACAGAGTCTGTCCCCAGTTCTGTCACTTCTGGCTCCTTCTAGGGATGGGAAGAGCATTTCAGCCACCTCCAAGGAGGGAGTCTGGCCCTCCTTGGCTGTCCCCAGGTGCCCTTTGGAATGAGCCTCAGCCGCTTTCCTGCATCCAAGGAATGCAGCTTTGCCCTGGTGGAAATCCCGCTCGCAGGGGTTGTGCAGAACAAGGGGCAGTAGAGCAGCTGTGCAGTAAAACCCTTAGCCAGCCCCAGAATTTTCAGTTTTAAAAGCTCAAAATCCTCTAAAAACACCTCCCAAACCCCAGGTGTGACTGCAGCAGCTCTGCCACGTGAAGCATCACAGCAGCTTTTTGCATTCAACTCAAAAATCTTCTTTTTTTTCCTTTGTTCTCAGCCCAACCCCTCATCTCAGCTGGGTCAAGATCACAGGAAACACGCCCAAGGATGAGCCAGAGACAGAGAATTTTGGGAAGACCCTGAAGATTGACCAAGTGACAGCAGCAGATGAGGGGACATACCAGTGCACAGCCAGCAACCCCATGGGCAGGGCCAGGCACGAGTTCCGCGTGCATGTGGAAGGTGCTCAGTACTCTTTACTAAAATTATTGCTTTGGGATAAAAAGGTGGGAAAAGGGAAGTGGAGGAGGCTCTTTGTTATTATGACTCAAGCAACTCTGTCAATTTGTGCCAGCCTCTTGGATTTGGGAAGGCTTGCACAAAGTAGCACCTCTAAAACAACAACAACAACAAAAATACAAATAATGCCTTTTTTTCTTTTTTTTTTTTTTTTTCTCCCTGAACCAAGAAGGCCTGGGAACAATACAAATATGTGAGCAGGTTCAATACCGTAAAGATGGGAGAGAGTCAAGCAGAGATATTGATGAAATGTCTTGTACTAAGCTAGTACAGCAGACAAAAAGATCTAATTATTCTTTTTGCTCTTTAAAAAACTGCGAAAATGGCTGTACTGGGCTGGATCAGAGGGATATTTAACTCAAGTCCTTTTCTTTGGTTTCAAAAAAGTGGGCTCTTAGGGAGGGCTGTGAAAATTCAGTGAGCAGACAAGGTACCAGCCCTTGCTTCCTTCACCTGTTCCTCTGCTCTGATTTTTGTATAGGCACAACCTGAGCTGGGAGTGTTTTCTCTAATCCCTGGAAATATCATAAAACCTGTGAAACAAAGTTAAAAGATGCTTTCTACTATTTTTTAGCTGTTAAAAAATTGAAATATGACCCTTTTTGTCACGTTTTTCCCTCCTCCCCAGACCCTAAGGTGTGCATCAGGTGCCCTTTCCCAGGAGCCAGCAGAGCTCTGAGGAGTTGTTGCAGAGCCCTGAACTCTCCCTGCCACTTTCTCTGCCCATAAATAGCTACAAACTGAGAATCCTGAGGGCCAGCTCAAAAACCTGCTGAAAACATTTGCCTGATGAAAAATGCTCCAACCTCTGCGCCGCACTTAAAAAATAAAAATAAATCCCTGGCAGCTTTACCCTGTTAGAATCTTCCCAAGTGCTTCATTTTCAGCAGGGCTCCTCATCCCTCTGTGCCCACTGGATTTCTGTTGGGGAAAAAAGCACTTTGAGCTCCCTGCTCTGTTTTTGCTCAGCAGCTGAGGGAAAGATTTTCCTCTGATGAGTCCTCTCCGTTCACTCAACCCAACTTTGTCTCCTCTTCCCCTTGCTGGAAGTGTGGCAGAGGAGGATCCCAGGGCATGGCAAGTTCTCAGCTGTGGTGGAGGGGAAGTGCTGACTCCTAGAATTCCTTCCAGATGGTTTGGAGCATCTCTGCTGTAGCAGAATATTTTAACAATCTGGCTATGATTTTCTCGGCTGCAAAAATCGATTTCCTTCAAAGAAATTGCAGGAGCTGCAAAAACTAAAATACCAGAGAAATAACATTAATTTAGCAGTTTAGAGTATTGACCTTCTTCTCCCACAGTTTCCAGAGGAAGGAAAACTTCCTGGCAAAGTTATTCCTGCTTATTAACAGACAAATGCTTAGAAAAAGAGAAAAGAAGGAAATAATCCCACTGCAGTGTAAAAAAATCGTTCTCCAATTGCTATTAAATCCATTTTCCATGTGTGTAACTAATGGTGGCTCCTGTCAGCAGCAGGGATTCTTCCTATTAGGAGTATCAAGGTAAAGCTGAGCCCAAGCACTGCTGTCTTCTCCCATTTCTGAGCAGCAAATGTCACTGTCGTTGATCAGAGATGGACACACACGTTCATCATTCCTGCAGGAGCTCCTGTGAGCACTCTCAAGGGCAGATCCTCACCATTAATTCCAGGAGGCTTCAGGGAGCTTGTGCTGGCATTGGATTCCTCTCACAGGATGCACGCAGGGAAAAGAAAATTAAATATGGAAGAAAAAGTATTTGCTGTTAACCTTCAGCGATCCTCAGTGGAGTGCTGGGGTGTAAATCTGGAATTTTTGCCACTGTGCCACATTTTCTCTTCTTCTTTCTGGTATTTGAGGACCTCAAAGCTACACACCACCCTTCTGAATACCAGTTTTAATGATATTTGCATGCAGCCCACTTGCTAATCCTACCGAGTCTGAGGGCAAAGATTCAGGCAATCATTACCAAGCACATGAAAATATTCAGCAAGCAAATTGCTTGGCTGTTTGAGCATTTTAATCTCTCCTTGCAAGGGAAGATGTAGCCTGGAATACCTGAGCAGACACAAAAACTCTACTGTTGTTGTTAAAGTGAGAGAGAATTATTTTTTAAAAAATAGCAAAGCAAGCCCACAAATTGTTTTGACTTCAGGTGTTTATTTGGTTGTTTGTAGTTCACCAAACCTGACAGAAAATGAACATAAAGCCCCAAATCTTGCAGGATCATAATGATCTAAAGTCACTTTGATCTCAATTGAGGCTCCTAGGTGGGGTTTAATAGAAATAATTGTTACAATATAATGATTAATTATAGTAATAATGTAATAGCTAAGGGCCTTTGCAGTTATGTCTCATAATACTTTTATTACTCAGCCAGAGCAAAAGAAAAGAGATTAAATTAATGGGAAGCAGAAGCAGAACTGGATGTTTTAATCAGGCTCAAACTTTTCTGTTCCGCTGGAAAATTGCTCCAACAGGGATGCAGAGCCCAGGGTGGTCACAGCAGCTGCTGCTGGCCCTGGAGTGGGATGGATTCCCTGCCTTTGGGAGGATGGGGGGAGAGTTTGAAGCAAACTTGACAAATTGGGAAAGCAGTGTGGGATGAAAAAGATGGGCTTCATTGAGCACAAGTGCAGAGCAATTCTCACCAGGCAGCACTAATTGGCTTCATCAGCACAGGCTGGGAAATGCCTGGTTGGGTTTATTGGGAGAAGCCACTGGATGGCAAGGGGAGCATTGCTGGGAGTGTTAGTCTGGCAGAAAAGGCAAAAATCATCCTGGAAAAGAGAAAGGAAAGCGTTGTTGTAAGAGACTGCTGAGAACTGAGAAGGGCTCACCTAAAGAAAGCAGATTTACAATTTCACCTTCTTCAGGAAAGGTGAGGAGAAGGCAGCAGGGGTGGTCACAGAGCTCGAAATCATGGCATTTGGGGAAAAAAGATATAGATATCTTTAATTTAGGAGAAATTACACCTGGAGAATGCACAACAGCCTTCAGAGGAATGGAAGCTTCTCCCTGGGGGTGATGATGGAAGATGGGGAGAGTTAAATTGCAGCAAGGCTGGTTAGATATCCCAGATTTGTTCTACTCGTGGGGAAAACGCAGTGGGAGAGGCTGAGGGGAAGGTTTGGATCCTCTGTGGGTGTTTTAGATGCAGGTGATCCTGCTCTGCTGGAGATGCCCATTTTAGATCACTTTTCATTTCTGGATCTGTCCCTATTTCCTATAAATCAATCAGGACAAGCAAATTGATAACTCTTACCAGCAAGAATGAATATTTGTGAAACATTTGCCATTCCAGATTAACTATGTGATTATCCAACCGCTGGGTTTTGTAGTTGCTAAAAGAGATGTGTATATTTTGTTGTATTTTGTATGCTTTAAGCAGTGTAGCACATCTGCCACGTGGAAAAGAGTTTCTCCAGGCTTTCTGTGAAACTGCATTTCACACCTGGCAAAATCTCATTGCCTCTGACTTCACAGCCTCTTCATTCCCTGGAGCACCCACAGCAATTGCAGTGCTGAGAAAGGAAAACTGACATCAAATGTCAGCTCCCACCTCCAGAGTGTGGGCACAGGTAGGGATAGGAGGGGATCCTTCAGGTGCTTTGTGTTCAGCCTGTGCCTGGTGTCTCCAAATCCTGTCTCAGTTTGTGGCAGATTTAGAGGAAAAATTCCCAACCAACAATTTAATCAGGACTGCTACTCTTTGCCTTTGACTCATCTTTTCCTGATGAAACCATGGTGTATAGGAGAGAGAAGGAAAAAAGGTCTGCAAAACCAAAATATTCTGATGTTTGCAGCATTTTTCCCTGGAGCCATATAGCAGGAAGCTTAACAGATGTGGTCATGTCGCTGTGGGATGGGAATAGCACTGAGTGAGGATGTTGGTAGAAGAATCTCTGCTGTGTGAAGAAAATGGGATGATTTCATCATTTTAAATAAGCTTTAGTGGCTTGAATTTGATTTCAGTGTTTATATGTTAATTAAACCATTCCTGGGTGCTCTCCTGTGGGAATGCTGGTCTGGGTGTGGAAATGCATCACACTTTAGGGGTGTTTTTTAAAAAATACCTTTGTGAATGTGAGCAGTGATGTTTTGCTTCAGCATCTCTCACTGATAACATCTGTTGCTGTATTTCCAGGCAACAGCTCTGCTAATCTTCAAAGCATTTTATGAGCATTAATTAATGAATCCTCACGTTTTCCCTACATTAGCTCACCTTTTAATAGGGAAAGAGGCCCTGTGATCTTCCCAGCACTTGCAGAAGAGGTAGTGTTAAATCTGGTGTTAAAATCTTTAAGTTTGGTGCCTTTCAAGGGGAAATGATGAATTCAAAGCTGTGTTTTGGGTTGAGGCTGCCCACTAAAGGCTCAGGGAGCTGTGTTCAGTCAATGAATTAAGGAATTATGAGATAAATTCTCTTTTTCTCCCCTTCATTCCCTTCCCTCATTATGGATGTCTATTCCCAAGGAGGTTTGGGTACCTGAAGCTCAGGGGCTGCTCTGCAGAGGGGAGTTTTCCCAGATCTTCCCTGGAATAGTGGGGAAGGAGAGCACAGGGAATGCAGCAGCACACGGCTGCTCCTCTACCACCACCCTGTGGGCACCCAAACCTCTCATCCCCGGTGCTGAAAGAATGTTGTACCATTCCCAAATGTGTAATGGATCAGCCTCAGGTCTGAATACAAGATGGAAAAACAGGAAATCAAGGTGAGGGTGCATTTTCACAGCACAGGGAGAGGGGCAGGTGGATTAGGAAAGGTGATAGGAGCCATTGCTTGTGCCTGGGGAGGGGGGTTTGAGCTGAATGAATATTCACTCCTTGTTTGTCCTGCTGAAGTAGCCTCACCCTAATTCATAAATCACACATTTGAGGGTCCTTGCTGAGCTATTGTCTCCTTCCCAGCCTCTCCCCTTCCATGTGCATTTCTGCCCCTTCCTGCACCCTGCCTGACACTCACCAAGCCTGCAGGACAGGGTTGGCATATGCTGGTGCATATTTTATTTTTATTACTTTTATTATATATTTATTTTATAAAGGAATTTTACCTTTACTTTACATGGGGAATAGAAGGAATCCAGCTCAGCAGTGGGATGGGCTGCGAGCAGGGGCTGGGAAGTGTTGGTGGCGTTTGCCATCTCCTGGAGAATCCCAGCAACAGCAGAGGCACACGCTGGGCTGTGACTGTGATGCCTTAGGATTTCAGCTTTTATATTTTTCATACATTTGTAATCCTGCAGTTCTTTGGTGTATCACTCCAAACTCCATATTCAGTGCTGGCTGCGACTTTCCCATTTTGGGCAGACACAACAATTCCTCTCCAGGCTGGGAATCAAGGACACCTCACTGCCTCAGGCCCCCAGAGATGGGAACAAAAGTGATTGGGGGGAGCAAACTTGGGGTAAATTACTTCATTAGCTGGAGCTGTAATTGGGAGATTAACCCCAAAATGCAAATGGACCAAACTTATAAAAAAGTGTGAAAACCTGTGACACGTGGTACATTCTGGGTGTAGCCCCTGGCGGGCTTTGTCTGCCCAAAATGTACCTGAAGGTTCTTCAATAAATAGAACAGCTTTTTATTCCCTTAATTCTGACTGCCCTCTGTTTTTAGGTAGCCCAAAAAGGCACCAAGTGATCCCTGTTCTGTCTGTTTTTGCAGAGCCTCCGCAGTGGCTGAAGAAGCCCCAGGGTGGGGTGTACAGCGTGGGGACAAACCTGGTGCTGCTGTGCGAGGCCATCGGCAACCCCGAGCCCAGCATCCAGTGGAAGCTCAATGGGATGCCCATCGATGGTAGGTGCAGGGGCCAGGCTGCTCCTCCAGGGCCTGTCCGTGTGGGATGTGCCTGAATCACTTCATGGGACCCAAACGTTGAGAGATTGTGGGTTCGGCACCTCTTTAGAGATGAATGGCTTATGTACTTAAATAATATTTAAATAGGGTCCTTGAAGAGGGTGGTGGTGAACATTGAACATGTAGAGCAGTGGTACCTTTGAGGTGCTGCCTCTGCCTCACCTGTAACTCTCTCCCATCTTTTGGGGATTTGGGGCAGCTCAAGGGCTCCTTTGTGCTTTTGAGCACGTCCAAGTGGCTGGGGAGCATTGGTGTACCAGTATATTATTATTATTAATTATTATTATTATTATTATTATTATTATTATCATTTTAAAAGGTCTCTGTGGGGAATTTACTGGAATTTGGTTCTCTGGAGCACTTTCCTCAGGCCACAGGACTGCTGGCAAAGGCAGAGCTCTGGAACTCACCTGTTGGGCAAAGTCTTGGTTGGATCCTCAAGGTGTTCTATGGCTTCCCAGCAGCAAGGAGAGCCTGGGAGCTCCCCAGCTGGAGTCCCTCCATCTCCTGACACAATCTGGTGTTTTCCAGGCAGGACCTTCCGAGGGAGAATCTCCACCAGGGAGATCAGCCTGACCAACCTGCAGCTGCAGGACAGCGCCGTGTTCCAGTGCGAGGCCACCAACAAGCACGGCACCATCCTGGCCAGCGCCAACGTCAACGTGCTCAGTGAGTGCCGGGCTTGGAGCAGCAGTGGGAGCTTTGCACCACTTCACTGGGGGCTTGGCTCAGTCTCTGCTGCCTTCACTCAGAGCCAGGATTAGCAAATGCACGATGGAAATGGATTTTCTTGTGTTGTTTATTAAATCTTATCAGAAAGTACAGAGCGTTTGATGGCACTTCAGGCCACCTGCTAGAAGCAAAGAAAATAGAGGCAGGTCCAGCTGCTACAAGGTCTCTTAAGGCTAAACAGTCCAACAGAGAATTAACACCTATATTGTTTATCCTTTTGACCCAATTCCCATGAACCTCAGTGTGGCACTGGCTGACCAACCAGAAACTACTACTTGAAACCCATGAAGAAGGAAGATAAGCACCCAAAGAGACACTATCCAAAATCCTCCATCTTGTCCTATACCTATTACTGTACTATAAAAATTTTAAAAATTTAAATTTAAAACCCTTCACCATGTGAAAGCACACACTTCTATTTCACTACACACTCATGATTTTAACTTTATCACTAAAATTTAGAAACCATCTCCAAGGCCTCAGGTTAAAAGCAGTGTTCTCCAGGGGATCAGTGCCAGACAGAAAGATCAAAACCCCCAGGTTTCTGGGATCCAACATGGGCTCTCCCCTCCCAAACACCACATCCAGAAACCCCAGACTGAATCCTCACAGCAGCTTGGGGCTTGTCACCATCTCATGGTTCCTTTGTACTGAACCCAGATTTTAAGAAGTACTGTCCAAATTTGTGCCACAGGTTTTATCATGGAAAGTGTTATGTGCTAAGTACAGATACTCCTGAGCTTTGATAGGTTTTAAAATGGTTGTGGTTGGGCTCAAAAACATGAATTCAAACACAGTGAAACCACTGGGGACTGAATTGTGACCATACGTTGGTTTTGAATTATTAAGTGTGTCTTTAATCTTTGATTTCAGTTGTGATGCTCAGTCTGTTCTTTGAAGAAAGGGAGTGAGGGGAATTTATTTAATAAAAAAACATCTCTGGAGGCAGCAGAACAGGGCCTGTTTTCTCTCCTGGGTGTTTCAATTTCTGCCATGTCCAGCAGTAAACCCCTGTTATCTCTGAGAGCTCAGCTGCTCAGTGCAGCTCTTCCAAAGAGCTGTGAAATTCCCATTAAACACCTCTCACCCTTGCTGGGAAAGGGGAGGATGCTGAGCCAATATTTATATCCCTAGCTCTGAAATGCAGTGCTGCTCACCTTGAACTTTCTCCTGCAGATATTGCCCCCCTGATATTGACCCCAGATGGGGAAAATTACGCCACAGTCGTGGGTTACAGCGCCTTCCTGCACTGTGACATCTTTGCCTCACCAGCAGCAGATGTCAGATGGTAAGATACTCGGAATTTATTTTTTTTTTCCATGTGAAACAAGTTTCTGCAGGCTTCCCCAAATTTGAAAATCTGCTGGTTGTTATTCCTATGGAGTTCAGAATAGAAATTTGCAGCAAAGTTGTATATAATGTATGTTTTCTGTGTTTAAATGTGCTTTTAAGAATTCTGAAGAACTGGTTTGGGAAGAAAGTTCCTGGAAGTCCCCAACACCTATTTGAAACAAATGCCAGGCTATACATTAAACAAAACCATGCTGTTTATAGCCAAATCCTGCTGCAGCTGCATCAGGTTAATGCTGACAACTCTTCAAGTTTGGACACGTTATTGAGATGGAAACGCAGTGACTTACAGAACACATTTACCTGGACATGCTTCCATAGGGCTGGAAGTCACAGGATTGTCACAGTAGGTGACAGCTGCAATAAAATTGCAGGTGGCAGCTGTAGATTAAAGACAGAGTATTTTAGGGAACTTTTTAGACTCTATCCCTGTGGGTTTGGTGTGCAGGACTCTTAAGTCCCTTCATGATTTGCTGCACATGGATGAAGTGTCTCGCTAATCCCAACTTTAATTGCTCAGTGGCAAAGCTGAGTCCCAAAATTCTCCTGCAACAGCCCCTAACCATGAACTAACACTTCCTGCAGTAACCCAGACCTGCTTTTACCATCTTTAGGACAAAGGATGAGAGCATAGAGCCCCTGTCAACATTTCGCTACAACTTGAACAAGAACGGCACCCTGGAGATCAGGGACACCAAGAAGGAGGATTCGGGATCCTACGCCTGCTGGGCTGCAAATTCTGTGGGGAAAACAGCAATCACTGCTAATCTGGATATAAGGGGTAAGAACAGAAGAAAATATTGACAGCTGCTAAGATTTTATGTCTATAATTTTTCAGGAAGTAGCAAATATTCAGTCCAGGGTACAGGTTTATTCTGTGACTTCAGGAATTTTCTGGATGTTACAATCTGAAATTGTCACAGGTCTCTTTCCACCTGCGTTTCTCCATGTCCACACGTGTTCATTTTCTTCTGGATGCTTGCAGAAGCTGCACAAGCCACCAAAAATTTGCATTTACACATTATCACATTATCTTGAAAGGATTTTCTCTCCTTTTAGTCACTGCCCTGTTACACTCAGAGCTGACCCTTGGGAGCCTTCCCTGTGCTCCTGGGCTTGGTGGGGTCCTTGTTGATCCAGATTTGCTCCTGGGATTTAGGGATTCCCTTCCCTAAAATTCCTTCCCATCTACTGGTCAAAGGCACACCCCAAACTAGATTAACTCCCACAGTGGACACCAAACATGTCACAGGACTTTGCACTGGGCTTTTGCACAGTTGATCAATATTTTGCCATTGTTGATCAATATTTTTAAACAGAGCAAAAAAAAAAAAATCCTCAGATGTGTTTACTTATAAATTTTAGAACTGTCTCTTGTGCTGCAGCTCTGTTTTAAGGGATTTGTGTGGTTGGTTGGCAAGAGGGGTTTTCCCACAGGTGGCATTTAGTGGGTTTTCTACAAATTTATTTAGGATTTAGGGCTTGCCAATAAAAAAAACCAAAACATTAAATACTCAGTTAGCAAAGCTCTCTGATGTAGGTTTGCTGTGACAAACTTGAGGAAAAAGCCCACTCTTTGTGTTCCATTTCCACCCACTCCCTGGCTTTGGGAATTTTGCAGTGATAATAAACATGAAAATGTACAATGAAATTCTCACAGAGCAACATTGCACTGCAGAAATAAATTCAGCTAAGTGCTTTCTTCTTACTTATTCATCTCTTTCTGTGTTCAGATTACAGTCAATTAAAAGAACAAATTTGATTGCAATAATTTTTTCTCACTTGACTTTAATAAGCTTATAATTTTTCTTGGATCATTGCCAAAGCTTATTTCAAATGGCAATTAGACATAAAAATCATATTCAAGCCTTTTATTTTTTTTTTATCATCCATTTCATGACAAGCTGCTAACAAGGATTTTCACCTGTAACTTTTTTTTTGGTGGA
>WBND01000105.1:1716992-1737092 GCA_013398595.1 Tychaedon coryphoeus
AAAAAAAAAAAAAAAAAAAAAAAAAAAAAAAAGACATGATTGTTGCTCCTGAGGTTGATTTGTGTAGATGAAGTGCTTCGTGAAAATTTAATATAATAGCCTCTCTCTCACCTAATCAAAGTGTTTTTCTGTGATCAATCAGATGCTACAAAACTTGTTGTTACTCCGAAGAGCCCCCGAGTGCTGAAATCACATTCAATTTTATTGAAATGCCAGGCTGAGTATGATTCCCACTTGAAACACAGTTTTAAATTATCCTGGAGGAAGGATGGAGCTGAGCTGCCAGTCAACAGCACGGAAGGTGGCAGGTGAGTGGGGAAGGAACAAGGCTGTTCTTGATCTCAGCTGGATAATCTGGTGTGGTGCTGGAGCTGGAGTTTCATTAAACATGAGCCTTAATAGCTTGAAATGCAAATTTTTGTCTGCAAAGAATTCTTCATGTGACATGTGAATGGATCTGCATTTTATACATCTATTTACACATCTATATAAATGCAGCAATGTGAGTTTTGAGCCAAATGGGTTTGGGTTTATTAACTCAGTTACCATCACAGCAGAATATAAAGTTATATATTGATATATACGTAATTCATATATATATTTTCATGTATAATATCAATGTTGGTCCAACCCAAAAAAGCAACCCTGAACAGTCAAGGTTCTTTCTCCACTTAGTGGAACCAATATTTTCTTATAGTTTGCACTTATTTGGCCAAAACACAGTCTTTGCAATGCTGAAGTGATGGTAAACAGGTTTCAGGGATTCTGCTGTGAATTTTTCCTACATATGAGTTTAGGATTTGCAGGTCCAGGCTGAATTTTGCCCTCTTTTGGATTTCCATTGACGTCAAGGGGCTGGAGCTCAGCCTTTATTCCATAGAGGGCCCCACAGGGGACAATCTGATGTCTTTATTAATTACCACAGGAGAGAGATGGTTTCCCAAATACTGGAGAGGCTGAGAATCCCACTGAGCCTTCGTAGGATGGTGAGGCAGTGCCATTGAAAATTCCATGTCTGCCATGGAGCCCATGGCCCTGGATTCTTGGCAGCTTCCCTGGTGCTTTGGACATGACACAGGCAGCTTGGGAATGTTCAGTTTCCCTCAATCTTTTAAAAACTCCATATATTTGTCTCATTAATGACGTGCCAAAATCCTATGTCCCAGATGCTCATCCCGTGCATCTCAATGTGGTTCTTTTCAGAGCAGGATTGATGGGCCAACCTCCAGTCATGGAGGCTAAATTGCCACAAAATACAAATAATAATCCTCAGCACAGTGTAGAGCAGAGCCACAGTGACATTTCCATGTCACAGGCCCAGTGTGCAGCTCTTTAATGAAAATGTTCCGTGCCAAGTTCTTTTATGAACAATTTTCTGGCGAACGATGTCTGTGTGCCATACTCATCTTACATACATTCCTCATCCTTATTATCTTTTTTTTTTTTTTAAATTTTGCCCTGCAGGATAATTCTGGACAGGGATACCCTGTTCATATCCAGTGTGCTCCTGGAGGATCAGGGGGTTTACACGTGTGTGGCCAGCACTGCCCTGGACGCTGCCGAGGCTGAGGCACAGCTCATTGTTCTGGGTAAGGTCGATTTTCCCCATGTGGAAACAACTCCATGCAGCAGGAATCACCACTGCAGCACTTTTGCTTCTTTGCTTCTTTTCACAGAGCCTCAATAACCCAATTTCACACAGCCTCTCCCTCCTTAAGCTCGGCTGTGCTGTCCCTTATCTCCAGGAGTGGCGGTGCTGACACAAACTCGATTTATTTTCATCTTTGGTGTAGTAAGATGAGACAGAATTTTGGCCTCACTTCCGTGGCTGTAGGAGCTGCCAGGCTAGAAGGTGTAAGAGCATACTAAGAATGGTTCTGCTGCTGCTTTGAAGTCCTTGGCCAGTCCTTCATTTTACTGAAGGTTTAAACAAGCATTGGAGAATTTTTTTGGAGGCCATCAGGCCAATATTTGGATGTGCAGCTCCTCAGGAGATCAGTGTGAGTTAATCATCTAAAAGGAATTAATTCTATCTGTAAATCTGAGCATAAATGATTGTCCTGAGACAAAGAGCAGAGAAGAGCCTTGACCCCCTGGGTCTGAAGCTTGGCATCCTCACAGCCTCCATCCCTCCCTGAAGGAGCACTTGGAATTAAGAGGATGAACTTGTGCAGTGCTGTGCACCCATTGCACCCAAGGGCAGCAGCCAGGAGCCAAAATTCTGCTTTGTGGCCACAATTTTGGCCAGCCTGGTGTAGGTGAAGGTATCCCTGCCCAAGTGAAGGAGGCTGGAATTAGAAAATCCTTAAGGTTCCTTCCAACCCAAACCATTCTGTGATTTTATGATTCTCTGACAGCTTTGCATCATTTTAATTGCATTTATTTTTGCTTCATTTTACATTTTATTGCTGGCGGTGATTGTGACAAGAAATAAGTCAATCTGCCCTTCAAGATGTTTTTCCACTTTAAAGGAGTGATATTTTTCAGTAAATAGTAATTTAGGAAGATGCTGAGCACATTATTTATGGTGCTGTGTCCTTCAGTGCTGTATAATTCAAAATGTTTGTTGACTATTCGTTACTTCACTTATGAAAATTTAATAAAGCACTTTATTCCTTTTTAAAAAGGTGCTTTGCAGAAGAAGAAAAACAGTTTTGTGCTTTCCCCCTTATTTATTGTATATGAGAAAGGTCCTGGTGAATTAACAACATCTCTTATTTTCCAAGTGAAAAATTCAGGGTTTTGCAATCAAGGACTTGTGGGCTGACTGAAGAATGAAATGGAGACATCAGATTAGGGGCAACTAAGAGTAAAATAAATACTCAATTGGAGTAATTCTAAGTACTTTTTTGTGTTTCTAATGAACAGGTAGAGGGGTGAGAATATTTAAGATGCACCATCAACATCTTTAAATTAATATATTGAATTTTAACCAGCTGTGCTCCAAGGATAGAGCAGAAACATGCCTGTAGGTTAAACTGTGCTTTCCTGATTTTTTCCCAGGTACAAGAGAAATAGGGAAAAAAATGCAAAGAAAAGAAAAAAAAACAAATATAAAATTTTTAACTTCCTTATGTAACCTGAGATGAAAACTCAGTATTGTAATTTTTAAAAAAGCAATACGAACACAGTGGATTTTTTTTTACGATGACAAAGAGAGTCATGGTGGTGGAAGTCACTGTTTTTTTCTGTAAGAAATGACTTTGTCAGTCTAAAGTTGAGTTGGGACAGCATTAGTCGAGCTGGCAGGTATTTTCCCAGTTCCCCATTAATGTAGATCACCATGGCTGGGATGATGAATGTTCTTCTTCCACTCACACCCTCAAAGGCCAACTTCAATAACTCCAGAGCGGAGGCAACTTCTCCCACTCTGATTTAAGAGTCAATCCCTTTAAGGATTTACTGGTCCCAGGGTAAATCCAAGTGATGCTGGCACAACATCCTGCCCAGAGCATTGTCAATACCCATTAATGATTGGGTAGATCTTGGGGTTAATTTGGAAAGAAAAATCTGTTGCTGCAATCACAGTGATGTGGGTAGAGGGAGATGAATTCAAGAAGGATTTTGTGTTGATAAGAGGAAAATCAGCAGAAGATTTGGGATCTTGCAAAGACTTCCCACAGTCTGTCCATCTTGAAATCAGCAGGTGTTTCACCACCACCTTCACTGACTGTGCTGTTCCAATGCCAGGACAAACAGAACTACCTTACCTTCCTGACACTTCTCCTTTATTTCTCAGATGTTCCTGACGCACCAGAAGACCTCCAGCTCTCGGAAAACCAAAACCGGAGCGTTCGACTCTCCTGGAAAGCTGGGGCCAGCCACAACAGCCCTGTTAATGGTAAGAAGGGGGTTTCCAGCATCATTTTTAGGGCTCTTCAGAATTCTGGCACATGCTGGTTGTCACAGGACACAAACCCTGCTGATGGCCAGATTTGACCACTTTAACTATGACAGTTCATTTCTGTAAGTTCATTTCCACCCGCACTGTTGACACTAAGTTGTTTTTTTAACCTTTTTTCCTTTGTTCTTTGTCTTTTTTCCTGCCCAGAGTCAATAATAGAGTTTGAAGAGAACCACTTGGAGCCGGGGAGGTGGCAGGAGCTCAGCAGAGTGCCAGGGAATGGCACCACAGCCCTGCTGTCCCTGGCCCCGTACGTGAATTACCAGTTCCGCGTGGTGTCCGTCAACGCCGTGGGCAGGAGCCAGCCCAGCAAACCATCCCTGCGCTATGCGACCCCTCCAGCTGGTAAACCTGCCTCTGCCTCCATCAATACCAGCATTTTCTGGGCTTTTTTTGGAATATCTGTGCCCTCCCATGCTCCAGAGGGTGTGAAAAAATCAGGGTGGCTTGCACTGCTCAGTGGTAACCTCAGGGATTATTACAAGTCAGTCCTTGTCTTCCCTTGTGGTGGGAATCACCCCAGCTGGTTCAGTGGACTGCAATAGCCCTCAGTAATTTTGGTGGGGCAGGTGACCATTTAAATTGACTATATTAACTACAGCAGTGCATTTTCAGAGAGGGAAAATCAGCTGGAGGATATCTGGTGATATTCTGATACTCGTGATCTCGCCGTATTCTGATATTTCAGATATTAATGAGATGGGTGCCCTGCTGGGATGAATTCTTCAGTGATTGGTAAAAAAAAAAAAGAGCAGCCCAGCAGTTGCACATCAAATCTCCAGGAATTGTTTTAAGCATTTGATGGGCAGTTAGAACAAATCTAAATTTTAATGGCCCAACTTGCTGCTCTCAATAAAATTCCCGGGGATGCCAGAGGGAGGAGTCCATGCTGCTGGGTTTTCCTACACCTCCAGCACCTCACTCTGCTGATTTTTCCACCCTTTGAAGACCTTCATGGACAAACAGAAGGGCTGGGTTTATAGGGACCTTTTCAGGAGCCCTAAGCTTGTCAAAAATCTCCATTTACAGAGCAGAAAATATTGTCTCCCTGAAAGTCATTTTAGAGGCCAACTGTTCAGCACAGCATTTGCATTCCTTGGCATTTTCTCTCTTTGTTTCCCCATTTACACCAATTTCAGGTCCTTCTTCAGCTTTCCAGCTGTGTGTGTACCTCTAATGATGCACCTTCTGTTTGCTATCCCCACAGGGAGAAAAATCTATTGCTCATAATCCCCCCACATCTGGTGCTTTCAAATCCAAAAGTCACAGTTCCCTGTTAGCTGGTGGCTCCAACCAGCAGGGGCACTTAGGAATCCAAACTGCATAAATGACATGTTTGGGTCCCATCAGCTTGGCTGATCCAAGTCATTCATCTCATGAACGTTTTTTGTTTAAGTGTCTGTCACTAACAAGAGAATTTCCCATCCTTTTTGGCATTTAAATGCTAAATGCAAATAAATGGGATGTGCAAACTAACCTTGTCACCTGTGTGGTTTCAGCTCCAGATAAAAACCCAGAGAACATCCGAGCTGAATCTTCTGAACCCAATGAATTGGTGATGAAATGGGAGGTAAGGCAAGATTAGCAAATCCTATAGGAACAATCCTTTATTCTTCTGAAAGAGGAATTTGACTTAAATGTATTCTGGATTTTCAGCCCCAGTATCATTTTTGTTTCAAAAGACTTTTTTATGTCTGACATGACAGGATATTAAAAAATAGAAAAAACAAACCCTGAAATCATGTAAAGCACAATGAGAATTTGCCAACATTTCCTCTTCTCTGCTTCTTGTATGCAAGAAACTGCTTCAAATAATTGTGATCTTACCCTGCTCTGCAATTAAAATTACCAGCCAGGCCCAGGGAGAGGATGGGTGGCTCATGGCTTCTGCCCTTCCAGCCTGGAAGTTTAAAAACGCCACAGATCCCTTGCCCAAGAGAATGTGAGCTTGAATTTTTACACCAAGAACTAAAGGCATGTGGATAAACCACCAAAGCCTGTGATGTGCATCAAAGGAATTATGTAAAAGTCTCGAGGATGGTTTCCAGACTTCAAATTTCCTGGGTTTTAAGCCTCAAGCTTCTGTGCCAGCAGTTGAGTTATGTATTCCTTCATTTAGCACAAATATCCACAACTGGGAAGGAAGCAGGTTTTTGTGGAGGCTGGAATTATTACACAAAATTTGCATGAGATTTACTCCTCAGTCTGCTGCTCCCAGTGAAGAACAGCAAATGTTTCCCAGTGGGAAGTTGTGGTTTGGGGTATAATTGCATCCAAAAGGAGATGGCCCTCAAGGTCCATGGGCTTGGATTTGAATGGGATTTTTAGCCCAGGGTCAGGGGAGACAATTCTGCCTCTCAGAAAAGGTTGGATTTGATCTTGGAGGTAATTTCCAAATTTAATGAATCAATGAAATGCAGAGTTTTAATATCCAGTATGTTTACTGGGAAATACTGGGATGGTCAACACATCTTGGAGCAGCAAGAGCTTCATAATCACTGCTCAGACAGGGCAAAAGTGGAAGTGAAAGCTGAGCTGAAGGGAGAGAATGGAATGGAAAGGCTTGGTTAAATCTTGTTGAATCATTAAAATGTTGTCAAACAAGATATTCATTTATTTATGGCATTTCCTGTGTGCTTCTCAGAGGAACTGCTGGGCACTGCACATGCTATTTCTGACAGACAAAGGCTGCAGAATGATGTTAATCTGCCTAGTTTGGATTAAGAGGCCAGCTGAGCTTTAGTGACTGGGATTTTCAGCCAAAGATTTGCTGCTATAAGGGAGATCAAAATAAGAGTCAAGCAGTGCTGCAATTTAACTCTATACAAGAAATCATTTTTTTTAGGAGGAATTTTTTTACTTCTCCAGCTTCTCTTGCAAATCCCATTCCCTGAGATCTTTGCTGTTGAGGTGGTGCCTGTGAGAAAGCTTCTCAGTCTCCCAATTCCTTTCCTCACAACAGACCAGATCAGTGGGAATTTTTGCAGATCCCCCAAATTTAAGTCTCCCTGTGCATGAGGAGCATCAAAGGGGAATCACTTTCTACTGGTATTTGATGCAATTTCCTGTCAGACCTCTTGGATACAAACCAGCTGTTACATATTTCATATTTGACTATATTTCAATATTATTAAAAGCAGCCTGTATGGTGGGGAAACACCCACAACTGTTTCAGTGTGTAGCTTTTTTGACAGGATATTTAACTTTTTTAATTAAAGTGGTGCATTTTCAGTGAAATAAACTCAACTTGAAAGTGTCTCATGACAAGCTATTGCTATACATCTCCTAATATTTTATAAATTCATGTTAATTAGCTGGAAACCCTGCTGAGATGAATTCTCCAGCTGATTGGTAAAAGCAGAGTGGCCCAGCAGTTGCACATTAAATGTCCAGGCATAATTTCCAGCATTTGGTGTGTAGTTAGAACAAATCTAAATTTTAATGATCCAACTCGCTGTGCTACATAAAATTCTAGGATAAAATGCAAATTTTATCTCTGCTAAAAGGCACACACAGCCTTATGCCAAACTGTGCAATTCAGTTGTGCTGAAGGCATGTGGTTTTACCTTACATGGGAAAACCTTTGACAAAACAAAACTTGATGTGTGTAGGAGGCAGAAATACAGCTCCTAGCTATTAATCTGGATTTTAATCCAAGCCTTTCACCCTCCTTTCTCTTGAAATCATGATGTTGTTGTTCCAGCCATCCTCAAATTAAAGTAACAGCAAAAAAGTCAGAGTTTGGGGGTTTTGCCCCTTTTCTCTCTCAGTGTTG
Organism: Tychaedon coryphoeus; assembly: GCA_013398595.1. NCBI lineage: Eukaryota > Metazoa > Chordata > Aves > Passeriformes > Muscicapidae > Tychaedon > Tychaedon coryphoeus. The sequence goes on from WBND01000105.1 coordinate 1,724,672, forward strand.
TAACACACATTGCAAAATCTTCCCCTGTTGGTTTTGGGATATTTTGACTTTTATTTTATATTTACATATATATCTATATACAATCAATGGAGCAGGTTTGCTGCTGTCTCGAAGCTTTTATTCCATTCCATTTATTCCATTACAGCCATCAGCCTCATTTTACAGAGCTAAGTGAGGGAGATGGAAACAGCTTTAGCTGCTTGCAACAGTAGATAAATTGTTCTTAGTTTCACGGTCTTTTAAAAGTTTTTTTTGTCAATAAGATAATATTAAAATATTAGAAGCTGGCAAGTGTTTGTTCTAGACAATTAGTAAACTTACACATACCTCTTACTTCTAACGATGCTTACTTGTAATGGTTTAAAACAATGGGTATTATTAAGCTTACATAATTCTACTATCTTGCTTAGCATATTTTCTAAGGCCTGTCTCTACACAGCACACAGCTCTATTATTTCCTGACCTTGCATCCCCAACTTTTTTTGCATTTCTTCGCTCTGAGATTTGCTTTCCCACAGCTTTTTGAGAGTCTTGTACTTTTTCTATTTCCTACATTCCCCCCCTCCCCTCGGCTGCTGTTTTGTGGTTACAGCACAGGCAGACACGATCTCTTTTGACTTTTCCCCAGCCATTGAGGGCCTTGGAGAGGAACGGGCCGGGGCTGGAGTACAAAGTCAGCTGGAGGCAGCGGGGCGTGGAGACCGAGTGGAAGGAGGAGCTGGTGAAGAAGCACTCGCTGAGCGTGCGGAACGTGCCCACCTTCGTGCCCTACGAGATCAAAGTGCAGGCTGTCAACGATCTAGGGTCTGGCCCAGAACCAAACATCATCATTGGGTATTCAGGAGAGGACGGTGAGTGGCGGGAGCTCGCCTGTGAGAAGGGGGGTTTGCTGTGCTGCAGAGCGCTGGGGTGTGGAGTGATGGATTAGGCAGCCCAGAGCTGCTGGGATGCCAGTGCTCAGCCTGATGGGCTCCACGAGGCATGGACCTGACCCGTCCTGGGTGCCTGGATGCCAGCCTGCTGGAGTGTGAGGGGTTTTTTTGGAAAGGTCACACGTGCTCTCGTTAATCTCAGTCGTTGCCTTAGTCTGGGTACTTGTTGGGAGGCCGCAGTCCATGAGAAGTCTCTGAAGCGTAGCAGTCGTGTTGTACTTGGTAGGAAAAAAATCTTTGGTTTCTCTGAAGCTTGACCCAACAGTTTAACGCTGTCAGAAATTAAATACTCTGACAATTAGGGACAAACTTGCAGCCACTGGGTGTTTGAGTGAATTTGCAGACAATACCACATGTTCTCACATGTGCTGGTGTTACCTTGTCCATGAGTCCCTGAAGAATTTGTCATCTTCTCCAGCCTGGGTTTCTGGCCCATGGTTTTCCATGGCTCCCAGGTGGAGTTTCAGTGCTGGAAATGGACTCAGTGATGGTCAGACAGGAGAATCCCCACTGCCCACCCAGAGGTGGGAACGGGAAGGTCTGGTGGTGCAGAAGAGGTGGTGAATAGAGAGAAATAGAAAAAGAAACTCCACAGCATGTTTATTTTCTTTGTCTCTCTGTGATGAGTCTAATTTTACATCTACCAGTGGAAAATCTTCCTCGCAATTCAGTTGTCAATGGATCAAGGCCTCCTTTTTTTCAGGCACTGTAATAGCTCTCTGTGTTATGCAGTGATTAAAATCCTACTGTTTAATGAGCTTAGTTGTAAAATGAAATTGATTATAAAAAAAACCTTTATGATTGCCTTCTTGAGTGCCGTATTAATCATTTCTTTTATTCTTCTCACTGCTGTAAGCATTGCTTGAAACAGGAAATCATAAATACTGGTGGAGAAATTCATGTGTCCCAGTGCACATGTATCCCAACCCTCAGCAGAAAAATACAGAAGAGACAATGTTTATTTGCCCATTCCACCCACTGGATGCAGGTGGAATGGCTTTTTGCTTGCCTGCAGTGAGATTGCATGAAGTGGTACAGCTGGAGCTGGAAAGCCAAGCCTTGGAGCTGTGAACAATATGAATCTGGGCTCTTGGAAGTGTTTTTAACACCTGGGACTTTTGTTTTTACAGTTCCAGATGCTGCTCCTTCGGGCGTGTCGGTGGAGGTTGTGAACAGCACCCTGGTCAAAGTTTTCTGGTTTGGGATACCAAGGGACCGAGTTCGTGGGCACTTAATAGGCTACAAGGTTACAAATTTCTCTATAAATATTTGTATATAGTTGAATAAATTATTAAATGAGTCCCAGATTGCAATCTCTCATTTCTGGGAAGGTGAGAGAAATCATGATCATGCTCATCCCCATACAACATGATTTGTTATGGATTTCCCAATCTTCTCGCAGGTCAACTGGTGGAAAACAAAAAGCATGCTGGATGGAAAGAGGCATCACCAAGAGAAACACTTCCTGAAGTTTGTAGGAGACAGGAACTCTGGGATGATCCCTGGCCTGGACCCCTTCAGTGAATTCCACTTGACAGTTTCGGCTTTCAACTCCAGAGGAGATGGTCCTGAGAGCTCCCCCGTGGTGTTTGAAACTCCAGAAGGAGGTAAGAAAAGAGGAAAATACAGGATGGAGGGACATAAACTGAAACTGTCCTTGGGACAAGGTGAGCTGATTCCCTTATTTAAGGTGATAATAAAAATTCCACTATTCATAGAACCCTTCACTTGAAAGGGGAGCTGTGGGTGTTGAGCTAAATTATATCCTCATTTAATAATAATTAGTAGGGACAGACATGTTCACTCTCCTCTGAAAGCTCATCCCTGTGTCTTCCAGTCCCTGAACAACCACGTTTTCTCAGGATCATGAACTTTGACAAGGACTCAGTCACTCTGTCCTGGGGACTTCCCAAGAAAGCAAATGGCCACCTCACTGGCTACATTCTGCAGTACCAGATAAGTACGTGCCTCGTTTCTTTGAGCTCAGAATTAGAGCCGGGTTAGTTAAGAAAACTCCAGGTGTGATGTGCACAGAGGCTGCCAGAGGGCAGGCTGCAGTCAGCTCCCAGAGCTGAAAGTTTTCCATGCACTTCTTCCCATGGAACCTCCCATTGCTCAGGACACGTTTCTGTGGCTTTGACCTGTTGGAACTCTGGAAACTGAGAATTTTAGACCTTCTGTGCTGACAGGCACTGACCCCCAAGACAACACTGCTTTTGACTTGAGGCCATGGAGAAGGCTTCCAAAATTGAATGATAGAACTGGTATCACAGGTGTGTAGTCTGAGTAGAAGTGTGTGGTATATCACATGGTAGAAAACTTAGAATTTAAGGGTTTAGAATACAGCAATAGGTATAAAGCAAGATGGAGGTTTTAGGGCGGAGGTTTTCTTCCCCTTCTTCTTCATGGGTCTGCATGATCTTGTTTAATTGGATGGAAAAACCCCCGTTGTGGGCCATGGGTGGTGGGTTATTGGGTTAAAAGTAAAAATAATTTAGGTATCCATTCTTAATTGGACAGTTTGGCCTTAAAAGGCTTCTAGGGAGTGAAATACGTCTCCATTTTATCTTGTTAGCGTGAGGTGCTGTAGAACCCACGCTTTGTAAGAATGTAACATAGATAAGAATTCATAAACATCTGAGTCCGAGCAATAAACACCATGTCGGGCTTTTAATCCTGACTCTGGCAGAAAAAGAAGGTAAAAACTCGCTGCTGACCGAGGTGCTCTTCCCTTGCAGTCAACGAGACGCGCGAGGTGGGCGCCGTGAGCGACGTGAGCGTCAGCAACCGCTCGGTGCTGAGCTGGCGCCTGGCGGGGCTCAGCCCCAGCACCAAGTACAAGTTCTACATCAAGGCCTGCACAGCCAAGGGCTGCGGGAAGGCGGCCACCGAGGAGGGGCTGACGCTGGCCCAAGGCGGTAAGTTCACGGAATCCGCTTTGGTGTGGAGGAGCTCTGAGAACGGCGGGGAAAATGTTGTGTGTAGGTAAAACTTTACAGAGTAAGGGCCTCGATACCATTTTAAAAAGTATCAAGGTATTTACAGTTATGGCTCAGGCCTGCGACTTGAGCTAAGTAGAAAGGGACTCTGGGAAAATGACTCAACTGAAAAATGTTGTGGATAGGTCAAACCTTACAGAATAAGGACCTTGATACCATTTTACAAATATCAAGGTGTTTACAATGATGGCTCAGGCCTGCCATTTGAGCTAAATACAAAAAGACTATGGGAAAGTGACTCAGCTGAAAAAGGTTGTGTATAGGTCAAACCTTACAGAATAAGGGCCTTGATTACCCTTTTAAAAGGTATTAAGGTATTTACAATTATGTCTCACGCCTGCTACTTGAGCTAAGTAGAAGAGGATCCTTGGAAAGTGACTCAGCTGAAAAATGTTGCACATAGGTAAAATGTTACAAAGTAAAGGTCTTGATACCTTTGTGAAATCATGGCTCAGGTCTGTTATTTCAGCTAAGTAGAAAAGGACTATGGGAAAGTGACTCAGCTGAAAAAGGTTGTGTATGTATAGGTAAAACCTTACAAAATAAGGCCATTGATACCTTTGTAAAACTATGGCTCAGGCCTCCTACTTTGGCTAAGTGGAAAGGGACTCTGGGAAAGTGACTCAGCCGAATTGGAGTAGGAAAACCAGTTTTATCACCATGACAGCTCACATCGTGGTTCATGGTGGTTGGTTGAATTACATTTGTTGCACTTTAATGGCATGCAGCTGATAACGGCCTACCTGCTGAAAAAGACTTGTTTTTTGCAATAAAGAGCTCTCCTTTGTACCTGCCTGGATCTCTGCATTGCTCTGCTTCATAGCAGAAAAATCCATCAGGAATAATCCAAGCTTGACTTTTCCTTTGTAATTAGGTGAAATAAGTTTGTTTTCCATGCCATGAGAGCAGTCAATGGACTTTTTAATGTGGCCATGGTGCTCTTCAGGGAAGCAGAGCTCATCTGTTTCATTTTGCTGTGCAGTCCTGTTTCTGTTCCCACCCATCAACCCCTTAAGCCATGCTGGAATAAGTGAATTGCATTCAGGCCCAAACAGAAAATTGAAGATGCAGATAATCTGTTCTCAGTAATATTATGAAAAGAAATTCTGCCCATGCATGAAGATGGGGGACTGCCAGCAACATTAGGGTCAGCTGTTCGACATGGAAAATCCAGATAAACATCAAGTTGACTGCATTTGCTCCATAATTTATGATTATTTTATCAGAGAGCAGGAGTGAGCATTTGTGTGCCACTTGCACCTTGTGCTGAAACACTGATGTTCAATGATTTAAAGGAAAACCCCAAGCACTCTACGATAGCTCATCTTTCACTTTCAGCTGAAATGAAATCAAATGTACTGTGCTCAGCAAGTCTGAGAACTCCACAGTACTGAGGAGCAGCTCCTTGCTATTAATCAGAAACCATTGCTGTGCACTTACCCTGGGGAAGGAAAAAGAAAATGTGATAGGCAGAAGAGTCCTGACTGCATCATTTTTAGCAAAGATAACATTCTGCAGCAATGTTGATGTAAAATAGAAAAATGGCCCATGTGCTGTTGGACTTCCAAGTTGCAGAATTCTTTTCAGTTACTGGTAAAACATGTAAAAAGTGTTTTAAACTTTCGTGTTCCAGATCCAGTCAGGAACTGCTATTTGTTCTCCCAAGTAGTAAAACTCCTTTTCAACTCCCTTGGCCTCCAGTCTTGCTGTAGGGTACAGGTACTCACTTGGTAGCAACTATTAATCACCGTGATTTAAAATTTATTCCTCATTAAGAAAACTTTTTTCCCCCCAGTATAAAAATACCCAATTTCCCCTCATTAGTTGCCTTTTCTAGCCTTCATTGGGCAGCCAGAATAAAGTGTTTTGACTTCTTGAAATAACCTTGTCATGGTTTAGAGATGTTGACATTAATTTTGTTCTCATTCTCTACTTTCCTAAACTCTGTTTCAGTGGTGGCAACACCTGACTCTTGTGAAATACTCTTAGACTAGAGTAGTATAATTAATGAAAGCTGCAGAGGTTCAGTTCTATGATTTATGTGTGCTCCTTGCTGCTTTTCAAGCCACCCTAAATTAGGGCACTGCATCTGTCACTGAGATGCCATTAAAGTTCTGTGTCATTATTTTCTGGCTTCATTGCTCAGATATTTTTCACCTAAACATGATAGGCCAAAAAAAAAAAAATCACTCTTTTCAGTGACCTCTTTGGGGTTTTAAGCTGTGGTTTGGGGAGTGAGGCAATTGCTCAAAATTAAAACAATCTCTCTTTTTGAAGGAGGAGAGTGATTTCAGAAGTCAAAGTTTATCATTTCAAATGACCCACGTAAGTGACAGATATAAAACGTGGTGCCCTCTGAAATGAAACTCCGTGATGGAGCACTCCATGCTTCTTTGGGGGTTGATTCACTGATTCTATAACCACTCTGTTCCAGTTTAATAATAAACCCATAAAACTCTCGTTGTTCATTTTAAGGCTTTGGAAACTTCCACTGCTGCAATTCAGCCTTTGCCATGGGTATTTCAGAATTTTACAATGCAATCTGCCAGGAAAGTGGAGATGTTGAGGTGGCAGCTAGGATTCATTCACATTTTGTTTTTACTTTTTTTTTTTTTTTTACTTCCATCATTGCTGTTGCTTTAATTTATTTACAGTTATCCCTGCTACTGTTGTCTGGAATTAGAAAGAAAAGGGAATTTCCTTATTTAATATGTGTGAGGATTTGTGTAGCACCACTGAAAAAAAAAATTATACAAGGAAAATTATTCAGACATGAAACCCTGATAGGCAACCAAAGATCTTTATCATTTCTGGATAAAATGATTCTTGAATCTGAGCAAAAGGGAATTTGTATTGTACTGCTAAATAAATAATAGCTTAATTTCTGTGGTTTCATCTTGGTTTCATTCCACAGAAGAATATATGTTGTCCTTAAGAATTTACTACAATTTCTGTCTTATATTTTCAGGCAGTATGTCTTAAACGACCTCCAAACTAATTAATTTTCCCCTTGAAAATGTCAATTTCCCCAAGATCATTAGCCCTCAGAAACATAACACAAAATAACATTCTTCCAGAAGTGAAAAGATTAATTCAATGTAGCAGCCCTTCTTTAGCACAAAGCTCCTTTTCATCTTGTCACCAGTGTTGCTCGGGGATTACCAAACACACATTCCATGTTGAGAATTATCATTGTGTGTCCAGAAATCCAAGCATTAATGAGAAATTCATCCACATGAAGCCCCACAGCTGTAGGTTTATTGTCCAGAGAAGCCAGGAAATAAAAGTTCACCAGTTTCATATTCCAGTGGTCGTTGACCCAAAGGTTTTTGGAAAATTTTAGGGAGAGGGTCATATCCTTCAGGACCAGGGAAACCATTTGGAAAAAGACATGTGGGTTTGCCAGTGGAGAAGAAAAATAAAATACCTTTCTTATATGTAACCACCTATGCTCTTAGCAGCAAACCCTATTTGCTCACAGTCAAGAAAATCTAATGAAATCGGTGAAAATTTCTTGATCATCACCTCACCTATAATTTTTTCTCAATAAACTTTACATAGGACAGATTTGCTAATCTCTCTAGTCTAAAATAATCCAAATTTAACATGAATAACCTCCTACACTGAAAAGCCCTGAAAATGAAAGATACTTGTGCTGCATATTTATACATTTTTAATATCCAGGCAGCAGGGGAAAATTAATGGAAGTTCAACTTTGCATTTATTGCAGCAGATGTATTTAGACAGGTATGGTTATAAATTAAGATGCTGCCCACAATTAGTATTTAGCTCTCAGACTGCCAGGTTGTATTTTTATATGAGTATATTTTATAACAGATGTGCGAACTTTTGGAGAACACTCTGGAAAATCTTTGGGGGTGGTTTCTATTGTTTTTCCCTTTATACCATAAGCTTCTGTAAAAAATGTGTATTCTGTTCTCCTCATAAATCTTGGAGCCCGGTAGGAATATTGCAAAATTGCAGTTCAGTGTTTAATGTTCATGCAAGTCCCATGGTGTGGCTGATAAATAGTGGGGGAAGATGAGAAGTGCTGGTGATATGCCTTTATTACTAATGCTCCTTCTCCCTTATTGGAGATTAAAAACCCGACCCAACTGCTTTCAATTTTCTGCAGCTAATTCCTGCAGCTTTCAGGATGTTCCTGGCCTTCCAGAATGTGCAGCTTTGCCTTATCTGTGTATCTTTGCTTTTATTTTTCAGGAGGCCACACTGCTTTTTCTATTCCAGCCACCAAACCCGCCCCCATTAGCAAAACTTTCTCCTCTGTAGGGCCCTTGTTGGAAATAAACCTCATACTCACCCAGCACTGGACTCCTGTGCTGAGTTTTAAAGGAAAAAAAAGAGTGTTTTGGGATAGGAGATGATAAATGGAGAGGTGTTGGTAAATCCCCAGTGCCAGGTTAGGCTGGGCTCATCCCCATGCTGAGATGTCCATCCCAGCCCTGAGCTGCTCCATGTGCCAGGCCAGTGCAATAAATGGGCAGAAAAAGGGATTTTTTTTCAGCCATCTCAGTTCCCTCTTTCTGCTTCTCTATAGAACTGCTGGTTCAGAAACAGGCTGCCACAAGCTGGGAATAAATAGGGGACAGAGAGAGACTGGGAATGTTGGTTTAAGAATATGCACCACAAACCACCTGCCAGGAGCTCAAGGTTTAGGATTTGCTTCCCAGGAATTCAGGAGAAATTCTTCCTTAGGAGGCTGGTGGTGTGAACACTTTGGATCATGTGGTTATCATGTCATGCACAAGTGTTTCGTGGTGTTTCACAGACATTGGGTTGAAGGTCCATGTTCATTCTCGTTCCTTTATGGATAATATTCCCTTTATCCTGATGCCTCGATTTTAGAGCACGTAATTAAAATGTACCTGTGGTGTCCTGTTGCTTAATTTGTGGTTTGATTAAAAACTATAGCTGGGTTTCACATACTTCATTTAGCAAAAATTACCGATAGATGGATTAATTTATGCTAATGAGCTGTGCTTCAGTATCAGCAGTGTTTCAGCTGGATGTTTCTCTCTGGGTCCCAGTGGTCTGCTCATTTAACTGCTTATTGTAATACATGGAGAGTTGCCTTGAAAAACTTATCCTGAACTGCTGCTATGACTGTGCTTGGATTTATCTTAATCTTTTTTCTTTTTTTCCCTTCAGCTGTCAACTCAGCCTTAATCTCCAGCAGCTTCTTGCTTTGCTTATTTACTAGTTGAAGTATTAATGAGCATTGTTCCCCTGTCAGTGCTAATTGGCAGAGTAGTTTGCAGATTATACTTTGTGCTCAGGCCTTAGTTTAGATGGCTTTGGACAAAACAGACAAATCAGGCAATTGAGAACAATTCAAGAATTATTTTTATTAAGTGCAGCCCCTCCAGATTTCTCTTCTGCCATCGAGGATGGGGATGGCAGAGATGTTGTAAGAGATCCCTCCATGTCACACACAGTTCTGAGCAGGCTGTTCATGTCCAGGCAGTGACTGCCAGCTGCTGAAATGTCCTTTTTTCTGCTTTCCACAAAAGCTGTTCTGAAAAATCTTATTTAATGCCCACAGTCTGAATGCAGACGGGGTTACAGGAGGTGTTCTGCAACTAACAAGGTTCCATAACCAGAACTACTGGAATTTACCTTCTCCTAATCAAATATTTAACTCATCAGCAACACTTAAATACCTAAATATCCATTTACAGGCAAATTTTTGAGTTGTTTGTAAACCAGTGCTTTGTGGAGACATTGTGGAATTTAAAAGGACAAGAAAATCACTGTCAGGAGAGAAACAAGCACAAATCCCACTGTTAATTTTTTTCTGGGAGACATATAAGGATCCATATCCAGCTAACAAGCTGTCTGTGCTTCCCTGCTGAGTTCAGTTCAATGGGAGAAGCATCAAACCCCAGATTATCCATACAAAGCAAGCTCGTTTGCAAGTTGTAATTTTTTAAGCATGCATTAGTTAAAGCAGATCCATAATTCCCCCATCAATATTAACTTTCATCCTGGGAGATGAACAAACCCCTTCCTAAACATCAGGATTACTCCAGTCTGCTGCTGATTTCATCCGACAGAACATTAAAAATACAACAGAGGGAATGTTTGGGGGTATTTTTTTTTTACTTTGAAAAATCAGATTGCCTGATGCCAAATGTTTAAAATGACATGTTGTTCTTGTCTGTTATTTGTAACTGTGCATTTCCTAGGCTCTCTGTCCACGAGTGCCACTAATCCCTGTGCCTTGACTGTGTGCATTCCATAGGTAAAGGGAGCGGCAGGATTTCAGACGCAGTAAAGCCCACCCCAAAGTTTCAGCCCAGCGAGGCCCTTGAGCCTGGCACTGAGTACACAATCCGCCTAGTGACTAAGAACTGGGTGGATAACAATAGCATTTTTGAAGATGTAATTGAGACCAGGGGGAGAGGTGAGACACGAAGCCCTCGGAGGTGCTGAACGTTTGTGTTTCCGTGCGCATCGATGCCGAGGTTCCATCCTGTGCAGTGTGAGCGTCCCAAACTCATCGTTCCGTGCTCTGGGGTTGAGGTTGGCCCTTGCAGTTGAATCCCATGGCAGCACAAACACATCCCAGGTTCTTGGCTGAGCTTTACAACAGCCTGGAACAATCCCAGACCTTTACAAACCTGTGCAATGTGAGAGGGCAGCTGTGCTCAAACCCGTCAGTGGCCAGTTTGGTGATTTGCACGTGCTGGGGGCACTTTTACCTCTCTTTCGCAAAACTGCTTTTGCATGAGAGGCTTAACAACTCTGTGCTCAGCTTTCCTGTGTGTGGTGCTAATCCTGTGAGTCAACTGCTCTCTCAGAGTCACCTTGCCAAGTGTCTGTGTTGTCCTTGTCCCCTGCACGCTCCCCTCCATCCCAAATGTCACACTCTGGACACATTCCTGCGTCACATTGAAGCTGATCACCACCAGTAGTCATAGAGTGATTCCATTAAGCTCCAGAGAGGAGCCTGATGTGTTCCTGTTATTGTGGGGTGCTGCCCTTTGCCTGTGATTAATTTTCTCCCTTTTTCCTCCTCTGCCATGTCCCCAAGCCTACGCTGGCATTTACGAGGGGATTTCCACCCAGGGCTGGTTCATCGGGCTGATGTGCGCCATCGCCTTGCTCACCCTGCTGCTGCTAACCATTTGCTTTGTCAGAAGAAATAAAGGAGGCAAATATTCAGGTAAATGGATTGATGTTGTCCTTTCCCCATGTTCACATGTTAATAACTAACATCCTTCAGAGGTTTCTCTCTGGGGGCCGCAGGGCCGCCAGCACAAACATCCAATTAGGGTTTGTAGCGTTTGATAAATGCCCACGGAAGGGATTTTAATGAATGTAAGTGGAGCTGTGCTCTGTGCTGGTCACAGAGCCTGCAAAGGCCTTTCCCAGCACTCCTGGAATATTCCAGCATTTAACCCAGCAAAATCCTTGCTGGCAGGGCTCCCTGCCCACTTCCCACCTGGGAATGCTGCTGGACACACGGACAGAACTTCCACAGGCACATGAACAGTGAAATATTTTTAAATAAAATATTTTAAAATAAAAATTATCTCTGTCATTTTCCAAGCAGTGAGTAAGGATTTAGGTAAATGCATTGAAGTAGAAATCTGGTTGCCCAAAAAGGTGGTGGATACTCCATCTCTGGAAACATTCAGTGCCAGGATGGACAGGGTTCGGAGCAGCCTGGGACAGTGGGAGGTGTCCCTGCCCATGGCAGGGGTGGCACTGGATGGGATATAAGGTCCCTTCCAACCCAAACCATTCCCTAATTCTATAAATACTTGCTTATAATAAATTAGGGAATGGTCCCAAACTCTTGGAAGCTCACAGTAGTGTCCAGCCAGCTCCAGGCCAGGCTGGAGGTGATTGCAGATGGTTTTCCCATTGCCCCTGGGAAAATGAAAATGCATGGCAGAACACAACACAGAGATCTGTCCTTTATTTTATTTGCACAGTGAAAGAAAAAGAAGATTTGCATCCAGATCCTGAAGCTCAATCAATAAAAGATGAAATCTTTGGGGAATATAGGTAAATAGGACCTGCTTTCACAAGCCTTTGTGTTTCTTGGGGTTTTGTTTGTTTCCAAATGCCATCATTATTCAGGACATTTTTACGGCATGCAATTAATGCTGTTTTTCATTTTCAAGGCAAACCACATAGGAGTGGATAAGAGTAGGAATATAAAGGTATATCCAGTATATTTCAATCCATCCAAGCTGGGATAAAAGGAAATGTTGATGTATTGGTGGTTATTTTTCACTTTTTTGTTTTGTTTTTTTTTTTAATTAGCATTGTATGAATAATGTAAATATATATGATAATTTGGGGTGCTGCTGAAAAGCCCACTGAAGACAATAGATTGAATTCTGTGTCTTCAGTGGGTTTTTGAAACTCAGACCCAAATCATGTAATAAGGGGAATGGTCATTTTTGGGAAGAAAACAAAGAAAAGTTTGGAATATGGTAAAAACTATTAAAAAAAAAA
>WBND01000105.1:1758379-1805531 GCA_013398595.1 Tychaedon coryphoeus
CTCCGTGGCTTCATTTGAGATCAAGTGTCTGTGTGGAGCCTCCTCTGGGCTCTGCAGCAGCTCCAGGTCCCTCCTGTGCTGGGGCAGAGCTGGGGCAACTCTGCAGGTGGGGTCTCACCTGAGAGGGGCAGAATCCCCCCTTTCCTGCTGGGGCCAGCCCAGGGCTCAGGGGGTTCTGGGCTCAGCACCCACAGCTGGGACATGAAGATGACTAAAGAAACCTCACCACAGTTTCCTGAGATTCAGCCTCATTAAGAATCCTTGGAATGAATTTTGCCACTGGCTCTCAGAAATCACAACACCACCACTCTGTGGCTTCATTTGAGATCAAGTGTCTGTGTGAGCACAGCCTAAAATTGAGGAATTTGGGAGTGGATGTGAAGCGGGACATTTAGGGTGCTCTCTGCTCTGAAGGAGCAAGGTTAAAGGTCTGAAGTTATGGTTTGCTGTTTTTGTTTTTATTTTTTTCCAAAAGAGATGATCTTTGAAATCTTTCCCATCAGCTCTCTCCACATTCCAATTTCAGGTTTGTAACACCCCTCGCTGTGCACGTCTTGGCAGGAAACTTGCCCATCTTGCAGAGCCTTGCGTGAATAATTCATGGCAGTGTCATGCTGATTCTCAAAAGGCTGGAATTTTTCTTTGGAGAAAGTGTTTAATAAGATTCTCCCAAACAACACAAACTATAGCTTTAGATGGATTTTATGGGGTAGTAGCTCTCAAAAGGTTTTGCACCATCAAGGATTTAATGAACTGAAACCCCAAACATATGGTAGCCCCTTCTACCTATTTGTTTCCTGGGCTGAAGCATGGAGATGAAGCTGCTTAATTGGAGTCAGAAACTTGAATTTACCACATCTGAAGGCACAGAGAGAAGTTAATAAATAGGATACAGCTCTTATTTGGCTCCTTCTATTTACATCTTCATTTGGGTGACATTATATGACAATGATGGGAATGAAACAGCTTTTACACTTATTTTTTTTTTCCAAGACAACAACAAATATCACAGAGCTCCTGCAAAAATACTGAAATTCTCCCAGCTGCACTGTGTCCATGAAATTGTGTTCAACCAGGTTAATTTAACCCAGCAGAGAGAGGAATTGAGGCATTTGCAGTTTTTGCAAAGAAGGGTGAGTTCCACTACAAATTATGGATGTCTGGACCTTCCTGAGGCCGAGGGTGTTTTTGCTTTGTTGGTTTTTCCTTGTGAAGACAACTTTTAAGCAGGCCTTGGTGATCTAAGAGACTGGTCTGAAATGGGAAATCCCTGGAAATATTCCAAAATAATTGGTATTTTCCCCTTTTTACCCAGGCTATTTTAGAATTATTCTGGTTTTTAGTGGGTGCTACTTTGCCAGGAAAAAAAAAATAACAGCAAAGCCGAAGAACCAGTCAGTGTAGTTAAAATACAACATCACATCAGTCTTGGTGTTTGCAGGAACATATTCAGGGTGTATTTGGCAGTTAAAAAATTGGGATAAATGTTTGGTGTTGTTCTGAGAATGGGAGACCATGGGAATGTTTGAGAAGGAAAACTCACAAGGGAAATGTTGGTGGTATAGAATTGGTTCTCATTATTGAGCTCTCCAGTTTAGGAAAGGATGGGGAACCCTTTCTCCAAATTTTCTCCAGCAGTTCTGGAGCCAGCTGCCCAGGGAGCTGCAGAACTTCCATCCTTGGAGAATTTCAGAATTTTGTTAGAAAAAATGCTGAACTTTACTTAACCCAGCAGGAAGAGCTTTATTTTGAATGGGAAATTGTGATCTCCTGATGTCCCTTCCAGCCATGATTTCTGTGAGTCTGTGGGATTTTAATGGCAAGAGTAATTTAGGATTTCAGTGAGACTTTGCATAGAAGGGATCACAGAGCCAGGAGCAGGGTATCAATGAAATCTCCATGGATTTCAGCACCAAGATTCCAGCAGAACTCCCTGGATCACCAGCCTGACTGTGCACATGTGCCAGGTCCCCACCTCCAGACTATTTTCTGTTCAAACCCAGTGACTCAGACTGAAAACCCTGAAAACACTTTCATCCCTGCTGAAATGTATTCCTACATGGATCTTGCTCCTTGCAGTGCATTCCAGGGAGCTCATTTAAAGATTATATTGGGGACTGGTGGTTTTCAGTGTTGAAGTTGTTTTCTTAATCAGGATCTTAGAGAACTCCTTAAGCCAGCTGATTCTTTTTTCCTTTCTCCTAGTTGTCATTTAGTTGAAATTAATATTGTAATTGCTTTCTCTGGAGACTCTGTGACTTTGTGCACCTTCATTTAGGGAGAGAAATATGGATGATGGGTGACTAATGATGCTTAGTTAGGCATTTTTTTAAATATAAATACAGAATCTGTCAATCCACTCTCTGTCAGAGAGGGAAGCAGCTCCTGTTTTCACTCAGTATCTTCCTTCAGGGGATTCTGTCTTGGGAAGCACTGTAATAGGCAGGAATGGATGGGATTTGACTTTTTTGGCAGTTTTCACCCTTTCCTCTGCAAACACCCTTCCAGTTTTCCCATAACATTTGTGGGGGCTCAGGGGGCATTGCTGCAAAGAGAGAATGTCTTGCAGTGACATTGACCACAGAAAGCCAAGCCCTTGTCCTTCAATTTTATAAACAAGGATGGTAAAAGTTGGACAAACAATATCTTTAGCCTGGGGAATTGAGTTTAGCTGTGTTGAGCAGGATGTTGCTGTGTGGATTTAAATTCGCTGGATGTGTCCTGGGTGCTTTAGACAAGATGGGGTGGTGTGTCTGCTCTCCCTCTGCCTCCTTTGCCACCTGCTTACTGATCAGTCTCTTTTTTTAACCTATCAGTAGTCTGGTGATTGATTAACTCAGTGCAGATTCCTCTGCCTGCAAGGTTCAAAAGGACACGTTCTCATTTTACTCATAAATATACAATATTTTATTTCCTTCCTATTGACTCCTCACTCTTCAAGTGTTTGTCCCTTACCTTTTCTCTTCTTGTGAACAGTCTTGTTTCCTGCTGTTTGAAAAAGAAAAGGAAACACTTTACTTTCCAAGCCTTCCTAAGGGTCAAACTCCCCTCTTTTTAAAATTAGTTGTGTGCTGCAAGGTGCAGGGAAGCAGAGGGTGGAGCATGGCAGGGGGAGCAATCAGCCTGGATCCAAACAGAAAAATTCATGACCTAAATGATGCATCTCCCTCCAGATGTCAGAGCAGCAAATAAATGTTTCATAAACTTTGCTTTCCAGGTCAGCTCCAAGCCATGATTTTATGTTGGTGGTTTAACCCTTCATGTTTAGAGGAAGCAGCACAAGGAGCAGGGAATGTTCCTGGACATCTCTGCTCCTGGGAGTAGTTGTGGCATTAATGCCTCCAACCAGGAAAAACAATGTGCAAGACTGATGCCATAACCTTGAGGATGAGGAGTATCATCACATGGATTTACTGTGTAGAAAAATCTGAGGAAATAATTTCCCAACCCTGTGAAAATACATCAATAGAAGGTTCAGCACCCTGGGGCAAGAGCAGAGCTGGTCCTACAGGAGCCACACCAGCCTCCTGTGGGGTCCAGGACACCTCCAGGAAAGCTTCTGTTTGTACAGTGGGATGGAGGAAAGCAGGTGGTGATGACTGCACGGAGGAAGTGAGGCACAAAGCCAGAATTCTGTAATTCTGTTCGCAGGATGAGCTCTTTTCCATCCACTCGATCCTCACAGCTGTAGAAGCACTGGGGCTTTGTTTGCAGGTGAAGGAACAGCTGTTAGTGCTGCTGCATCCTCAGAACTCGGATCCATGTGCCAACCCCGTGCTGCTGAGCAGAGGAGCCTGCACCAAGGCCCTGCTCTCTGTAGGATTCACCCCCGTGCCCCAAACCATCCCCTGCGATTTTCCATGGGGCAAGAGCCCTCTTTTGGCAGCCTGAGCCTGCCAGCCCAGCCTGAGCTGGCTGTGCCTGTCCTGCACACCCTGCACTTCTCACCAGGGCACGCAGACTGCCAGCAGACCCTGTTAACAAGTGGCAGAATTGATGTGCTCGTGGGTTACTCCAGCACTGGAGATTTATGGTACCCTCCCTTCCCGCTATGCTGCTGCTGCTGCTGCTTTACAAATAGAGGGAAGCTGGCATTAAAAACATCTGCTGCCCGTCTTGGCCTGGAGTTGCCAAACTTCTGTGTCTCTTTGTGCCAGGGAGGGCCTTGCCAGCAGCAGGGCTGTGTTTAAATGTGAGCTCCCGAAAGCGCCGCCGGAGCAGCGCTAATCCTGACATTGCACCCAGGGAAGGGCAGGGATCGGGGAGGAAGAGGCACAGCCAGGAGCTTAATTAGCATGGAAGTGCAGAAAGAAAGTGGCATGTTGTACAAAAGAGCACGGTGAGAGGTTGTTTCCTGTGTTTTCCTGAGGTTTCCCAGCAGCTGCTATGGATGTGTTTTTGGGAGCTGCTGGCTCGGCTCCAGGTTGTGGCCTGTGCTGAGGATCCTGCCTGCTGGTGACATCCAGGACACTCAGAGCCCACTGTGGTGTCCATTTATCCTCAGAAGTGTAGGATCTGTTCCCTTTGTCCCTCCTTTGGTGATTTTTCCCTGTAGTGCTGATGCTGGGATGCTCCAGGTGGGTCAGCGATGCTCTTTGTGATGTTCAGCCAGGTACTGAGACTTGTCCCTCATCCCAGTGTGTTCACTCTATTTAAAAGAATTCCTGACAGGTGAAGAAGCTGTCAGCTCCTCATTTCCACCCCTCACTCTAATGGTCAGTGATTTTTTTCCTGATTGGTTCCTGAGCAATATCAACACCCCACTGGAATAAGCACAAGACCTTATCTTCCCACAGAAGGGAAAACAGTGACAGAGTGCACAGGATCCTGCACAGGAGGAGTTCAGAAGCAGCAGAGTTGGGAAATGAAGACCCTCTCTATTGTCTAGATATATTTTGGGAGGGAATTGCAGAATTGTTTAGGTCCAAAAACCCCTCTCAAGGTCATTGAGCCCTTCAGCACGGCCAAGCCCACCACTAACCTATGTCCCCATATGCACATCTTTTAAAACCCTCCAAGGCAGCCTCTGCCAGCACTTAAAAACCTTTTTGGTGAAGAAATTTTCCCAAATATCCCAACTAATGCTCCCCTGGCACAACTCAAGGCAGTTTCTTCTTGTCCTATCACTTGTTACCTGGGAGAAAAGCCTGACCTCCCTCTGGCTACAGGCTCCTCTCAGGGAGTTGTAGAGAGCTTACTAGCTGAAAATTCAATCTAAAAAGAAGGAATTAAATGTAAAGTTTATTAACAGACTCCAATAATTCCTATGTGCATTTGTATTCTTTATGGAGTAATGTTCCTTCTTCCAGTCAGTGTTTAAACTCAGGGTACTATTTTTTTTCTCTCTTTTTGCAAATGCTGTGCTTTATCGTAGTTTGGTTTTAGGGTTTTTTGTTTTGTGGTGTTTTTTTGTTTGTTTGTTTTTTGTTTGGGTCTTTTAAGTTAATCCAATCTTCATCATTTTCTGTGATTTTTTCCAGTTGTGACATCACTCAATTGCAGGTAAGATCCTGACTGTGGGTAAGAAGTGCTGAAAGAAAGTTAGGGACCATTTCTTTATGAATCCATGGGCTGGTTTTACTCTCCTGAAGAAATTCCTCACTCTTAGAGCAGCCAAGTCTCATGCAGGAGCTGTTTGCAGAGTGAGACAGTTTATCTCAATGTACAGCTGCAATATGAACATGCAAATCACTTTTTCATAATGCATTAAAAACGTTTCACTTGATCAAAAAGGAGAAAAAGATGATGCTTAGCAGCAACCAGAGGGGGCTTGATTTTGATATGAAACAATGAAATTATTTTTCTGATACGGAGATGTTTATATTTCCAGGCAATATTGTCAGGAGAGTTGTTTCTAAATATCCCTGCTGTCTGTGTTTCCTTGGAAAGATGGTGTTGAGGGCACAAGCCCCTGCAAGGCTCCTCCCTGAGTGTAAATCCCAGCCTGTGGCTGCAGTTCAGTGGCTCTGAGCTGGGTGCTGCAGTGGAGCTGCCAGAGCCAGGCACTGAGCAGCAGAGGGCACTGATCTAACAGGAGTGGGAGAAAAATCATCATTTCACTCCAGCGCAGTCTAAATGGCCCCAAGATTAATCTGTTAATATCCTCCCATTCCTTTCCCTCCTATATCAGTGTTAATTGCCAAACAAGTGACAACTTCCCCCAGTATATTATACTGGTCCATTATACACTGCTGCTGCAGATATGGTTATTTGCAAATTTGCTACAGACTCCTCCACGAACTCCAGAGGGTTTTATGTTGCTCTTGTATGTATGAATGCAAATAAATAGAGGCTGCAGTTCCATCTATATCAAATTTAATCTGCATGCTGTTCAAAGCAGTCTAAATATTAAAACCAGATTATTGGAGTTTTCCACGGGAATAATTTCATTCTTCAGAGTTTGCTTTCAAATCAACTCATCTCTTTCCTTTGGGTTTGTTTGCCTCCAAAAAAGATGCTTTCTTCTCAGGATTACAATATTTTTATTGGCTCTGCACTCACAAGTGTATTTAAGGAATGGTTTATACCTGCTGTCAGCTGAGCTGATAAATGCACCCACCAGGCAGACTTGGCATAAATAGCCACCATAAACCTGGCTGCACAAAATGCAGGGTGTGAAATGCAAAGGGAAAGGGCAGCACGGGTGTGC
Source organism: Tychaedon coryphoeus (assembly GCA_013398595.1). Classification (NCBI taxonomy): domain Eukaryota; kingdom Metazoa; phylum Chordata; class Aves; order Passeriformes; family Muscicapidae; genus Tychaedon; species Tychaedon coryphoeus. The sequence goes on from WBND01000105.1 coordinate 1,765,029, forward strand.
TGGGGTGAAGGAGAAGGCAGGCAGGGCAGGAGCTGCTGCTGGGGTGCCCAGCCCGGGGCAGAGCAGAGCCAGGAGCTGCAGACAGGGCTGGGGGCAGAGGGTGTCAGCAGCACTGATGGAGCCTGGCGTGTCTGCAAATTGCTCTGACAGCCAGGGCCCTATCAAATTTTAATTTGAGGAATGGACCTGCTCTAAACTTGGCCAGTCAAGCCCTGCGGCTCGCGACTCGAGCGAGATTTTTCACGAAGATAAATGAAAATAGAGTTAAGGACTCTGACAGCAGCCAGTGGGCAAAGCCCTGCCTCGTGTCTGACAAAGAGCCCTGGCCTGTGTCATGAAATTGGGGTCAGTAAATAAATATCAGCTGCTGTAAGCACGTCTGCAGTGTCACAGCGTTATTAAAAGGTGAGCAAAGGACACTTGTGGAGAGGTAGCCTTGAGGTCTGGCTGCCTACAAATGGTGTTTTATTGTCTGTGCTGTGTTAGTCTAACTGAGAGCATTATGTCAGATATAACTGTACCCTGCAGAGCTTTCTCAGACTGGGCTGCTTTTTGGTTTTGGAAGAGTTTTCAGTGGGAAAAACCCCGTTACTGAAGGTGCATTTTGGTTGTTACTGAATATCAAGGCTCAAGCTGGGAGAGGGATCTCACTCTGAGCTATTTGGGATGAAAACCCAAAACTAAATCCAAATTAAACACTTAAACAGGACCACTAAGGACAGCCCTTCTTGCTGTTTCCTAATCACTGTTAAAAGGGGAAAATGTCTTGAATAGTTGGGAAGGGCTCACCCCACCTCCCAAAACGTGCTGAAAGCAACGTTTAGTGCTTGTGTTGGGAGATTCCTGTCTGAACACAGGTCACTGTTAGCAGGCAGCAAACAACTGTCAGCTTCAACAGAAAAATCCCAAATTAGTGCTCTCCAGCTGAAGACACAAGCCCACTTGATATGTTCAAACATATTCTTTTCAAATATGGATGTAGCACCTTCCCAGCTGAAGTTTTGTGAGCACTAACTTCTTTTCAAAATATTCATGTTGCATAGCCATTTCTTTAAATTACTTTTTCCTGTAAGCTACCTTAAATGTAAGTTTGGGCCAAATTTTTCCATCTTTTCCTCCACTGGGTGCTGTTTTATCCTCTCAATGTGAAGGGAGGTGGATTTTGTGTTTAATTACGTTTTATCTGTGGCTTAGCAGTGCCCATTTGACAGAGAATTTATTCATGACTCTGGATGTGAAGCAGAATCTGGCTTTGGTTCAGCCTGAGAGGCAGCAGGTCAGCCTTTAGTACGTGGTGCCTTTCTGATTTGTTTGTTTGATTTAGTCTTGTTCAGCAAATACCAAAAAAAAAGAATTTCCTCCTCTGAGTTCGGTCACCTCGAGCGAGGTCAGTCAGAGTGAGCTGCCCAGAAAATCCCTGATTTTAAGCAGTGTTTTAGTTTATTCCTGGCAAAGGGAGGCAGCCCAGGGTTTTCTGCTGCTGCAGCTGCTCTTGGGCACTGGTTCTGTCCATGGATTGCTCCCCAGCTTAGATCCCACTGCAGAATCTGGGCTGGACTTGCCCAAAGTGTGTGTGAGACACCTCCTGAGATGAATTTCCATATTTTATTAGTGTGAGTGAAGCAGGGAGCCCAGCTTTAGAGTGCCTGGGCAGAAAAATTAAGGCAGACACTGCATGAAATCCTGAAGAAGAGATGCATGGAGGGGTTTAGCAGATACCACAGAATCCTGGGATGGTTTGGGGTGGGAAGGAACCTTGAAGCCCATCTCATTCACCCCTTCCACTAGCCCAGGTGGCTCCAAGCCCCATCCAACCTTCAACTATCAGCTACTGCAGAAAGAGCAACAACATTCTGTATGTCAGAATCCAAAAGCAAGAAAAATTCTTTATTATGATCCAAAAAGCAGAGAAGAACTTTGGTGTTTCAGGTATGCACCAAATGGGCATTGGTTTAAACACCCTCACAACATCTGAAAGGAAAGTGAAAAAGGAGAAAAAGGAGGGAAAAGGCATTTTACAGCAGCTGTAGGAATGTCACTAAGTTGGCAATGTGAGGGAGGTGCCCAAAGGAGCCCAATGGGGTCCCCAGGGAGCTTTGGGGTCCCCATCCCTGGAGTGTCCCAGGAATTCCTGGAGGTGCACTCAGGGGCTGGGCACAGGGTGGGGATTGGGCACAGCCTGGACTCTTTGGATGATCTTTGAGATCTTTTCCAGCCTCACTGATTCCATGACTGAAGGGGAGAATTGTGGCATCCATCAATTTCAATGGTCAGTGCAGAAAATTCACCAATTCTTACTGTACGTGATTTCCTAAAACAAAATAACTTCATTTTCCTGGCCAGCCCTACTGTCATTTTCCAGAAAACAAAGACACAGCCAGGAATAATTGCTTTAGCCTTTAGTTTTGAGTGGAATTTTTTCTTTCCCTCTGCCAAACAAATAGAAAAAGCAGTTGGACTGTTTTAACATATACTCCTATCTAAGAAAAAAATCCAATAGAGATGAAGATAACTTTATTTCTGTCAGCAAAGAAAAATATATATTTGATCCAATCTACACTAAACTTTTCTTTGCAGTTTTCTTGAGAAATAAAAATGAAAAAAAAAAAAATCTATATATCACATTCTTGGCCAGCATTTGATGACATTCCCCTTCAGTTTTTCCTTCTGTTTTCTTACTAACTACAACAAAAAAGGGAGAGTGTAAGTTTATGTAGCAGTAAAGGTAGAGCAGCAGAGTTCCCAGGCACCTCATTTTACATTTTGCTTTGACATGAACTGAGAAATAACTGAGCACAACCTTTACTACAATAATTGGATTTTTGCCATCAGGAAAAGCTTGTTACATTTGTGTCCTCTGAGAAATAATACTCTTTTTAGGTTGAGTTTTATAGACTCCACTCTCTGTAACCTTAGAGGGATGTGATGTGCAGGGCTGGATCCTTCCCTGCCCAAGCTGATCCTCTCTCATCGTTCTGTCAATACTGGTGCTTGGTTTGCACCACCACAGCCTCAAAATCATTTTGTGAGACATGGCTTAGAGCACAGGCTAATTTTAGAGCAGGCTCCTCTGTCTTCCTGTTCTTATTTTCCTCTTTTTTGCTTCTGTTGTTTCGGGTTTTGCCAGTGATTTTTTGCCCATTGTGCAATTTCCTTGTAGAATGATGGAAAAATATAATTAATTATAAAATCTGCAAGGATATTGCACCTGGAAATGTCAGGTCAGAGCCCAAGGATGAGTGAGCTTTGTCAGCTGGAGATAAGAAATTTCTTTAATTTTAGCATCTCAGGTGTTTTGAAGTTGCCTGTGGTGTTTCTCTCCATCACACCTGGGCTCCCTCAGTCCAAAAAATCTGCTTCATTTCATGCATCTCATTAAACATGTGATAATTTCCTAGATTTCATTAGGGCTACCTAGAACTTCACCAGAAACATTGATGATCATGTACAGGTTTGTCAGGAATTGTTTTTGTTAATTCTCCAGCATGAGCTTGAAGCTGAAATGAAACAAATGTTGAAAAAAATATAAAAAATTGCTACTTCAGAATTTTTTATGATACCAAATTCCAAAATATTTGTACCTATTGGGGTATTGCTTCTGTACTGTGAGTACATGAGCAATGAAAAAAATAAAATATTAATTAAAAATATTATATTTTTTTTTTTTTTTATAATGTAAAAGAAGCAATAGGAACACTGCACGTGAGCATCACCTCTGGTGAACCATTCCTGACCCCAAGAGATTGGCATTTCAGCATCACCAGGGTTATTTATCTCGTGAGGAATATTAGATTTGATAAAAGGATTTGATATTAAGAAGAAATTGTTGTTGGGAGGGTGGGGATGCCCTGGCCAGAGAAGCCCCTGGATCCCTGGAAGTGCCCAAGGCCAGGCTGGACTTTGGGGCTTGGAACAACCTGGGACAGTGGAAGGTGGGAAGAACTGGATGAGCTTTAAAATCCCTTCCAACCAACTCCACTCCATAACATAATGTGATCTGAACCTGTTTTATTTAAATATAACCAATGTGAGATGGGAAGTGTGAAGTGGTAAAACACCATTTTAGGAGAGGGAGATGGATATTAAGTTAAAGTGCCTTGTGCTCAAAATCAATTTGGATTTACTTCAAACTTTGCATAACCTTCTCCTCAGAGTTATACAAATGTCTTGATAGACTCATTAAAATCTGGAAAATGGGAGAGAAAAATCTCAAGATATGAGACTCCTGAATGAGTGGAAATAAAAATCTCTAACTGAAGTGTGAAATGAGAGTGGATCAGTGAGAATTTTAAGTTTCAATTTCTTTCACTTGTTGGCTTTATCACACACTGCTACTTCACCACTTTTATGGAGCAGAATGTACACGTTACAATCTATTTATTCCAATTTATTTTTGCAGGGTCTTCTCTTTGGGTGTGTTCTCATTCTGCTTGTGGAGCTCAAGGTGAAGACCCCTATGATGACTTTGAGAGAAGAGCCAATGCTAGTGAATCTGTGAGAAATAATGATTTTTGAGCTCTCCATTCATTACCTTGGTGGCCAAAAGAGGAGAGATTCTGATTAGGGATCCTTCACAAGCTCAAAGTCCCTCTCCTCCTCCTAGAAACAGATTTCAAATTCAATTTAACTCATCAGGGATGTGCATGGATTTGTTTCCCAGAATGTTCTGACTTGTTCCTGAGTACATCTTGTATTTCATGTTCCTGTCTCCCTCCAAAAAGTACAACTGGCAGCATTTTATTTAGTCTCACAAACCACAATTGTTTTCTCATATTTGCTGTTCCACTGCACTTAAAACGTGGCTCTTGTCCCTAAGGATACCTTGAAATGTGACTTTTATTCTGACAATAGGGTTTTTTTTGGTTGAGACTCCCATTTATACCCCAAATTGATGGAGAAAAATAGAGATTTTCTTTATCATGATGGCACAGTATAAAAAAAAATTGCTTCAGATTATGATTCCCTCCAGTTTAAATGGTTCCATTGTTTAGACTGGAGCTGCCTGACAGTTTCTTCATTTATCTTTCTTGGCTAACACAGCCCTGGACATATTTGAGGCGTTAGGCTGGGGCTGGTTTGTCAACCTTGACCTTGTGCCACATTAGCTCCTTGCAGAGCTGACACTCTTCATTTCTCAGCCCTACCTTTTGTTCTAAGATCTCTGAGCCAGGATCAGCCACAACTGCTTGTGAAATTTGTATGGGCAGGTATCAAAAGCCATCATGCAGGGTTTTCTTTTTCACACTCCCTCTTTTCACCAGCTTGTATTCTAGAGCAGAAACAAAAATCTCATCGTTCACACCTCATAACAAAATTTAATCGCTTTTTGTCTTAACTCTGATTTATTTTATAGACTTGGTCTGGCTTCAAACCAGCTTTTACACTTGAAATCTGGGCCATCAAAATTAGGAGTGAGTTCTTGCTACTCAGTGATTAGAAGTTATCTGTGAAGGACATCCTGGTGGTTTCTTTTTAAAAATTAGCTTTGGCCAACTTAATCTATAAGGCTTCATTTTAGGAAAGGAAGCAACTTTGGAGCTGAAAATTGAGGAAGTTGTGTGGCTTTAGGCTGATACAGTTGTGAAAGTACTTCCATGAGTGCTTGGAGTTTATTCCACATTCACTTTAATTTGGATAAAACCAACCTGTATTCCAAAACCTCCTGGAGAGGCAGCCAGCGTGGTGTCATCTATTTGTTTATTTGTGTGTTCTTTTCACAGGAAGGTGGCCTTCTTTCTTTGCAACAATTTCTTGCAAACTTTGCATGTTCAAAGGCTGAGCCTCATCTTTTGCTCCTAATGGGAATTAATAGCCCCAGGAAGTTCTAACAGCAGTTAGAATATTAGCAGAATGATGGTGTGACTCACTAAAAGTTGTCTGTTTGGTTTTTTTGCAGGTAGGAACCCATGGGGGAAAATAAAACCAAAAACCAAAACCACATTATTCAAGAAACAAACAAATAAACCAAATTCACAATGACCTTGCTCACAGGGAATCCCAGACTGGCTCATCTTTTTTAACTCACAAACCTTAAAAAAACATCTTGGCCTGAAAAGGTCTCAGGTAAATTGTGCAAACCCAAAGCATTTGGGAACCAGCTGCTGAGGGAGCATGAAAACAAATTGTTGATGGGTGTACTGGGAGAAAGCAGGTGAAGCCCATCCCAGCAGGGAGATTTTCCATGGCTCAGCTCTGGGATGAGGAGAGGGAGGCTGGAGGCACCCTGAGCTCGTCCTGAGCCCACATGCAGCTGTTTGGCTGCCAGATGCTCTGGTTTTAATGGGTGAATCACAGCTGCAGCCCTGGAAATGCACTGAAAATTCACTCTCCCATCACTGCTGTCATTCCTGATGTCTCGTTTTCACCCTGCAGATTCTTTTCAGGTCTTTTTTTTTTTTTTTTTTTTTTTTTAAGCTTTTTTTTTTTTTTTTTTTTTTTTTTTTTTTTTTTTTTTTTTTTTTTTTTTTTTTTTTTTTTTTTTTTTTTTTTTTTTTGTTTCGCCCTTTTTTTTTAGAGATTTTTTTGAGTCACAGAATTTTGTGTGGTTATTCAAGTAAAGCTTAAAATACTTGAAGTCAAAGATGTTTTAATGTCTTTAAATATTACAGAATACAGCCCTAAATCAATCAAGTTGAAAAATGCAAGAAACACAAATCAGCCATGTAGGAGGTCCTGGAGGGTTTTTTCTCTCCCCAGGATAAATTTTGTTTTTCACATGGTGGCAGACACCCAAAATGCAAATAAAGCTCCCCTCCTAAATTTGGATTGTTGTTCCACAGATTATTTACCTTTATGATTCTTCATCTCTAAATGGATAAAGAAATGAAAATATCTTCCTTTGGTGAACCCCAAATAATAGAGGAAGATCAGTGAGCTGATCAGGAGAGCTCTGATGGAACCAGGGAACAGCTGGACCTAAAATCAGACTGAGTGTCAGAGGGCAGGAGGGCTGGGCATGTCCAGAAGTGAAGTTTCTCATGGCTGTGCCTGTTCTGTGAGGATAAAATGTTGATTTTATCATGCCTGAGCTACCTGCATAATCTCCTTCCCTGACTGCTGAGATTTCTGAACAAATCCTGCAGCAGAGGCGCAACAAATTCTATTTTCTAACTTGTTTTGGGAAGGACCCATCTCACCCAGCACTGCAGGTTTTGGAGAATGTCACACCCACAAACTTTTTGTCTTCAGTGGAGTCTGGATTTCATCCTTCATGCTGGAGCCAGAGGAAGCTGTGAGTATCTGACAGAATAATGGAAAATAAAAGGGTTGGAATGAGTTTTAGAGATTATTTAATCCCAACACCAGTGGGCAGGGACCACAGTCACTTGTCTACGTGTGAGAAGTGAGAATGATAATTCCTCTCAAGAGCACTTCATATCCTCTTTTTCCTGACTCAAAACTATATAATATATTAATTTTTATTACCTTTTTATGTCAAGGAAGACACAAGTGAGGCTATACAACATTTCTCATCCTACAGCAACGATGATTTATATCAAGAGCTGTAAATTGCCAGGCCACAGGAAATAGCATGAAATAAATATTTCCTAAAATGCTTTAATATGAGAGCTAATACTTCTAATGTGTGTGTCTTGTAACTTGGTTTAGTCTAAACTGAGAGTTAATTGGATTGTCATACTTACATGAGTAAGTATTCAAACACGTCTAAACTTCATAAAACCTCCAGAAAAGAGAGACAGGCAGTGTCAGAGCAAAATCAAACCCAAACTTTTAAGCCTGTTTGCACAGCAAGCTCAATAAGCATTTTGCTGATCTGCCTGAAACCTGGGCAATTTAAATGCCATTATTCTCTTTGTCAATGCTCAGGCAAGTTCTGGTACGAGAGGAAAACCTACAAATATGAAGTTTTTTTAATAAAACATATTTAAATGGGTGGCATGAAACTGAATTATTTCAACTGGAATGTATACACTGGGGAAAAGCAAGATCTTGAATATTCACATTACAGCTCATTGAAAAGGCAATGGGCTATGCAACAAGATTGACAACAAAAGGAAAAATGATGAGGAAAATTGCCTTACTTATCTGCTAGAGTGCTCTTGACTGCCAACTGTAATTTTATGGTTCATTATATAAAAAAATACCATTAATGTTAGTACTTGTGTATCATAATCACAAGAAGAAGGGAAAAAGTTCATTGAAATGTGCTCCATTTTTAATCAAGACACTATAATTGTGTGTTTTTCAGGCATCATCAATTTCCATCAATTTTACTGCTGCACAAATAATGTGCTGCTATAGTTCTTCCACAGGTCAATTCCTGCATGAGGTACATTGACTGCAGGGATGTAAACTGTAAATAAACAGTGTCATCATTTATCTTCTCTGATATTACTTGATACACCAGCAGCTTTACATTGATAAGGGGAGCAAATGGAAGGGCTGGGTTTGAATTGCGTGGTGCATCACAGAGTTTAGAAATTGTTATATAAATGTTGTTAGAGAAAATGTCAGGCAACAGCCAATATTAGCATCACAGAGCCACTGTCACACAGCAAATGTGTCTGTCAACTGAGCTGGGTGTTTTTGGGAGTTCTGAAAATCAGATTGGGTAAAATTGCCTGAAACTACAGCAGCACTGAGACGTGCCTGTCACTACTGCTGTAAGACAGGAACAGTGAATGGTAGAGCAACACACAACTTCCTTCAGAGGCAGAAAAAAAGTGATTTATTTAAAAAAGCAACCGTGCTTTTATAGACTAGATCGTGGAACACAGGATAGAAAAAGCTCATTGGCCCAGGAAAGGCAACCCCTCCAGAAAACATGCTTTTACCAAAACATGCTTTTACCAAAACGTGCTTTTACCAAAACGTGCTTTTACCAAAACATCACGTAGCTCACGCCCTGCTCTGTGATCAGCACCCGGTGCCAATCTCTGTTATTAATTCACTCACTTCTGCTTTCTTTCAGCAGCTTGGGAATATGCAAGCTGCATCTCTCCCTGATTCCTCACCAGTATCCCCATGTCTCCAGCCCTGTGCGTTGGCCAGCCCAAACCAGCTCTGGCCACGGGAGAATCTGGGCTCCTCACACCCAAAGGGAAGTGGAGGAGTCATCACCCATCCCTTTTTGGAAAGAGGGCACAAGGGAGCTCATTGCCAGCTTTGAGTGCACAGAAAGGTTTGTGCTCATGTTCTGTAAATTAACTTTGGTGTTATCCCATAGGATGTCAGGGGACAAATCTGCAGCAGAGCCTCAATCCCAGAGAAAACCCAGAGCAGAGGAGAGGCCTTTCCCAAAAACTTCCCTCTTGATACAAGAAAGATGATTCCCAGGTGATGTTTTCCTAGATGGAGGATGTTCAGACTTCCTTTATTCCATGAGTTTATGGTTGGGACTGAAATTGGTAAAAGCTGCTCTTTTCTCTTGGGAATGTGCTGAGATTTGAGGCCAAAATTTTGTTTGCAAAATTGAAGTTTAAACCAAGTCTCAGCTGGCAAACCAAGCGCTAAAAGTTCGTTTAGGTGTGCTATCAATGTTTTTTGAGAGCTTTTTCATCTATTGATGCAGAATATTGATAAAAATTTATGATCTTTATGGGCAGCCTTTGTGATGTCTGATCCTTAAAACCACTGAGCACATCCCCTACTTGGAGAGTTAATCACAGAATCACAGAATGGGTTGGATTGGACAACACCTTAAAGATCCTCTCATTCCAACCTCCTGCCTTGGGCAAGGACACTTTCCACTAGCCCAGGGCCACCAGGGCTTTTCCTCCCACTCACCCTTTTAATCCAGTCTGAGATTCAGATTCTAATCCCAATTAGAATCCCAGTCTGTGATTTCTTGCAGAGAAATCTCCATGTAGATGCCTGAGAATGGAGCAGGTTGTTGCACCCCATGAAAGCAGCCCTGGCACACACCACAGCCAGGAATAAACACATTTTCTCCCCACTTTCCCTCTTTTGAAAGTTCCCTGTCCCTAAATAAAGGAGGAAAGTTCAGTACACTGGACAGGGCTGATGCTGAGTAGCTCGTGTTAGGACAAACAGCTCGTAAAAGTGGCATGGTTTGGATGATATATTCATGTAGTATTTCAGCTGTGTTAGTGTCAGACCCTATCGGATTCTTGGAGCTTTAATTATAAATTACTTGATAAAATAAGGTCACCTGTCAAAACCCCATTGCAGTGTCTGAGGCACTCCAAGTTTTGTTGGGGGGGGGGATGAAAAAAGCAGTTTATTTTATTCCTGAGCAGTCTGGGGAAGTGGAGGATGGTGAGACTGAAGCTGAGGGGCTTTCCTGAGGCTGACAAACCCTCCAGAAATCCCAGCACTTTGCCAAGCAGCACCATCCAGGGCCCTGGGAACAAACTGATGCCAGCTGAAGCTCTCCTGAGCTGAGCAATGGGCCTGAAATAGCCAAAATAATGCAGATATTCCTGCCTATTTTCAGCTAAATGTCACCACACACCTGACTGGGGAGTGGGATCCTCCTGCAGAGGATGCTGAGCAGAGAGTGGGGAGTGCTGGAGCAGCCTCTGCTCCCTCCTGCCCCCAGCAGAAGGGAATGTCTGGGATAACACAAATCTGCAAATCTGCCTGGAAAAACATGGCATTATTCATAGTGTATGATTAGTCTTGCACGCTTTCCTTGTTATAAATATGTAACACATGCTCCAGTGCAGAATGTGATAATGTATTCCAACATGATCTTTATTGCTGATATTTAAAAACCTGTTCCTGAGTATGCACAGTTTAAATTTCACATGAATGTACATCTCCCATTTTTCCTGGTGTAAAGCATAAAGTCTCTCAGGCGAAATGTAGGTTTTATGTCAATCCATTTTTACCCCTTCCCTCAGCTCGTTTGTCTACAGTTAAATATTTTCTTCATCTTCCACAGGAAAATATGAATTATTCTAGAGCACCAAGTGCTGCAGTGTGTGTGCATCTGTGTTTGTTGGGAAGTCAAAATACAAACAGTGGAGAAAATATCCTCATTTGTTTTCCATTCCAGTTTTTAAGTGGTATGTTAGGAAGCAATCATAATAAAGAGGAGCTGAAGGAGCCAAAGAAATTATTTCTCAGTGAGACAGCAGCCTGCTGTTATGTCTAATCTAAGAGGCACTGGATAGAGGTCATCTTCTGATCAATGAAGTGAATTTCACTTTATGATGCTGCAAACAGACAGAGAATGGTACAATCAAGTGCTTGCTAAGAGAAAACAGAAGCAGCCAGAGAGTGAGGGGAGCACCACTACAAAAATAAACAGATTTATTGCTATACACAGCCTGTTTTACAAGGGCCCTGTGGTGTAGCAAGAGGATGTTACCCTCCTTCAGCACCCTGGATATTCAGAGTACTGCCAAGACCTGAAATCACTTTTCCTGCCCAGGACAGTCCTCTGGAATTAGAGTTAACAACGTGCTCTGCCACCTCCAAAAATTGTCCCTCCTAAAGTAAAAACAATTTAGGCTCCAAGCTGAACACTTAAGCATGGGTTGTAATGTGACTTCCAGGAATTCTGAACAAGTAATGCTGGAAACTTTTGTTCCACAGTCTCCACACACTTCAGGGCCTGGCTCTATGCTTTGCCCATATTTTGCTTTTCAAGAGGAATTTGACTCAATCAGGTCTTACAGCACAGTCTGATATGATTTTGGATCTCTAAATAATACAGATTTCAAGGCCAGATCAAAATGTTTGCTGCTGAAGTTGTATGGTTTGGAGCATTAAGCATGAACATGTCATGGTAATTGAGCAAGAATTGGATGTGTGATGCAGCCTGTGCCACAGGAAAGTCTTAAAACACTGTCTGCTGTTTTTTTTTTTTTTTTAATTTTTTTTCCCAGAGCTTGCAAAATCAATGGAAAGGTAACGAGGGCCCTTGCTGTCAGCATGGATTCATCTGGAATTCCCTGGCATCTTCAGATCCTTGTGCATCAAGACACGAGTTTATATCAAAAGTTTGAACAGTGGCTCAAAGTGCTCAGGAGTTCAAAAAAAATGACAAGAGCCAGCGAACTAAAACGCCTCCAATTTCTATGGTTTGCAAACTTCAAAAAGTGTGATTGTGCTGGGAGCCTTTGATCTCAATATTACTTTTTTATTGCCTTTGAAGTCCAAAGCAAAGGGCCACTGCAGCAGGATCTGGAGGTGCTGAGTGTTAATTCCCTATAGCCACGTTTAGGGTGCAGCATATTAGCTATTGACCGCTGGATGCTAAAGAATGTAACCATAATAGAGAGGATTTTCTCATTAAAGGAGGTTTCACACCCAGCAGTGTTGATGCAGTTTGAGTTTTCCCAACAAAACGTCGCTGATGCTCAGGACCTCAGGAGGGCATTTTCTAGAGTATCTCAAATTTTAATAATCAGCTGTTACACCTAAGCAGGAGTTGGAATTCTGTCAAAATTATCCAGCAAACAGCAGCATGTGTTAATTTTGGAGCTGGTGAGGGAAACCTCTAAGGGGGAGGTTGGTGAGGGGCTGGAAACTCTGCCTGAGATGGGAACTTAACTCTGTAATTGGCACCAGCCTTTGAACAGCAGAACTGGAAAGGAAAAATGGAAAGGGCTGCATTTATATGGCTTGTAAAATATTCATTTATGTGCTGTGCTTGAAGAGAATCGATCTCTGGAGAGCAGGAGGTTTCTTCATCTCAGTCACATTGCATTAGAGGGAAGAGCTGAGTGGGGTGAGGTGTCCTGGGGACAGTGATGGGGCCAAAGAGAGCAGCACAGGCCAGCCCTGAGCTCTGGATGGGGCAGGGGGACATCAGGGCAACAGGAGAGGGGCGTGAGCTCATCCCTCTGCCTCGGGGTTTTGATTCCACTCAGTGGCAAACGAAATTTTTTGTATATTTGGACTCATTTTTTCTGCTGAATTATAGCAAGGTTAAAGAGGGAGGCAGTGGTTTATTCCTTGTGTGTCCAGGTACATGCTGGGATTCCTGTGCAGGGCCAGGAGTTGGATTTTGATGCTCCTTGTGGGTCCCTTCCAATTCAGAACATTTAACAAATCTATGATTTTGTTTTGCCCCTCCACAGTTCCCTGTTGCTCCCAGACACCAGATGTGCTGCAATATTCCAAGTGGTGGGATCTGGGCAGCTGGATTGACTTTCTTGCTGTGGCCTCTTGAAATCACTTCTTGAGTAGTTCCCTCATGAGCTGAGGAAATTTTCATCCACTGACTCCTCTGAAGTGAGAAGACAAAGTGAGATGTGGTGTGGGCAGGCACAGCTGGCTTTGCCAGTGACCACTGCCACCAATCCAGTTGTTTTTCCAGCTAAAATACCCTTTCAAGATTTTCAGTGAGGCATTCTATTGTGAACGGGATTCTTTCACAATTTTTTCTGACGTTTAGGGCTCGTAAAGATTTTTAACAACAGACTTTTACATAGTTAAACTGAGAAATTGCTTCTCTAATGTTTTCAGCTACTCCTGACAATAATGTCTTTACCTCACGAGCAAAGTATTCATGCTGATGTCAATAAAGGCAGTGGTTTTGACAGCAGTTTTATACATCAGCATAGATCTGGAGTGCTGAATATTACCTGTGTTATCAATTGGCTAACACTTTCCACGAGAGAGATGTCTCTTTAGAAAGCTGTTCCTTTTATGAGTGTCATCAACTCCTGTCAGCCTGACACCGCTGGGTTTGACTGGGTTTGAAGTTTTTGTTGTTGTTTAAATTTGTGATAACATAAGTGAGCGCTTTTTGAGGAATGGATGTTGAAAAATGTGTTCTGTTCACATATAAACGGCTTCATTCAGCTGCTTTTTGTGGAAGCTCTGAGATCTGTGGAGGAAAATATTTAAGTAATGGAGTGATTTGCTGTGCTTTTGGTGCTAAAACAGCACAGGTGTAGCTCACTCAGAGGCAGTGACTTACTGCAGTTTTGAGTATCTCTCAGTTTAAAAACCCTGGGGTTTAAAGCTTTGTGCAGAATCTCCTTTGGGTTTTGGATAACCCAAGGGCAGGCAGGCCCTGGGAGCACAGGGAATGTACAAGTGCCTAATCTCATCCCAATGAGGAATGCTTTATTAGCAAGTATCGGGAGTATTTATTTTTCCATGTTAAGAAAAAAGAAAACCAAACCAACTTTTTTACGTCTAACAGTGCAAATTGGTGTGGATTCACAATTTATGGATGCAGAAAGAGCACAGGCTTGCTGATAAATCTCACTTTTCACTATTGGTGAAAGGAACACCAAGAATAGATGTAACCTCTGGCACAGCTCAGCATCAGCTCCTGGCTGTGGCTGCTGGCCCAGACCATGCTCCTGGAGAAGACCAAGGAGGCATCAGCCATGATTCCAACAGCTGACTCTAAATCTCCCCAAAATGGTCACTGCCAGCTCATAAGGGCCTGGTATCAACACAGAACCCCAGAATCCCAGGAGGGATTTTTGGGAGGAATCTTAAATCCCAGCCAGTGCCACCCCTGCCATTGCAGGGACAACTTTCACCATCCCAGGCTGCTCCAGCCCCAGTGTCCAGCCTGGCCTTGGGCACTGCCAGGGATCCAGGGGCAGCTCCAGCAGCTCTGGGCACCCTCAGGGCTTCCCCACCCTCCCAGGTAACACTTCCTTCCCAATATTTAATGTATTGTACCAACACACTGCAGCTGAGCATGGGTGGAGAGCAGGGAGCAGCTGCTTTCATTATGGGAGGCCTCTTTCTGAATATTTACATCTGAGATATAAATCACCCCAACACATCACTCAGAGTAATAGGTTCCTGTAATTAAATGAGAGCTTTATTGAATAAATTGCACACTGGTAATTACACGTGTAAGACTCTCTGGCAATTCCTTTGACTTTATTGCAGATAAAACAATGACCTTGCCTATTTTCATAGTGCTTGATAATTTAAGAAGATTGAAGAAGTGTTAATTGTGAGTTGGCCAAGAAGTCTTTAAAATGCTTTAATAGCTTTAATAGTATTAACTCAATATTGAGATAAGATTATTCCTTATAATTCCTTGTGTACTCACAGTGCCAGGCATTGCTCCTCTCACCTCTGGAACTCACCTGTGAGAGCAGTGGAGCTTGGGATGGGAAACAAAACCCAGGAAAATCTTGATTTAGTCTATAATATCCACAAATCGATTTTTCTTGATGGAGTGGAGAGTCAGGAATTATCTGCATCAAATCAGCAAGGATTTTATGCAAATGAATGCAGAATTAGAATAGCAGAGTGCAACTTGATGACATTGGCCTTATTTTTTGTATATTAGTCAATAGTTGCTAAGTTTACAATTTTCCCTTTCCTTTGGTGTCTTTATTTGTAATTAAGTTATTTATACATGTACACAAGTACCAACTCACCCATTGGACACTGACATTAAATCCCAGTGAGGCTTTATTTTTATTTACTGCTTCCTCCAATAAATGCACATCCTTCAAATCTCTGCAGAGCTGCATCGATTCCTGAAGTATCATCTCCCAGTTTATTGAGTACAAGTGGTGACTGACTGTCCCCTGACATTTCAGCAAGAACTTAAATATACAAGAAACAAGTTTTAAATAGGCTACAACTTTATTAAGGTACCATCACATCCGGGAAGTTGTTGGGGATGGTTGGGAATTTCTTGATAATTTTTTTTGTCCCCATCCCCCACTGGGAAAAAAAAAAAAAATTGCTGATTTGCCCAAATCCAAGCTGTTTGCTAAGCAGAATTGGATTCAACAGATCCAATTAAGAAGAAAAAGAAGCCAGAGCAGTAGCAGGTTGACACTGTTAACAGGAGATTGTGCTTTTCCTTGTGATGGCAATTTTTCAACATTTTAATGAACTTCCACTTGAAAAAAAAAAAAGTTGAAACCAATTAATTTGAATGACCTGACAAAAGAAAAAAAAAACAACAAAAAACACCAAAAAAGCAGGGGGAGTGTTGGTGGATGGCAATGTGAGATCACAGCTTTACACCCTGTCTCGTACAGAACTTCTGCAAACTGCTGAAAACAGGGGGAAAACCAAGCTCAATCCACACTCAGTGGGGAACTTCCTGGCTGCACTGCTGATACCCTCCAAACTTGGAGAAAACTCGGGAGTTTAAAGGGAAACTCAGCATTAACAGCCTGGGTTTTTTCTTTTTGGTGTTTCCTGCTTTCCTGAGAGCAGCTTGTCTCCATCATGAGTCGAGCTTGGGGTCCTGCTTGTCTCTCATTTCTTCTCATCAAATTCCAGCCCATCCCAATCCTGTTTAGCTCTGCTGGGATCTTCCTGAAATTCTGCCTCAATCCTATTGGACACCAAACTTCTCTGCTGAACAATATTGATCCATTTCTAGTCATGAATCTGCTTGAAATTGGCATTACTGCAACACCAGGATCCTGTCAAGTCAGTTTGAAATCACTCTGGTTCGCAGAAAACACTTGGATTTAAAGTTTGAAACCATCTTCCATTTAAAATATCATTTAAAAAAATAATTTGCACCTGTTCTCAATAGGGCACAAGAAGAACAGCAAAGCTTTTCACCAAGGTTTGAAAACTACAGCAAATAACTTCTTCAGGCAGAGAAAAATAACCTAATAGCAGCTTTCTCTGGGAACTCACGGGATTTCTCTGTTCAACAGAGCAGGAAAATACATCTGCTTTGTACGAATACAGAAATGAGGAAATAATTTATCAAGCAAAAATATAGGTGTTTCTTCAAGAATTTCCATTGCTGTGGAATTTTTTTTTTTTTGACACAATTTTGCTGCTCTCCTGTTTGATAGATTGATCTAAGATGGGAAAGGAAGTGCTTTCCTACCTTTGATGATAAAGAAAAGGGAAGAAAGAAAAACTGAGCATGAGGATGCCAACATGTGTTTCATCTACTTCAGTTCTGCCTCAGAGAACTGCTCAGTGTCCCCCTTTGCAGAAATTATTGCTTTACTTTCTCTGCCTTTTTCCACAAGTTTTTCCTATTTCTTCCTCAGTTTCCTATTTTCCCTTTGTATTTTGCCATTCCCAAGAGAGTAAAGCACCAGCCCCCTAAGGTTATCCAGAAATATCCCACCTTGGCAGGTGGGTGAGAACAAAACTTCTACTTTGCTACAGAGACTTTAAATTTCAGAATTTTTAATTTAATTAGTGCACTTTGCCTGTCCACTTTGAGAGGAATATTGATCAGTTCTCTGTCCCAATGTTAGTCTTATTTTTCTGAGACATTTTAATAGAAAAACTGTGCCTTTCTCTAAATGCACAGCTTTATCTATTTGAATCTCCTTCCCCAATTAATTAAATTAATGTAAAGATACCAACTGGAGACAGAGTGGAGGACTAGGGTTGATGAGTTTCTACTTGTACATCTCCCAAAGCAAATGAATCCAGTTTGGAATTGAATTAAAGGGGTTTACACCACATTTTGTATTGGTTCATTCAATAGGCGTAAAATCTACCTAATTTAGTTAATTCCATGATATGGAGTTAAGATATGTCAGTTTAAAACTTGTTTATGCATTCATCAACTCATGGATCTCTGTTACAGGAGCTGTAGTTTCCTGAAACCTGATTTTTAAAATTGTTAGCAATAATGTCCACGCTTTTAAAGCAAAATCTTTATCCACGGGGTTTTTTTGAGAAGAAAAGGTTTTGGATGACTTGATAGACAGCTGTCAATGGAGACATCCCAAATCACTTAAAATATTTAATATTTTTGTCTAATTTTACAGCTGGACTCTTCAGGTATCTCCAGAAATCAGGTTACCAGCTCTGCTGAATTTCAGTTTGAGGTTCTCTAAAGCCTACAGGAACCTCAGATTGCCAGTAGAATTAGGAGAACAATAAGATTTCATTAGTTTTAAGATTAAGAAGTATGAGAAATGTGTTTACTGAATTCTGATAATCTCACTAATTTTCCTGTAACAGTCCTGGCAGTTGGAAGAAAGAAACACTAAACAAAATCAGATTACCAGAAAAAAAAAAAAAAAATTATATTAAAGCCCTGAGTGTAACAAAGTGTGATGTGAAATACTTCCAGAAAACCAGGATGGGTTTTGCTCCAGTGGAATTCCTCAGGTAAGGAAAATCATCTCTTTTTCTCCCCATTTTTAATCCAAGTTCTCCATTTTTAGCTGGAATTCTCCTGTTGTACAGTACACCAAGAAATCTCAGCGAGCCACCAGCTCCACCAGCATTTCCCCCAGTTCAATGCAAACCCATTAATTCCCTGTTTAAATATTTAAATATTTCCACATTGAACTTCAGCAGTGACAGCACAGGCAGCAAGGCCTGGTGGATTTTATTTGCAGTCATGAACAGAACAGTGACAAATCCCAGCAATGCCTCAAAGGAAGGTCAGCACTCCCAAAATGACACCCAGCCTTCAGCTGGGGCCTTGCTCCCCAGAGCAGGAATTATTGGAGGGCCCCAAATTTCAGCATGTGAAGTTATTTGGCCTCAGTCTGACTCAGTGACAGGCAGTGGCACTGAACCCCTGAGCTTGATTGCAGACCATAAATTGTGCCACATCAAATCCACCACCTAATTCCACAGGGACTGAGAGTACAGCAGCAATGGGAAATACAGAAAGCTCAGGAGGGTTTTTTTCCCCTATTTATTTCTTGAAGAAGGGACAGGATATAGTTGAAATAAAAACTTTTCATTCTGTACAAATTTCTCAGCTTTGCTGGCAGTTTCAGAGCCCAGCTCTCTGATCTGTGATTTCATGGGTTCTGCTCAAAAGATAACATCTTCCAAATGGGATCATTTGCCTGGACAAGGATCCATTTTCAAACTCTTGCTGTGAATCAAGCCAAAGAAAGCCTCAAAGCCACCAAGTGCAGGTGCAGGCTGCACTCAGAGCTGACAACTCCATCAGGTTGGGAATGCTGGATAATCACAGGCAGGGAATTTTTTTTTATTATTTTTTTTTTTTTAACCAATATTGATTGGCTGACTCTGCAAAAGTGCTGCAAATGTGGCAGGAGAAAGCCTTGCTGATGTTCATGGACTGCAGGGTGCTGGGGTCAGGGAGCAGCACCAGCCCAGGGTGCCCAGTGCACACTTTAATGAGGTCTGACATGGAAATTCTGCGTGACCTTGTGTTGTACAAGAGCAGGAGTATCGTGAGCTACATCAATAAAACCTGAACAAAGTCCTTTTTTCAGCTGGAAGGAGTCTCTGACACCTGAGCTGCTATAAATATTCATTGGGAAAATGGACCAAAAGGTATTGAGGGTTATTTTTGGTAGGAATAGGGGCTGCATTTGGGTTTATGCCACAAGAACCTAAACAACTGGGGATTTTGTTTATGAAAATGTAATATTGGAAGGAGTAGTTTAAATTAGAGTTTCAGATGGGGGTATAGGAGTCTTTCCACATGCATTTGCTGATGATAGTTAAAGAAGCTGGGCACAGATTGGGGCTCACCAGTGATCAAAAAATCCTGAAGTGTTTTACAGTGTATGGGTGCAGGTCTTGATGAGATTATTTTACAAGGCCTGTTCTCTATTTAAATTCTCATTTTCCTTCAAAATATCCCAGGATATTATCTGAAATAGGAGAAGTACTTCTTAAAAAGAGTTTTCTGCTCAGGGGAGAGCAGTTCTTGTTGCTTCAAAATACCATCTGCATAGTCAAAATATGCTAACACCAGTTTTGAATATACTTGTGTTTGGCTTTTGTTAGTTTTTCTCTAGAATATCTTGTTCTCTTGTTTTTCCTCTGGAATGTCAAGATCAGGACCAAAGTTTATTAACTTCAGCTTTGCCCCATCTCAGCTGTGGGAAACTCCTTCAAGGTGAGCAGAGGATGGAGCAGCTCTGCTGGGAGGAAAGGCTGGCACAGCTGGGATTGCTCACCTGGACAGGAGAAGCTTTGGGTGAGCTCAGTGTGACCTTCCAGGACCTGAGGGAGCTGCAGGAAAGATGGAGAGAGGCTGTTTAAAAGGAATGGAGTGACACAGGACACAGGGAATGGCTTCAAGCTGCCAGAGGGCAGGGATAGGTGGGATACAAAGAAGGAATTCCTGGCTGGGAGTTAAGGTCCCTTCTCACCCAGCTATTCCTCACTTGTATCAGTTACACATTCAAACCCAGCTGCATTTCTGGATGATTCCATCCAGCTAATCCCAGCTGTCCTGCCCAGAGCCCAGCTGCTCCCTGCTTGGGGCCAGGCAAGTGGCACATCCCAATCCCAGCAGAGGAGCCACTCCAGCCAAGTGCAGGGCAAGCTCTGCTCTCCAGCTTATTAACCACCATTCATCACAGCACGCTTCATGTGCCACAGCTGCATGTGGAAATGCTGGCAGTTGTGTAGAAAAAAAAGAAAAAAAATCTCCTTAAATTACTTTTTCAATATTATTTTTAGCCTTTAGCTATTGGAGATGTAGGTATTGTTGTTTTAGGGCCTTCTTAACATATTCTGGCCACACTGAAATCAAGAATTTAAAAATATCTGCTTATTTGAAGTGAAATGTATAACTGTGCTTCCTTAGCTCAGGAACAGCCACAATCTGGCTTTAATTTTGCTGCTTTCCCACCTTACAGCTGGATTTTTTTCCATGCAGGCAAATTTGATGGGAGCTTTGTGCATGTGAATATTGTTGGCAGAAGCTTTTTGTTCCACCTTTATTAAAAAACGAATACCTGTATTTGTAATGCACTTAATGATGTATAAATACATAAATGCAGTTGCATTATAAATACACATATTTCTGTATAAATACATAAATCAATAAATACATAAATTTTTAAGTTATCAGAATTTTGCTTTTGTGATTGTATTTTTTCCAGCTCTTCACTCAAGGGCATCTCTGGCCCATCATGTGCTGGTTTATTTTTCCAGAAGGCCATGCAGTGTTTTTATGTTGCTCAGCTGCCTGGGTTGGTGCTGGGAGGGCACAGAAAGGAGTAGATGTGGGAGGAATTATTTCATATTTTGTATTCTGACAACCCACAGTTGGAATTCTGACATCACTCCTCATGTGTTTTTAAGCCATTACAGAAATATGAAAAAACCCAGGTAAAATGAACATAACCTCCAGGTTTTCCCAAGCATATAATTTTTTTTTTAAAGAGAACTGTTTTTTCCCTAAGTTTACAGGAATTACAGGTTGGTATTTTATTAATATACCCCCAAACCTTGATGTTGGTAAATCCACAGCACAGGATGATGGGTGGTTTGGGGAGAAGCAGTGCTGTCCCTCCTGCAGGTATCTTCATGCTGGGGAGATTGAGAGAAGATCTCAGGAAAAATTTCCTCATGTAAAAACTGTCAAGAATTGGAACAAACCACCCAGGGCAGTGGTGGAGTCCCCATCCCTGGAATTGTTCAAAAAACAGTGGATGTGGCATTGAAGACAGGGATTAGGGTTGATGGTTGGGCTTGATGAGTTTAGAGGTGTTTTCCACCCTTAATGATTCTCTGATTCTGCTCAAGGCTAAAGGATTAAGAATTTTAAAAACTCCAATTCTTGATGGTGTTCTTGTGTGCCTCTAGAGCAGGCCCTAATTTACTGCTCAGACACAATGAAGAACAGACTCTCTAGAGACAGAAAAAAGGGAATTTAGCCCTGAAAAAGGATAAAGAATAGAAGAGAAAATTAGTAAAGAAACAGGAGATGCAGTCTAAGTTCAAACAAAATATCCCTGCCTGTCTCAGGGCTGGTGCTTCTCTTATTTTGTGCTGATCCCATGGAGTCCACACCAGAAAAAGTTCCCAGAGTTGCTCTAGAAGGTGAGTAAATGCATGTCAGGAGGAAAAATAACCCTCCCATGCAAGGATGATTTAAGATTATTTTTTTCCCCACTTCTGCATGAGATTGGATCTATTGTAACCTTCCTAAACCTTTGTTACCTTTGTAATTTAAACTGACACGTTAAATGCTAATGCAATTGATGGGGGTGAACAAGTGGTCAAGGAACAACCTGATCTGACTGCATAATGCATCAGAGAATTGCAAAAATATGCAGGTCAGATATAATTTTGACAGAAAATGGCTCTCTGCAAGGGTTTATGTTTCCCTGGATGGTCTTAAAAAGAGTTGGACTATGGTAAGTACTAGAGTGCTTGAAAAAAATACCAAGTTAAACTTGATGGAAAAAATCCAAGTTCTCAATATCCTCAGATTTCATTATCAGTTTTTATTGGAGCTGGGATAATAAGATTATAGAATTAAGAGAAAAGTTATACCCATTTTCTTCAGCTCAGCAGCCCTAATGTGCAGGAAGGAAGTGACACTCATTTCTCACCATAAATACAGCAAAAACTGCTGGAAAATGAAGTCTCTGACCATGTACAGGTCCTCACTGAAAATTCTGTTACCTCAACAGGCACTGGGGCATGGCAATAACCCTTAGGGTGGGTAAAAAGGGAATTTCTCATCAATTCATCCTGAAGTTGAAGACTTTTATTTGGCATAGCCTGGCTGTGGAGTGGGATCAGGGTGTGAATCCTGGAGCAGCCCACAGGAGGAACCTCCCTGTTCCAGGGGAAAAATGGGTAAATGAATCAGCAGAGAAAGTCCAAGGCACTTCTACCCAGACCTCAAAAGAAGAGACATTAAAAATCCCTTGCTGACTGGTTGAGATGGTCTGAAGCAGAGGGAAATGGAAAGTTGGGCAACTTTTATGTCCACCAACACTCTGTGGGTCCCACCTTTATTTTCTTGTATTAATATGTGTGCTTTAAAAAGCACTGGTTTAGGACACAGATTATTTTCCATTTTGGGGGCATGATAACAAACTGTTCACTCCAGCCTGAGGATTATCAGAAATTGGAAGTGTCAGTTTTTCGCTGGACCCTTTCTGAGCAAGAAGTGAATTAGTGACTTCAGAATTTTTCAGCACTGATATTATACCAGTGGATTTTGATGCCATATTCCTTAAAAGAGTGTCAGTTTTTTTTAACTCTGAAAAGCCAGGAATGCATCAGACTTTTTCCACTCTCAAACACTCCCCTCTGCAAGAAGCCACCAGCAGGTGCTAAATAGACCAGAACAAAGACAGCAAATAAAGATATAACCACTCCCTTCGAGAATTTTTATTTTTAATATTTTCCTGCTTTGTTTACTACTTCAGTGTTTTTCTTTTCCTCAGAGGAAATTTCAGGTTTGAATTTGTCCTCCTGCCCGCACAGGCGCTCACTGTGTTCTTCATCTATGTAAGTGTTTAGAAAGGAAAATTGAAATGTAAATTGACTCAGTGCTTTTAAAAACCTTAAAAAATAATAATTCAGTGCCTACTCTATGAAATGGAACTCTCCTGGCTGCTTTAACCTGCTGAGCAGGTTAGCATAACATGAAATCAATTATTGTACTCGCCATATAAAAGCTGTCAGGTTTAATACTTAACTGCAGTATCTCCCCTGAATGTTTGATTTCCAATCATCATCCTTGTGAAGCTCCAGAAATGCAGGGACATAAGAAAGATTCCGGGGTAAGAAATTTATTGGACTACCCTGAGTTATAAAAGTGAAACCAGGAAAGAATAATACACCCTGCAAACACAGCTCCCTTTTTAATCAAACACTTCCCAGCCCCATAAAACAAAGCAGAGAACAAACTGCAGAACAAATATTGAATTTCTAGTCTGGATTGTAATAATTGTGACACCGTTTCTCTTCTTTTTCTGCTTGTCTGGAAGCAGATTTCTCTGGAATATTATTCCCATTCTTTTTTGTCCTTTTCCTTGAATTTTTTTTCTTGGGCTGTTTTGGGATTTGATTTTGGTTTTTGTGGGGTTTTTTGGTTTCTTTTTTTCTTATTTGTTTGTTTGTTTGGAGTGGGGTTTTTGTTTGTTATGGGTTTTTTGGGTTGTTTTTATTTGTTTGTTTGGTTTTCCTGTTTTTTTTTTTTCTTTATTTTTTTGGAGTTCTTGGGTTTTGAGGAGATTTTTTGGGTTGTTTGTTGTTGGACTTTTTTGAGAGTGGGACTTTTTCTACAGAGAGAAAATCAAATAGAAAAATGCTTTGACTTTCCCAGCTCTTCTACTGCTAAACTTTATTCTATACTTATAACACACAATGCAAATAATTATTGATCTGGGCTTTACTGTGTGACCTTGCTGTGGCTAAAATTGCAATCTTAGATGTTCCACCCGTAGTGGTGACCACAGGCAGCAAGTTTGTCACTTGAGAATCCTAAAAATGATGAATTAAGGACTGTGAAGTGCTGGTGTTGTGACAAGAGTGGGAATTGTTTGAAACAGAGCTGGGACAAAGGCCCAGGGTGGTGGGAAAGGAGTGAGAATTGTGACTCTGACTCCTCCCTGCTGTATTTCTGTAGGGAAGGGAAGGTTTGGCTTCTGGGAAGGTTGAGAATGCAGGAAATGGAGAGGCAGGACACAGGGAATGGCTTCAAAATGACAAAGAGTAGGTTTAGGTGGGATATAGAGGAGGAATTCCTGGCTGGGAGGATGGGCAGCCCTGGCACAGGTGCCCCTGGATCCCTGGCAGTGCCCAAATCCAGGCTGGACACTGGGGTTGGAGCAGCCTGGGACAGTGGAAGTGTCCCTGCCATGGATGGGGTGGCACTGGGTGGGATTTAGGGATTTAGGGATTTAGGGATTTAGGGTCCCTCCCAACCCAAACCAGTCTGGGATTGTTTCACTCTGAGCAAAGTCACCTTGGGTCCTGTGTCCTTCCCTCTGAGCCCCAGCCAAGCCCAAACACCAGGGCAGGCTTCTGAGAGCTGCTCCTTTGCACTTGTCTGTTTAAAGGATCCCAAAAGCAAAGCCCAAACCATCTGTAGGGTCTGGTTTGAAGCTCTGCCACCTGACAGCTTTGGGGGATTGCTTCTAGCAGCAGAAACATTGCCTGCCCATGGTCCATAACAGCTTGGAACAAAGAGCTATAAAAGCAGGGAGCAGGAGACAGATTTATCTTGGTGTATTTCAAGAAATGATGATCCTGGATTGATTCCTTCTCTGAAATACAAACTCCATGTTTAGCTCTTGTGAAAAAGGGGGGAAAAAAAAGGAAAACCATAAAATAAAGCAGGATTTATCCTCAAGATCAACTCTCATTCTCTTTCAGAAATTACATTCTAGACAGTAAGCGATCATTATGTGCCAACAGGGCTGAGAATCTGATTTTAACTTTCAGGTAACATATTAGGGCCATAACCAAATCTGAGAACTATTATCATAGCCAAATGACTGTAATGCTTCAAGGCTGTAACAGTCATCACCTTTTTATCATTCAGATTACCAGCCAACCCTGAAACAATGAATTTCTTTAACATTATTCTCCCATAACCTTTAACTGTATGCATTATTTCAAACATCTGAAATAATCCTTTATATGACACAGTAGAATAATACTTTTGCCACTCACTGCACACTGGAATTTGTTAAGCCCAGAGTAGTGCAAAAACTCCAGTCTGTTCTGTCTGCCATGGAAATACATTTATTTCAATTGTGCTGGAATGATGTTTAAGTGATAAATAATTTGAAGGAACACTGATAGGAAGCATAAGGTTCATAAAAGTCCAGAAATGCTGCTGCAGTTTTATCACCATTATAAAAGTGTCCTGCTTGCCTTGTTTTGGGAGGGCTTTACTTGGGCAGCTCTCCCATATTTCACGTGGAATGTACAGCATAAATATTCCATGGGTTCATTACAGAGCTGTGTTTGTGATAAACCTTCCCAGAGTCCTTGCAGGAAATGTTTATTCCTGTTCTGTCAAGTGGGTGCTAATGCCCCACGCCAGCTCTCTCCACAGGCCATGCTGATAAATAATCCTGTGTAAGCTCTGGTGATTCTGTGCATAAACTCTCCTATATCTGAGTTACTGCAGCTGCAGGCCCTGGATGAATCAGATTTATAAACACAACCTGTGTTTCTTACCTGTGTTGAGGTGTATTATGAGCAGAACTGGCATTTATCTGGACTCTTGGTATGAAAAGCTTTCCAGCCACACGAGCAATGCATGAAAATACAAAAGCAACTGCTTGAAATATTGCCAGGGAGAGGGGTCCTGAAAAACATCCCTGGGAGCCTCGAGATTGCTGAGTGCAGAACACTTTGGATCAGGCCCTTGGAGAGCACAACTTCTAAAATAACAACTCTGAAGAATTAAACTGTGTCTTCTTCAGGGTCCTCACAGAAACAGGATGCCTCAGAAAGGTCTCAGCAATACAGAGCAGCAGCTTTTTAATGAAGTTCAACTACTTCCAAGAACTTGAAAATGTAGGCTTAGAAAATCTGAATGTATTAAAATATTTCTCAATGTATTGAAATATTTCTCAACTGCTTTAAGGAAAAGGGATTCAGACACAAAGGATTCAGGCTCTGGATAAGGGACAATTATTCTTGTGCTGAACAAGCAAAAAGATGTTGGACTTCAAGTCCAATTTTTCTGTGATTTCTTGTGTGACCTTTCACAAGCCACACTCGGTCTGCCCAGGGAAACCAGAAAGTGATTTCTACCAGCTTCAGTGGAGGGGAGAATAAGCTCCTAATTTCTCTTTGAATCAGTTTCCTCATTAGTAAATTACTGATCTCAGAGCTTAATGCTTGCAATGCTCTTCAGTACCCTTGAAGGGGAAGTGATATTGGAATGTTAACTGTCCTTACTGCCAGCAGCCAGGGAGCAGAAAATCCAGATTAATAGGGGCACTTTGGTGGCCATGGCCACCACGTGGGCCCGTGTTCCTTCCACCCCAGAAGAACAAGGCAAGAGGCAAAAATTTTAAACATTTCAGCTCAAGAGAATGCTGCTTCCTCAGCAGATGCCTGGAATTTCCTGCAGGTTTTGCTGTATTTTAGGACAGATTTTCATTTGCTGTCATCTCAGCGCTTCCCAAAAGCACTTATTTCATTCACAGAGTTAATAGAATCCCTGGATTGGAAATTTCTGGAGCTGAATATTCCCCTGTTCCAGGACTTCAGGGCTGGCAATGTTTACACAGAGCTGCAAACTCCGAGCTCAAGGAGAGGTAAAAGTTGTTCATGCTGGCAGAGCTCAGCCTCACACACAACCCCTGGCAGGAAGAGGTGACCATTCCAGGGGAGAACAAACCAAAGACTGACAGCAAATTTGCTGGTCAGTAATTATTTAAAAAAAAAAAAAAAAAAAGGTCTGTCCTTCACATTAAAGAGGGCCAGCAGGAAATCATTAAATCTGGGTGATAACATGGGTTTATTTTAATTTGCTTGCCCAGATTTTCATTGACAATGAATGAATTGTGGAAAATAGAATAAACTCCATAAAAATGTGGAGTTTCTGTAGCATGCAGCAGGACTTAGAAAATAAATGCAATAACCCAGCCAAATTTCCTACCCCTTTCTCCTGGATTAGTTTTAATCTGTATTACTTGCATCATCAAAAGAATAACTTTTATACACTTTCAATGCCACCTGCTAGGCCCACTGGAGGATTTCAGTAATTTTAACTGTGGGTTTTGATGCAAATATTTCAATTAAAGCCCTCAAAGCCTCAGCTCAGATGCCACCAAGCCCTGAAGTCCCAGGGTGCTGCATGGCCATGTGGATGAGCCTGAGCCAGAGCAAGAATCCCCCAGCTGTGATTCCTGAAGGATCCAACCCAGGAGTCCATGGACTTCATGGGAAAGTGAAATTCCTTCCTCTGGGTGGAATGGAGCAGGCCACCATCAGGGACATCTTGTTGGGGATCCTTCAAAGTTGTTCACAAATTTATAAATTTATGAATTCCATAAATTCAACTGCTAAAGTCTTCATAAACTCATCGAAGTAGGGGTGTAAAAAGATTTTGTCCCTTCCCAAGGTGGCTGCTTGAACCTGTGAGAATCAGAAAAGTTGAGGCTGAAAAGACCTTCAAGAGCCTCGAGCCCAAGCCAAGGGACTGTGCCTTTTCAGTAAATTAAAAAAGAAACATCCATCTCTGCTGCAGAGGATCACCTGGCACGCCTGCTGATTTATTTAACTAATTTTTCATCCCATAATTCTTCCAATCTGTGTTTAAACCATCTCATCCTGCATTTCTTTGCTGAAGGTTACTGAGCTGGCAGAGCTGTGTCCTTCTGATGACAGATCTCTCTGATGCTCTGTTTACCTGCCTTTCATCTGCTCCAAGGCTATCAGAGTTTGGTTTTTTTTACTCTCATCCACAAGGAATTCAGGAATACCCTTCCTGCTATCCCCCACCCAAGCAGGAGGGTTTTTGCATGGTGATAAATCCTTTCCCTTAGGTTATTTTAACTCCCGAGCTGGTGATGTTGTCAGAACAGCTCTAATTGAGTAATTAAATAATTAGCCATGGGAATCATCCCAAACTGGTACCAGTGGTCACCAGCAGTGCTCAGCTTCACTCTCTGTTGTCCCAGCAATGGTGCTGGATTCATTCCCAGCCCCAGGGGCCAGCAGGAGGGCAGAAACCTTCTCAAGTTATTTGAAAAGCCATCAATTTTCCAAAGTGTGCTGTGCTGAATTAAAGCTTGTCCAGACTCCTCACCCTGGTCATATTTCTTGCCCATCATGTTGGATATGTCAGCTGTTGTTTCACCACCTGTTAATCCGTCTGTGCTCGGGCTGCACTTGTGATTTATGAAGGTTCCTGTATCCTGTTCCCTACATGTGACCACTACAGCTATTTTTTCATCACTCTTGTTGCTTTTTTTCATGCTACATCCATCTATTAGTCATAATTTTAAGACAGGGAAATATGGAAATTTTTTATTTCCACAACATTCATTGAAGTTTTTCTGCCTTTTTTTATCATGAGCTATTGAAGTTGTATTGACACAACAGCTCGGGTAGATATTTTAATTTACAATTTTCACCACCCACATTCACTGCTATCAAAAGTGAAATTTAACCACGAGTGATACATAAATGAACCTGATGATTTGTAATCATCAACAGCTCAGGTTATAAGGAATCTCCTGCTGGGGTTACACATCAACACAGACAGGAGCAAAATTGCTTTGCTCATAACCTGTGATAGATCTAATACTTTTATTTCTATTTCTTTCAGAATTCTGGGAAACATTAGCCAGATAATGATCCCTTTTGACTACCAAACTTGTTCCCTCTTTCAGAAAACAGCTTTGGACTGCAAGAATGGTGATTCTTACAAAAGGGGTTTCATTTGTGGGTTTTGCTTAGTTTTTTTCACCTATGTTATCTTTGTGCCTGAGTATTCCTGTTTTTCAGTCCTGCTGCTCTGCTCCAATATGCTCCCAATATTTTTGTTTTTACTGGCTCATTTACCCTGTGCAATAAAGATGCTTGTCATGGCATGAGGTAAGTATTTTCCCTAGGAATTGCTGTAAAACTTTGTATCAAACTGGACATTTCTATTGATTTTTGAATTGATATTTGCAGGTCTCTTTCTGCTTTCTTTTGTAACAATTGACTTTTAGACCCCCACATTTCTTGAAAGAAATATGGCTGTGAATTGCAGTGATCTTGACCTGTTCTTTTTCTCCTCTTATCCCTCAGAGCTTTGCTATTCTAATAGCTTTTCTTATGCTCCTTGCAATTAGTTCACAGAAAATTAGAAGAGATAATGGTTAATGAACAACTGCCACTCACTGTCAGTGAAGTGCTGCCAAGGAAAAGGCACTTTCAGAAGTCAGAGAAATGAGAAAATATTACAGAGACAATGAGCATCCAGAGTTGGGGGAGGAAACTGTGAGGAAAGTGAAATTTTCCTTGTTCAAGACTCTTTTTTGAGAATACTCATCTCACACCAAGCCCTGAGGAACTTTCCTAACCCAGACATGCAGTGAAATGATTCCATGTCAGTTTAGGCCAGTGATATTTTTAAAATATCTTTCACAGGCTTGTCTTGGACACTTTCCAAGATACACAGACCCAAATTATGATTATTAAACCTGTGTAATATAAAGTATCAATATTGACACCCTTCTCACCGAGTGCCTGCACTGAAGTTGTGGTGACTGTGCTGAGAACACCAATTTATTCTGACTTTCACCTGCAGAGGAACCCACAGTGTCCACATCATTAGGACAATGATTTTCCTTGGAGGATTTTTGCCTTCATTTCTCCAGGGTGAGAGCAAAAATCCCAGAGTGGTTTGGGTTAGAAGGGACCTTAAAACTCATTTATTCATGGACCTAAATCTCTACAGCACCCAGTGAAACAGGGAGAATCTTTTATTCTGCTTTTCTTCTGGATCTAAACCAAATCACATCAAATTTAAAGTGATTACCTTCAGAATAAGATCCCAGCCAGGATAAGCCACTCCAGCAGGATATTTCCATTTGTTATTTCCCTAACCAAGCTTAGTCACAAACATCCCAGATGTGGTTCAGAATGTTGTTTTCCTCATCCAGGAGAAAGATCAATTCTGTTGTGGAAACAGTGCTCAGCATGGGATCACTCTAATCAATTTGAGCAGGCCTTGGTAAAACTATCTGGTAGTCTGCAATCCAGCAGCATCAAAGCTAATTAATACTTTAGTCAGCTTAATGAATGTATTAGTGGTTAATATTTGTGTATAAGCTCCTCATAACTCAATAATCCTATCCCATTTGCATTATTAATAGGACAGGTATGAGCTGATTGATCATAAAACCCATTAACTGGGATTTGTGCTGCCTTCAGCTCCCTCCAAGGAGGAGCAGGAGTCACTGAGGACTGCAGGGAGCAGACTCTAGCAAGGCCTTTTCAGATTCCAGGTGAGTGGGGCTGAAGAATTGCAGTGCAAAGTTGCATTTTAGACCAGACTTGAGCTGATCTAGAAGGTGATGGGTGCCTAAACCCAAGGGCTGAGCGCCCTGGTTTATGAGATGCCCAAATTCTTTCAGGTTCAAACTCCTCTGCAAGGCAAGAGAAACAGCCAGGAGAAGGAGGAGAAAGAGGGAGAGGCATAATCCACTCCACAAAACAATTTCCCTTCATTTCCCTTCCTCTCCTTGCCCCACTCCTCACATAAAAGCCATGGAGTGGGAGCTTATTTATTGAGATGAAGCTGGAGGTTGGCTCAGGTGGGAGACGAGTAAATAAACCAAGTGCTTCCAACGCCTGCTAGAGAGGAACAATATTTTGCAATTTCCCTCCTACAGGCTTTGTGTCCTACAAAGAGAAATAAAAACGTGCTTCATCCTCTTGAGCAGCCTTGAAAAAGCTTTTGCTTACTCAGAGCCCCTCACAGCAGAGGCCAGCTAATCCTCTGGAAGGGGAAAGCACCGTTCCAGCTGCGGGGAGAGCGTGCAGGCAGATGAATTCCATTGGAACAACAATAAAAAAAAAAAAAAAGAGATGAGGAAAAAGCAGCTCGTTCCTTTGGAGACTCATCTTTTTAATGCACCATTTCCACAGCATCTTCTAATTGCTTCTTGTGGGACTGGAGTGTTTTCTCTCACAGCCTCTCTTTGGAAATTTGTTACATTTCCTGGTATGATCTTCTCCTGCTTTTTTTTTTATTTTTTGGTTTGAAGAACTGTTTTCTTATCCTTTTCATTTTTTTTCCTTCCCTGAGCTATTTTCCCCATCTCTCCCATTTCCATGTTCACGTTGTTATTATCAGTGAAATTTAAGCTTCTGTGGTGCTGTGAAGCTGAATCCTCTTTTATTGCCACGTTTCTTATGTGGTGGGACAGCAGTGAGAGCTGCTGGTTAATCACTCCTGAAGTCCTCCATGTGCCAGGGAGATGTGCTATGAATTATCCAGTGAGCTGTACCTGCATGATTAACGAGAATCCATTCTCCACTCTGCACTCCAGTGCTCCTCCCGTGGCAATTCCTTTGTTAGAGCCGTGTACAAAGGGAGTGAAAGAGGAAAGGAGACAGGAAAACCTCAAGGAAAGGAGTTTGTGGCTAAAAAATAAAAAAAAAGGGATAAGAGCAAGCAGCAGTGTTTGTTGCCAGGGCTGGCCAGATGTTTGCTCATCTGCTCAGGCCCAGCTCTTTATTGTCAGCTGCCACACACGAGTGGCAAAGTTAAAGCTTAATAAGTAATTAGAATGAAAATGAGAAGAATAAAGGAAACAATGTCTTTCACCTCTTCTCGTATGATTTAACTGGTTAAAAATGTTCCTTATTTTGCACAGAGCTGAGCAAATCACTCATTATAAATAATGTATTAACCTAATTTCATCACTTTTACTCTGTGAAATGTTCCTGACTAGATTTATAATTATTCCTACTTGAAAAGCACTGGTACCTGGAAGCAAATCAGCAGATATTTTATCTGCTCATGGTAATTCCATACAAACAGGTTGTGCTGTAAATTGAGAAAGTCTAATATTACCTCTCCAGGTAGTATTTGAGAAATATTTAGGAAATAGCTTTAGAGACAATATTTATAGCTAAAACCAGTGTGTGGGGAACATTTTGTGCACCTGAAGCTCACTGATGTGTGTGAGGAGAGTCATTGTGAAGGACTCAGGGCCAACTAAAAATTAAATATTTCTTAATATGCCAGTGAAATGATTGCTATCAGTAGATCTGCTTGAATTAGCAGAGTGATAGCTTTGTGAGATAGACAATATCACCTCAGGTGTACAAAACATTCAGATATTGCACTGCTGCAACACAAACTGCCAATCTTCAGCTAAACTTGTCTCTGGTTTACAGCAAATCTTTTATTTCCCTTGATGCAATTCCCTTTTTTCCTTTGAAGATCTCTGTGCAGGGAGTTCAAATAGCAGGGAAAACACCTCCTGAGGTAATGCAGGAAGACAAAATATGCAAAATGTGTCCAGATCTCTGTTTTGGAGGAGGAATTGCATTGCTGGCAAGCAGCAGAGATCAAACCAGGCAGCAAGAGCCTGGCTGCCCCCAGTCTGTGAAGGGCAATGAGAGTCAAGGGAGGATCAATAAATTTTGGGTAAGGCCTTGAAACTGGGATTCTGCACTTAGCATCTGGAAGGTGTCACCAAGAGGAACTTTGTTTTGCAGTTAATGTTCACCCTGTTGGTTTAAGAAGTCTGGCTAAACCTCCATTAATTCCGTGCAAAAATCAGATTTACAAAATGATCTTATGGTCTATTTATTATCCTCTTGGTGTTAGTTCATAACTCCCAATAATTCAAATTAAAGTGGGATGCAGGGACAGTTTACAAATATTTGTAGCTGTGGCTGCAGCCACTCCAAAAACACCAAAACAAAAAGCA
The DNA here is from genome assembly GCA_013398595.1 of Tychaedon coryphoeus. NCBI lineage: Eukaryota > Metazoa > Chordata > Aves > Passeriformes > Muscicapidae > Tychaedon > Tychaedon coryphoeus. The sequence goes on from WBND01000105.1 coordinate 1,797,992, forward strand.
GATCTTGTTCACCCATTGAAAAATTAGCTTTTGCTTTGCAATTAATAATCCACCAACAGATTTGTTCTCTGTCTACTTAGCAATCCTCAAGCCAGCAATGTTTTCCTGGTTTAATGACTGAAGGAACTAAGCTATATGAATAGATTTCCTTCTTTTTACTCTCTTGTGACACTGGACTGGCATTTGAGAATTATCATTAGAACTCTCTGGTGCTTTTAGAGCAGAACCCCAGGAAACTGAAAGATGTAAAATCTATTTTCAGGATGGGATTGTGCCTATGCTCTGCCATAATGTATGTAACAGAACACAGTGCCTCTGCCTGCACTGACTGCCACAGGATACACTCCAACACTCAGTCTATTTATTAAAGATCAATTTTTGTGATATCATTGATTCCCTGCACACTGGGATTGTCATCCTTGCTCAGGAGTAGCTGCAGGAGCAGCTGAAATTCAATCCTTTCTTCTCCATCCCTCTGTGGATTAAACCCTGGGACACATAATAGACACTCTCTGGGAAGATAATGTGCCACTGGTATTAGACAAAAAAACGACAATAATGAAGGAATATGTTGTTAAAAATGGTGAAGAATAAGAGCCCAGTCGTTTCCTGCTCTGTGCCCAGGAAGATACCAGGATAAACAGTCAGCCAAGCTATTTAAGCACTCAGAAGATAAAGGATGATAAGAAAAGAACCAGCATGGATGTTCTGAGAACAAATCATATCAAGCTACCTTGTGCAGATAAGGTGATAGGGAAGAAGGGAAGATGTGAGCAGGAGCTGTGGTGGTGGGTTAGTAACAGAGAGAAAGAGAGAGAAAATCAGGATAAATGAGCAGGAGCAGCACATTTTCAATGTGGAGCAATTCTTCAGTCACTCCACAGCTGGAACATCTGGCTTGTCTTGGACTGAAGGGAATTCTGGGGGGAACATGTCCAAAATTGCAAAAAAAATGCAGCATGAGGAAAGCCTGGCAGGATGGAGCTGGGTTAATCTTAGGGGGGATGATGAGAGAGGGGAAATATCTTCACATGTGGAAAGTTCTTTTAGAACCTCCTCAGCAGCAGCTCCAGCTCTGTCCCCCTTGGGAGGAGGGCTGGGAAGTGTCCTGCCATCACTGAGGGAATGGGAGAATTTCCAGGACGGATTTGCAAGGGAAATTTAGGTTAAACAGGTTAAATGTCCAGCCTAAAGGCCAAATAAGTGCTGGAGTCAATAGTGTGGGATCTGTGGAAGGACAGGTTGAGGAGACACCTGCCAGACACAATTTAAGGTTGGTTTATTTTATCTTGAGGTAAAAATAATGTGGGTGACTTCATTTAAAAAAATCTTTTTACATCATCCTTGCTTTCTCTGTTTCCATTTTCATTTTTGTCCTGACATCCAGCTTAAGCTTGGAGTAATTAAAATATTTGAAGCCAAATAATAAATCTGAAATTTTTGGTGTTTTGTATTTTATTAGGGGGAACTCAAGAGACTCTGTATTTCTTCTTAGTTGTAAGGATCTCCTCAAACCCAACCTCAATTAAAGATATTTATCTGAATTTTGTTATTTTTAGGGCAATTAAGGCTAAGGAATGATCTTGCACTGTTAATTCCATGGACTTTACTCATTTTGCAGAGGCAGAGCCAAAGGTTTCTTTAAATTAGATGCCCAGCAGCCAACAAATATTTGTTGCTGTTTTTTTTATGAAGTCCTGCTCTCATGAGATCAGAGGCAACTTTTATATTTTCCTTTGTTGAATTAATTTTATGAGCTCTTCAGGCGTGGTGCTGTTTCCTTGCTTATTGTGTGTTTTGCTTTTCAAGATTGTTTTCATCCAATTGTCCTTCTCTAGATTTACAGTGAAAACAACTGAGGACACTTTGTACATAACCCTTTCATCCAAAGTGATTGAAAAGTTCAGCTGAATATGCTCAGTGCTTTTTTTGTTTTTGTTTTTTTTCTACTTGTCATCCTTCACAGCTTCCCTTCTTTACATTCCACCTCCAAATATTGTTTTGTTTAAGGAGGAAAAAAAAAAAAACATCCTGGTGACAATTTGCATAATATGTTAATGCTGATATGCATCCAGACATCTGGATGGCATTTTAATATCTCATTCTCATTCAGACAAGTAGGAACCACACAGATGGGAGAGACAATTTTAAGAGCATTGTTGTAAACAAATAAGGCAGCCAGGAAATCAAACACACTCCACGATGGGCTTGGTGTGTGAGGATGTGCTCATGACACGTAGAGCTGCCTGCTCCACTCCCAGCTGCACCAAGTGCAGCACTGGAAATGGAGATTTGGGATCATTTTGGGGGAAGTTCCTTTCCCAGCCCTACAGAACTGGCAGCTCAGATCATCCTCAGCGCTCGTGAGATGGAGTTTGGGGCTCTGCTGTGGGCAGAATGTGGGGTTTGGTTTAATCTTATTTTCAATTAGCTAGAGAAATATCAACAACCCTGATTGCTTCAGGAAGGAGACCTGGAAATGGGGATCTCCTCCTCCAGAAAACCATGGTGTGTGAAATCCTGCTGCTAAAAATTCACCTCCACAGAGGCCTGGGTAATTAATTCCCTGCAGTCCCCTTCCACCTGCTGCTTGTTTGGGGCTCTTTACAGGTCTGGAATAGCTCTGAACTCGAGCACCCACAGCCAGTGCTGGTGTTTTGGGGCTGCTCCAGGTGTTTGTGCAAGAGCCACGAGCAGCCTTTGCTGCAGGTGGAGCTGACAGCTCAGCAGATGCTGCACATTGGTGCCTCTCTCAGGATTGCACTAAAAGTCACAAAATCACAGATTATTCCTGGAAATCTGAGCCCCACAGGGATCATCCCAGTCCAGCTCCTGGCCCTGCACAGACCAGCCCCAAGAGTTGCTCCTATCTTTTCCAAATAACACCATAAACTGATTATTTTCCCCTTCGCCTCTCAGCAGCTATGGCTACAGATCCCACTCAACTGAATTCCCAGAAATTTTCAGGAATTCAGCTGTGTTCAGTGAAATGCATGATAAAAGAGTCCAGGACTCTTTCTCCATCTCTTGGAGCACAGGTAAACATTTATAATTTAAATTCTGCCCCTTCACTATGGAATTGGACAGGGCTCTGAGCAGCCTGGTCTAGTGGAAGGTGTCCCTCCCTTCCAACCCAAACTATTCTATCATTTTAATAATAAATAAATGAAAAAATGAGAAAATCAATTAATTTTACATTACCAAAATAGTTATCTAAATCTTTACTGGAATATTCCAGATAATGAAACATAAACGAGCTACTTAGGAAACCAGGTAAAAGTTTGTGCCTGCTTCAGTCTGGTTAAATGAGGACCAGAGGACTCTCTTGAATAAAAGAAAATGTGATTAGAAGCTCAAAGGCATGGGTGGGTAATGGCCTCAGAAAGCAGTTTAGCAAGGGAACTTGTGAAAACAGCAGTTCCTAAAATAATTCTGCTTTTCCTCTCACCTCAAAGCTGCAGATTTGCATGTGGTAAATGCTAAGGAGGGGTGGAAGACAACCCACAGGAGTGAGAGACAGAGGTAATGGAAACACAGAAAGGCCTTAATTCGTGTCTCAATAGGAATAAAAACAAGACTGCAGCACAAAATAACCTGACAGGAGCCCTTCAGAGTGAATGGTGAATAAACCAATTTTCCTTCACAAGCTCCCAGTGTTGTAATCATGGTTCCAGGGGAGCATCCCCATCAACCTGGGGATTATTTCCACCACTGGATCTTCCTCTTTCTAAGAGAAAAGTTTCTCTCGTGCTCTGTCTCTCTCACTTTTTCTTTTTTCTGCACCCAAATTTGGGTGCTGTGTCCAAGCTGTGAGCCAGGTAGCAGCAGATTGAAGCTGTCACCAGGACTGGGAGCAGAACTGCTCCTGGCAGCAGAACTGGAAGTTGCAATCTGGGCCAGGAAGTCTTCTAATGCAGCTATGAAAAGTTTATGTGCCATATCTTCAGTTTGCCTTAAAATAATAATAATAAAAAAAAAAGAGTCAATAAAACTTTAATCCTAAGCATGCTAACATTGACAAATTTAGTTAATGTCTGGCAGAAAAGGGAGGATAAAAATAGTCATTTAACTTTTAGTGTGCAAATTGTGAGATGGCAAACAGCATTTGCTCTCCAACAGGATTAAGTTCTTTGTTCACACAGCTGGATTTTTGGGATGGCTGGGACAGGCTTAAAGAAAATCAAGATCTAATTGTTCCTCCTTCAAGCCTGGTGATGATGGAGCTGCTGTGGCAACCAGAATGTCTGGGGAAAAAATATTAATAACAAATAATTATTTGATCACAGAGTGCTGGAAAGCAGGAAGACTATTAAATGATGATGGGAATGGTCAGAAATCAGGAGACAGAGGCTTTTAAAGCAGAGATTGTTTGTTTAAGGGAGATGGGGCTGATGTGTTCTCTCCCCAGGCTTAGCAGGCTGTGCTCATTCCATGATCATTCCTTCCATTCCTTGGAATTCCCCCCTCCCTGAATTAAGGAAGCAGCTCAGAGAACCCAAAGTTATTTTTGAAGTCAATCATTTTCCCAAATATCAATCTTCCTGCACCTCAGCATACACCAGAAGCCAGCGGTTTTATAGAATTGCAGGAGCTTTTGGTGAAAGGTTTCCATAAAATATGTATGAATTCATTGTATACACACAGCAAAGGGAGAACAGATATATCACAGCAGATCATATTTTTGTGTCATCTTTGGTGAGAAAATATAGATCAATCGATTCTAAACTGTTTTCTGGGACTGGAACAGCACAGAAAGCACTGGGTACCTGATGCTGACACCACAGGAAGAGTTATTGTCTAATGAGTTTTCTCCATTTGGATCTGTAACATACAATTCCATCTTGAATGAAATTAAATTTGTTGTCTCCTATTCTTTATCAACATGTGAAAACCAGAAAAGCACTTCCAGCTGAATAGTTTAAACCACAGCCACATTAAAGCCCTTCAGCTGAAAATTTACAAGAACTTTTATGTGAAGAATGTGATGTCTTGTTCCTCAAGCCTGTTGCCAAAGCGAATGTCTTTTCAAAAACATTGCAATTTCTCCAAAACAATGAAGCTGCTCATTCAGGCTGCATGATTAAATTTGAGGATTTGAAAGCAAGTGAACACAGAGTATTAAAGCAGCCAGTATTGATCTGCATTATGAGCATAATCCTCGCTGCTGGAAGAGGTGGAGAGGAGCAATCACAGTGCCTGGAGATGAATTAAAGCTGTTCTTAATTTGTGCAGCCCTGGTTTGGTAGCAGAGGATCAGTCAGTAAATTGAAGGATCATGAGGGCTAATCTTTAAAAGGATTTTTGAAAATATTCTCAGGAACTTGGATACCTTGATTTCTGGACAGCAGCTGTCAGTGCAGGTGTGTTCCACAGCAGCATCAGGTGGACACAGTAAACTTTCTAGAAGTTATTTCAAAGCCTACTTTGTTAAAAAGAGCTTTAATTAAAAGGGAAGGGGCTCCTTTCAAATCGTTCCAGACTTTAGCTGCTTACCTTAATCAATTAAAAAAAAAAAAAAAAGAAAGTTTCACCAGACTCACCATCAGTGCTTCAGTGGGGCCCTGCTGATGGTGCTGAACCATTCTAGGGCTCTCTCAAAATTGTTTAGTTTGGCTTTTTTTAAAAATCAGGGATTACAACATTTCCCCACCAATCTGCTTTCCCTGTGTTCCTGGATTTCAGTGTGGAAATCCTTGCTTTTTACAGAGAAGTTGACCAGAAAAGGAGACAAAGCAAAGCCCTGGCACTCCAGGGAAAGGGGATCTGACTCTGCTAATCCTCTGTAATTCCTTTATTTTGTTTTGTGGACCACGTGGCAAAGGCCTTGTTGCTCCTTCCTCCTCTGTCATCTCGTGTTATCAAAATTCCCTTCCATCCTCGATCTCCATGCAAAATAGGTTGTGTCCTAAAATGGTGTCAACTCCCAAACTCATCCTGAAAGAACAGGGAGCACTCCTCAGCAATTTGCATCAAAATTGTGGATAAAAATTGTGAGTTCATCCTCTGTCCCTCCAGCTGGCAGGAGAGAGGAAAGGCTTTGTTTTTATCTCTGTGTTATGTACAGTATTCATAATTGAAATGGTAATTTTTAATGTTCTTGGCTGGTTTTTGTTCAGTGAGATCCGTTTCACCCTCCTGCCTTGGGAGGGGGATATCTTAATCATATTTATAGCACTTATAAAAGTCATGCAGACCTTATATTTTATGAGATCTGAGGCAAGTAGTGAATTTCTACCGAGATTCCTCTTTCTTTTCCCCCCACCCTACCAGGAGATAGGACTGCATTAAATTATCTGAAATTTAAATGCATTAGCTGTTAGCCAGGGTGAATTTTCATATAAATTAATACTGTTATTGTATTTTAATAAAGCCACAGCATTTATGGAATTATGCAGACATCAATTACTTGGAGGTATCTTGGAACAATTATTGACTTCATGCATCAGCTATTCCCTCCCTTCCAAAGCAGTTGCACTCTTCAGGAACACCATCCATCAACAAGCCATAAACCACATTTTCAAAGCCTTCCAGCCCATCACTGTTAGAAAAAGCCCCCTGAGCCCACGACATCCTAATGTGTGGCTGTGTAATTAAAATTTTGACATATGCAAGGAGCTGTAAGATGGATAAAAGAGCCTGGGCTGCAAACAGAAGTTGAAAAGGCTCCCAGCAGATGGCTGGTTGGTGGGAGAGGCACGGGCAGAGCCAAGAGATGACAAACAGATGGTTTGGGTGTGAAGGACAGGCTGGGAGAGCCGGGCATGGGATGGAGGAATTGCGCTCGCAGAGGAGTTAAACATTCGCTTGTTTCTATTGGCACTCCCAGAAATGTGCCGGTGGAAAAGGGCCAACAATACAGCCTGAGAATAAGAAAAATAATAATCATCAGGATCAAGTCATTGCAGACAGGCTTTGGGGAGGAAAATCTGTGTGAGCTGCAGCTCTCACTCGAGGGAGAACACAGGCACTTCCACCCCAATGCTGTGTGTGGGCTGAGCTGTCTGCATTCAAACAGGAATATTGTGGCAAAAATCAGATTGCCAACACTTGCAGGTGCCTGGAAAGCAGAGTTAGTCATGTTGGAAATGAACTGGAGCTCCGTGCTTGCCTCTCAGTGTTAATTGTGTGAGGAGTGAGCTCAGTTCAAATTTAGGTGATTCTGCACCAAAGCCATGACCAAAAGGAGTCTCCTCTGGGCAGAAAGATCAAATCAAATATCAATTTTTTTTTTTTTACAAGTCTGAAATCACAATCACATTAAAGTTACAATACTGTTAATCCTATTCTTCAGTTCCCTGTTATGTTTTGACTCCCTCCTATTTGTCAGACAAGCTCGAAAACTGCATCAGCAGCTACCAAATGGAAGAATTTCTGCACAATAATGGGCAAAAGATCATTTTAGCAACCAAAATCAAAATTTTTAAGAACAATAAAGGTGCAGGGATTTTGAGCGTGCTCTTTTGACCAGATTCTGTGGGAAAATATGATCCATGTAGCAAAAGTGAGACATTTATGAAAAATATTCAATCAGTATTTATTC
>WBND01000105.1:1806786-1818366 GCA_013398595.1 Tychaedon coryphoeus
TAGGATGTTGTTGAGGATATTATTTCTATAAATCTGGATGATATTTCTATAAATACTTATTAATAATGTGCAAATAAAATATATTGATCTATTCTCAAGGCCTAATAGAAACCACAGAAGCACAAATGTCTAACAGGAATAACAGAAGCACATAATAAATGTGAGTGCAGATTGGTGTTATTTGTGTGCGGGGATTGTTCTAATGTAAAAATGATATTTGAATATCAAACAGTAGACCTATTTAAAGATATGTATTTTTCAGTGTATTTAAAGCATTACAATTATATTTAGAGATTATATATATATATATACATGGTCTGTAAAATATAGGGTGTGTAAGATGTAGGGGTGTAAAATATAGAAGGTGTAAAATACAAGGGGTGTAAAATACAGAGTGTGTAGAATACAGGGTGTGCATAATGTAAGAGAAAATGTGTATTAAGACACAGAAAGAGCTGAAAAGTTTGGGATTTGGGAAATTATCCCTCTTCATTTGGGAGAGAGAACCACAAAATCAGAGGGTGAGCCCCACTCACCCCCTGCAGCATCTCACCTCTCCCTGATTCTCCAAACCCATCCCCTCATCCAAAGGTTCAATTCCAGCTGGATTTGGGCAGAGCTGCCTCCAAGGATCCAATTTCCTGACCCAGCTCAGCTTTGCTGCTCTGTTCTTGGCCTTCCCCAAAACTGTGCTGTTAAATTGCACACAACCATTTATATATGAACATATGTATAGGTCATTGTATATATATTTATGTTGATATATATATATATATATTTATGCAGGTTGAGATTGCAAATAGAGATTGAACCAAACCCAGTATATTTTAAAAGAGAACAGAAGCTTTTAGCAAATGAAGGTTAAAGAGATCAGGTTGTCAATGGAATAGAAAAACTCTTGGTGAAAAGCAAATAAAGCAGTGCTAAATACAAACATTGTGATCTGGTTTATGAGACGTCATTAAAAATATTCAAAAATATTTTAAAATTAAAACTATTAAAAAAGTATTTTAAATTATTAAAAATAAGGAGGAAGCAGCACAATTTGTAGCGCTGACACTGAAACAAATGGAATCAGCAAACCCCACAAAGCACAGCTCTCCTCAGAGCAGAAACACATCACAGAGAGAGGTTGTTTGATCATTCCACTTGTTGACAGAATTATCAAGATCATTAGGCTGAGTAAGGAGATGAGATTTACAAGAAAAAGGAACAGTAACATGGAGAAATAGAGGTGAAGGGTTTTATTTGAACAGAGAAATTGCATTTATTATTTAAACACGATCATCATCACTTGCCTGGACACCAGACATAGCGTGGAAAAAAGAGATTTAAAAAGAACTTAAACATGAAGCTGGAGAGAAGATTGGCACAATGAAAACCAGCCCAGAATGCTGTAAATTGGAAGAGTAGGTTTGGAGATTGAGAAAATCCTTCCCTGGGAGGGTGGGGAGAGGCTGGGCTGGAATTCCAGAGCAGCTGTGGCTGCCCCTGATCCTGGCAGTGCCCAGGGCCAGGCTGGAGCACCTGGGGCAGTGGGAGTGTCCCTGCCATGGCAGGGGTGGGATGGGATGAATTTTAAGGTTCCTCCCAACCCAGTGTGCCTGTGCCATGAGACCAGCAGCAGCACCGTCCTCAAAATACCCAGACACTGCATAATTTATAAATTAAATAATATATTATGCAGAGAAATGCAGACTCAGAAAATGTCCTTTCATCCTTACTCAGGGTTTTGAGCACACACACACACACGGATGCTCACACAGGGATAGAAATGCATTTTTTCTGATGGTAGGAGTTTTCTGTCTCCTCTGATAGCATGAAAAGCCAAAATAACTCAGTGTCAGGTTGGAATAGATCTGCTGTGAGCAGCAGTGCATCTGGGGCTGTGATAACACAAACAATCCCAAGCAAAACTTTATTTCTCCAGAGAGTCTCCCTGTTTAAGCTGCCTTTCCTTATCCTTCAAGGCTCTGGCCTGTATTCACCTGCAGAGAACTTCCCTAACTCTAAAGAACATTTCTGAACTTCACTCAAAACCAGGGCTCCTCTGAGCTGTTAAACCATTAAAGGCCTCTGCCACCACCAATATCAAGGTTACTCATCAAAGCAAATAAAAGCAGTTAAAAAAAAAACAAAAACAAACCCAAACAAACAAAAACAAAACAAAAACCAAGCAACCAAAATAAAAACCTATATAGTTAAAGTTCCAGCTGCAGCAGGAAAACACAGCACCCATTTTGTGAGACCCAGAGCAATCCCAGGGGGGTTTCACATGTCAGAGCTGTGTTGAAGTGCTGCTAATTAAAAGGGAGCTGATGGAAAAGGAACTTAAAATATTGTTCCTAATGCTATGAAAAGAATGTTTGTTGATTCTTCTTTGCACTAAGGAAATTTATCTTTCATTTCATTGAAATGTATTAAAACCCCTCCCTCAGTTTGATTTGCCTGAGTTCCTTTAGGTTTGGAGGCTGAAGGTGATTCCAAGATGGGAAGTGACAAACCATGAACAGCTTTGCCTTTGCTCCGAGCAACCAGCAGCTGCTTTGATCCTGAAAAACTCTGAAACCAGGGAGTAAAAAATTCCCAAACATTCCATATGCATTCCATGATTTTTGTCTCAGAATTTTGCCAGCACACAGGGAAGAGCTGGAAGAACAATCCTTGTGCAGAACCAGCCTTGAGGTGAATTTAACTCCTGTGTTGGACCCACCTGGAGTGAAACCCTTGGGCTGGTGGAACACTTCACCTGCCACAAAAGGTAATTCCAGCATGGAGCACCCCAAACCAGAAATTTGACTTCCCTCTAATTTCTGTGGAGCTGCAACTTCAGTGTCTGGTGTTTTGTTTTGGGTTTTTTTGTTTGTTTGTTTGTTTGTTTTGGGTTTTTTTGGTTTTTGGTTTTTTGTTTTGTTTTGTTTTCAGCTGCTCAAGGCCTCGAGTGCACCTAAGAGCTCAGATTTACCAAATCTTGCTTCCAGGAGCAATCTAGAAAAAAAATCCCTCATTTTGGACTAATTTCCACTTGGAATTTTCTGTCTCCCTTTGTGATTTGTGGAGGGTGACCACTCAGTTATTTGTAACCCTATCAAGCAATGCTAATTTAATAATGATCACCCCTGCTCCAGCTTGTTACATTCTGGATTTGGGCATCCTTAATTAGTTTCCTTATTGCAACCACCAGAATTATTCATGTGCTTATCTGTGTGTCTGAGCATTTGGCTGTTCAGAAACTTCTTTTTTAAATGCTAACCAACAGCTGGAGTTAATGTTACATGAAAAATATTAATTCAACTGATATTTTCAGTAACTCTTCACCTCCTGAATTTCTGGATTTGGATTGGGATCATCCAGACTTGGATTTTTAAGTGCAAGCTACTCTAACAAAAAGACAAAAAGTGGATATCAACAATTACATGTAAATGTAGCAGTGTGTGTATATATAAATATACATATTTGCAAGCTGTTTTTAATAAGCAGTGGAAAGTTGGAATTTGCTGCAGAAACCTTTGCTTTAGAAACCTTTCCCTGGAGGAGAGATGTGTTAAAATTCACTCAAGAAATCTTGCTGACAACTTCAGAGAATTCTATTGCTGCTTCTATTTTGGGCTGGTTTGTGCAGGATTTATCAGGTTTGTGAAAAGCTAAGAGATGCTGTTGTGCATTGTGTGGGGACACAATGGCTTCAGCCTTCCTGGTGCCATTCAGACTTGTGCAGAATGGTACAGAATATTTCAGCTTCATGCTGCTTAGTGGGCAGCACCTGAGTTTGGCTTAAAGAATGAAAAAAAATTATGTCCTTGGATGAAAATGAGGTGGGGGGCACATCAAAGTAAAATTATAAATAAGGTTATTAACATCTCTAATATGCCCTGGCAAAAAAAAAAAATCCTGTTTGGTAATAAACAACATCACTCATGCTTCTGGATTAAAAAAATAATCTCAAAAAACAGGAAAGAAATAGAATATTAGAATCCCAAAATGGTTTGGGTTGGAAGGGACTTTAAAATCATCCTATTCCAACTCCCTGCCATGGGCAGGGACACCTTCCATTATCCCAGGATGCTCCAAGCACCATCCAGCCTGGCCTGGGACACTCACAGGGATCCAGGGGCAGACACAGGGAAGAATTCTTCCCCAAAAAACTCCATTTTTCCTGGGACAGAGCTGGGCTGGAGCTCAGGGTGGAGTCCCTCAGACTGCACCAAGAGCACAGCCTGGGTGAGGCTGTGCAAGAGAAAATGATCCAAGTTATTGCAGCCTCTTCAACAAAGCCCTCCCAGAGAAAGAAATAACCCCAAACAGCATAAAACCAACTCTTCCTCCCCAAACCCCAAAATAAAACAACCACAGGGCTAAAATCTTATCCTCCTTTGTAACTCACTATAATTACATTTATGATTGGCTTGTTTTAATCTTCTTTAGATACACTAGGAAAATGTTTTCTTTTCAAACTGAACAAAACATAGAGTTTTAGATTACTTGTATTTATGGCAGGAATTATGTGATGTGATGTGCCAGTAGGAGACAGGATATGCCAACCCAGGAGATCTTTTTCCTCTTCCATTTCTCTTTCAGTGTTCCTGTGTTCCTACTTAGGAGCCTGCTATAATAAAAGTAGTGCTCATAATATGCAATACACTTTTCATGATTACTTTAATAGTGCCAAAAAGATAACCAATGAATAATCATAATAAAATATATGTAAAGGGGATCACAAATCTCACTGATGCAGAACAGGAAGAATTTATTATCCAAGTGTTGCTAATGACTTTCTCTCTGCCCCTTTGAAAATGGCTCTGAGCTTAGCACTATCCCTTGGAAATCCAATTCATAAATCCACAAGCAGCACGAAATTCCAGAAGGAAATAAAGCACTTTTATTCCAATGTATTACAGCACGTTCATGCTGTTTGTTAGAACATGAGCTGCCAGAAACACTGAAACACAAACAAGGAGAGACCTCAGCGTGGGGGTTTAGAAAGTTCTGGGGTTAAAAGCCAAAGCTCAGCTCACAGACAACTCAGAAAAGAAGGAAATGAAATCCCTGGGAGCAGAGCATCCCTTCCCTGCGCTGGAGCTGAGCAGGAGCTGCAGGGACAGTGACAGTGCTGAGCCCAGCCCTGGGACAGCACTGCTGCAGGCCTGGCAGCAGGGCTGTGCCCCAGCAGCTGCTGAGAAGGAATGGTTTTTCCTGGGAGCTCTCTCCAAAGCCTTTCTCCAAATCCTGCTCCTCTGCTCCCATTTCCCTCCCAGTGCCCCTCTCCAGCACCTCAAGCGATCTGCTCTGCCTGGAGGGGGACAGAAAGTTGCTGAATTCCTAAATATTGCCATGAAAACACCCTGGCTGGGAGCAGGACTCTGGAAATCACTGGAATTCTCCTTGTTTCCTATTCCCATAGCTCTGCTGAGCAGTTCTGCTCGCTGCAGCTGGAAAAGGTTTCTTGTGCTGCCCTGCATTGCTAGGACAGATTCGGCTGCCTCGTGGCAAGAGCTGCTCATTCCCTTTTCCTCTTCTCTGTTCTTAAAGGAAAACCACCAAGATCATTAGAGAACCAACAGAGGAGATAATAGAGGTTTATCAGTGAGGAAAAAATGGGGAGCTGAGAACTCCAGAGAATCCCAGAATAGTTTGGGGTGGAAGGGATTTAAAAAATCATCTTGTTCCACTCCCTGCCATGGCAGGAACACCTTCCACTGTCCCAGAGTGTTCCAACCCCAATGTCAAGCCTGGCCTTGGACACTCCCAGGGATCCAGGGGCAGCCACAGCTGCTCTGGACAACCTCAGGCCATCACCACCCTCACAGGAAGGAATTTCTTCCCAATATCCCAGGCAGACCTGCCCTGTGTCACATGGAATCCACCCCCCTTGTCCTTCCCGTGCTGGGGACCCCAAAATCAAACAGTGTCTCTTTGGGAAAAAAAAAAAAAATCCAAATATCCTTAATTACAAATCAGAATAATTATCTCTGAAAAAAAGAGAAGATTAATTAACTGCAGCTCCTGTAGATCCTGGGGAATGGGAGGTTTTCAAGCCCAGCCCAGTACTTGTGACAAGAAGTGAAGGAGCAGCCACCTGGAACAGCACCCCTGGGATGCCTCATGGATGTGGCTTCCATGGGACACCTCCCATCTCTCTCAGCTGCAGTTCCCTCAAAATATGAAAAGGCAAATGAAAGTGACCTCTGCTGAACACAAACTTCTTCAATCACCACGGAATCCCCCTCTCCATAGCTCACTTTTAATTGTAATTTTTTATTTTTTAATAATTGTGTTAAATGCCTGATAAAGAAGAAGTGGCAGCTCCACCATCCAGGATAATTGGATTGCTGGAATGACAGAAAGAGGAAAAGAAGGGAGGAAATAACAAGGATTGGCTGATTTGGGATCAATGCTCAAAAATCAATATGGATCCATAAATGCAGTCTTGGTATCTCCATAGCTGTATGATTTATCTCCATTATCAGTGTGTTGATTTATAAGAAGGCAGGTTAAAGCTGCCTGTGCTCCTAAACCAACATTTCCATCCCATCCTTAGCCCTGGACTCCTTCCCTCTTTCTTTTTGAGCTCCAAGACCCCAGACTGAGTAAAACACCATTGTGACTTGAGAGATAAAGAAGCAAAATCTGCACCAGGAGCTGCCCAGAGCAGCTGTGGCTGCCCCTGGATCCCTGGGAGTGCCCAAAACCAGGTTGGTCACTGAGGCTTGGAGAAATCTGGGACAGTGGAAGGTGTCCCTGCCCATGGAAGGAGCTGGATGATTTTTAAGGTCCCTTCCAACCCAAACCATTCTGTGATTTCAAGTTTATGAGCTGAGAAAGAACCCAGACATTCCTATTCCAGTTTGATGACAAAAGACCAATTCTTGTGTTTTTCACTTTGCTCTTTCTTCCACCTCCAGGAATCCAGTGTTGAGGATGAAGAGCAAACACTGCTGCAGGGACTGATGGCCTTTCCCACTGACTCTGCTTATTTGGTATTCCTGCTCTGTAGTCTGGGAGGAGTTTAGTCCAGTATTAAACATAATTCCAGCTCTGTCTTGTCAGGCTTAATGCAGCTGAGGCTGTCTTTGAAAGTCAGGGCCCAAGACAAGCACCTGAATGTCTCTTTGCTTAAAATCTGACATGTAAATCCACCTTACACATCCAAATAAGCCAGAGGAGTTCTCAAAATGCTGAGAAGCTCTAACATGCACAGCCCCAGTGAGAGCAGGTGATACCCAGCATCTCTAGAAACAGAGAACTCTGATTAGTACCAAAATAGTTGTGAAATGCCTGGTACCCACACTTGAGTATCTTCTTCAGAGAACTCTGTATTTCATCCCCTGAAATGATTTCATTTCCTGGAATAGCTGTGTTTATTACTTTAATAAACTGAATTAGGAAATATGGCTATTGGTTTCCTAACTAGGCTGAATTAAGTTTCATTAAGAAATAAAATCCGGGATTCTAGTTTATACTTGGTATAAATGCACCTAAAATGTTAGAACAGCCATACTCCTTTTCCTTTTTCTTTTAATATGTAGATTAAAAAAAAAAATCCTTCCTGCATTAAACCCAGAGCTCTTCTCAACACTTCAAATAGACTAAAATATCATAAATCAAAATTTTAATTAAAACACCTAGTATATAATATTTCTGGACTTATTATGGGTATTTTTTTTCTGCTTGCTGCAGACCACAGAAAAAGAGCTGCAAAAATATCCTTATTAAACCGGCAGGGTGATGCTCCAAAGATGTCACCTGGTCTGGTGGTGGTGGCCACCATCCCTTCTCTGGAGTTGGGGCAGTGACAGGGATGTGGCTGCAATGTCCCAGCAAAGCAAAATCCAGGGAGCAGCAGGATCCAGGCAGTGCCACGCCCTGAGCAGGGATAACCCACCCTGACCCATCCCTCCCCACCTGGAGAGCAGCAAAGCTGGTGGAGCAAAGCTTTGTTTGGTGGAAATTTCAAAATAAGAGAGTTTCTCCATTCCCTGCAGCCCTCCTGTGATGTGGCTTTGCTCCCTCTCAACTCAGAAAAGCAAAGTTCCTGCTCTTGAAGAGCTCTCACCTCCCTCACAGCCCAATTCCAGCTGCACTTATTAATGGAGATCACTGAAGCACCAGCTAAGTCTTTTAGCTACACTTTTGTCTCAGCAAACTGGTGTTTAATTATCTGAATGACAACCCCCCCCCAAAAAAAACAAAAAAAAAAACCCAAAAAAAATCCAAAAAAACAAACCAAAAAAAACCACCCAACATGGACACTGTCCCAAAGACAAAACCCCATCAATTCCCATCACAGAAAGAGTTAAAATGCTGGTTATTTCCACACAGGAGCCTGTTCAGTGTATTTTAAAAAGCCACAGAGCTGCTTTGGACTGTGGGTGTGTTATTGTGGAC
Source organism: Tychaedon coryphoeus (assembly GCA_013398595.1). Classification (NCBI taxonomy): domain Eukaryota; kingdom Metazoa; phylum Chordata; class Aves; order Passeriformes; family Muscicapidae; genus Tychaedon; species Tychaedon coryphoeus. Next base: position 1,815,172 of record WBND01000105.1, read on the forward strand.
TAATTTCCACTTTTCAAATTACAGATTATCTCCCACAAAAACGATTGTGGTGCTGAGCTGAGAAGATTCCCTGAGCTGAAAAGGTTTGGTTACCTCTAAACATAACAGCAGATTTGCTAGTGCTCGACTCATGTCATGAAAGGGACTGTGAGTGTCACAGGGAACTCCTGCAAACTCCTTTTCCACATTCATAATTAAATCACTGCTCTTTCCCCTCACCTAATTTAAATATTGCAGGGTTGTAATCGGGAAAAGAGAGAAAAGCATTAAAAACACATTGTGTGACAGAAGTTAACAAAAGAAGAAATCCTGAGAAGGCTTTGAGGGCTTTAATAAGTCACTAAATGACCAAAACCAGACAGAAGTGCTTAGCACTGGGAAGTCAAGCTGTGCCAAAGCCCTGTCTGCAGATGCTGAAGGTTTAATGACACAACCGTTTCATTCTTTGTTTCATTCTTTGTCGCCTTTTTTTTTCAGCCTTTTCTCTTCCCAGCTCTGTGAAGGGGACACACAATGCAGCTTTAGCTAAGCCAGGAGAGCCAGCCTGCTGAAATCAGGAGTTCTGCCAGAATGCACTTCCACAGAGCAGGGTGTAGGAAAATTGTTGGTGCTTCTATTTTATAACAAATCTCACCTTTCCTGTACCCCAGTCCAGCCCAAAGCACATTCTGTCCTCTGGTGGTTTATCAATAGTTTAAAATGATAATTTATATATTCAAAGTGAGTAATCTGTCACAGAGTGTAGGTTCAGAAATCAGTGTCCTAAAATGCAGATTTTCCTGAGTGTTTGAGCCTCCCCAAGGTGCACTTGTACAGCTCAATCCACATTCCCCATGTGTGGCACAGACAGAACACAGCAAATCCCAAGGAAATGAGAAGACACTCAAGAACAAAATGCTTTTTTTGAGGGATGCTTCACAGGTGGGGCTGTTTCCTTCTCCTGGAGGAGGGCAGGACAAAAGCCCTGCTCCTGGACAGGGACAGGCATTTCTGCATCCCTGCTGCTGCTCTGAGCCTTTGCAGGTTCATTCCTGAAGAGCATTCATTGAAATGATCAATAATGCTGAGAGGAGCAGCAGTGAAGGCTCAAATTCCAACCTCAGGTTTTGGTTTCACATCTGTTTTTTTCATGGAAGCAACAAGACAGCAGAGCAGGCACCACCAGCAAGAAAGGAAGAGTAAATTATAAATTAAACCAGAAATACAGGATTGCACTCTTGCCTCAAACCACCAATAATCTTCACAAAGGCAATAGTTCAATGGACCATGGAATATTGGCCATTGTGGTTCTGTCTCAGAAACAACTCAGCTCTGTCAGAGACAACTCAGCCACACTCTCCCCACAAACCCACTGCAGAAAGAGTATCCTCATCTAATCTACTGGAAAATCCTGCTGAAATCAACAGCAATTTGGCAAAAGGAAATATTACAGCATCTCACATCATCATGTTTAGATTGGATATTAGGAAGAAACTTCCCTGGCAGGGTGGGCAGCCCTGGCACAGGTGCTCAGAGCAGCTGTCCTGCCCCTGGATCCCTGGAATGTCCCAGGCCAGGTTGGACATTGGGGATCGAAGCAGCCTGGGACAGTGGAAGGTGTCCCTGCCATGGCAGGGGTGGCACTGGGTGGGTTTTAAGGTCCCTCCAAACCCAAACCATTTTGGGATCCTGCACAGAACTGGGGTAAATGATCAGTTATAATAAACACTCTGAGTAAATCTGATTATCAGCTCCATACAACCAGAGGAGTAATTAAATGGGCCAAGATGCAGCTCACAGAGGCAAAGTCAAGATCCCAGGTGTTAGAAAGCCAAGTGAGAAAGAATTGCCAGGTTTCAGATTTTCCATGGCTTGGAGAAGCAGAACCCCTGATGATCTGATGTGTTTCCCAGAACTCGCTGTGAGCAGCACGGCACAGAGAGTCAGGCAAACGTTGTAATGAGGAGATGTAGGATGCAAAAATAATTAGTCAGGGTTTATGGAGCCTACCAGCGAGACACAGGGAGCTGTGAAGTTATCAAAGGCTCTGTGCAGGGTATGATAATAGCAAAATGTGGCGTGGCAGATTCAGAGAGAGAAGTGCAGGCCCTCGTAGCACGGCTAATACAACTTCATTGCATTGCTCCTGGCATTAGTCATTGTAAGCACAGCAAAATGTGGATGAAACAGCCCTCTGGCACTGTATCAGCACCTGCTTTATTGATCCTATAAACTGCTCCTCCAGTCCTGTTCTGAGCACATTTTGAAGCAAAGAATCCTTGAAAGACATGGATGGCACTCAGCACCAGCTTCAAACAAGTGGGCTCTGAACATCAAACCCACAGGAGCAGCTTTGCCCACCTTCATCTTTCCCTCCCCTCATCATTAAAAATATTCCTCCACATTGCCAGTGATTTTCATCAGCCAAGATCAGAGAATTCTGCACGCTGGGGAGGATTTTGGAGTCACCTAAAACACAACTTGTATTGTATCACCTGCAGGTAATGCAGTCACAGAGCACAGACAGGCACCTGCAGAAAGCTTTGGAGCAAACAGCTGTCCCTGGGGAAGGTGCAGACTAATTAAAACCAGTGCTACAAAAAGATGCTGCTGTTCTAACATGTGTTACTGTGAGCTGGTGCACGGGAGAGCAATAAAAGAAATGTCAAAGGAAGCGAGGAATTGTGGAGGAGCCTGAACTGAGGGAGGCACAGAGAAGAGTCTGGGGAGGCAGGGCACAGGCTGTGGAAAACAGAGCTCTCTGAAAATGCAAATATGGGGAAGGAAGGTGCAGATGAGTCTCTGCCATGGGGCCAAGGCCTGATCAGTGCTCTTGGGGACAGGTGCTCCTGTCAGAATGGGTGACACTGCCACCTGTGGCATTTGATCACCATAATTTAGGACATGGACTCACCTGGGTGCATGCATAGTCCAAGATAGCCACTTCTCCAAGATCCTTGTAGCTGTGCTGGAATAGGAAAGAGGAGACAGATTTCCAGCTGCTTCTGCAATCCCCAGATCCCTCCCCAGTGCTGCTGGTCAGTTCTGTGCCCATCTGTATCACAGAGGTGCCCTGGAATGCACAATGGACCCCCCAGTCCATTGGGAGAAAGGATTTGTCTGATTGTGTCTGTCCCCTTGGCTCTGGGATCACCAGGGCAGTGGGCAGAAGCTGACATGACTTCATTCCAAGATCCCATCCATGGCCTGACTTCA
>WBND01000105.1:1818686-1861669 GCA_013398595.1 Tychaedon coryphoeus
TTCCCATCCATGGCCTGGTTTCATTCCCATCCATTCCCAGTTCCCATCCCTGGTGGCAGAGAGCAGAGCTGGGTCTTTGCTGACACAAAGTCACCTGGGTTCCATCAATGTCCTGCAAACTGAAGCCTGAGGAGAACCCAACACTCCTCACACAGGAACAAAGGATTGAGAGATTTCCCTTCCTGTGTTCAGCCTCCTGGAAAAATGGAAAAAAAAAATTAAAATCCCAAGTGCTCAAAACTGGGCAATAAGCAGTGTCTCTGAAAGCTCTGTGAGAAATCCTTCCCCATCTGCTCTGTCTTCAGCTAATTAACTGACATGGTTGCAAATGAGCAGCAGCTAATTGGAGCTCTCTGTTCTGCCTTTCCCTGGCAGGAATGGAATGGATTCCTGATGACCAATGGTTCAACATTTCCCAAGTAATCTCCATTCTGTGCCAGGCCAGCCCCCCAAAAACTTGTCCACATCCTCACCTTGGACTGCAAATCCAAAGAGCATCACTGGAACTGGAAACTGGTCATGGGGAAGCATCAGGCAGATGTGTGCAGGCTCCAGATCCGAGGGAATTTTGGAAAACAAGCACCTGCAGGCAAACAGAGCCAGCTGAGTCCCAGCCATGACTTCTCCCTGCAGCCAAGGGAGCTCTGAGCCAGCCCACAGAACCTGGAGGCACACAGGCCATGCTTGGTGCACTTTGCAGGAAAATTGCAATGTGGAAGAGGTGGTTCTGCAGGTCTCCAACAGCTGATGGGTGCCAGGTCTCCAAATCCAAGGTCTAAAAAACGAATGCAGCAGGTTTTCCTGCTCCATCCTCTGCTAGCATTCCTTCCCTGAGCTCCCAGCCTCTTTCCCAGCGATGTTATTTAACATTATTCACACCCAAACACCAGGAACAGCTTTACAACAGCAAGAAATCCCTTAAACACTCTCCATATCACAGAAGTACAGAATGCTTTGGGTTGGGAGGGACTTTAAAGATCACCTAATTCCAGCCCCTGCCAGGGACAGGAACACATTCCACTGTTCCAAATCCAATCTTGAACACTTCTCCCATTGTATAGAACCAGTGGAGCAGGTTAAACTGGGACCAGTGATGTCCCTGTCCTGTTGTGGTCATTGCCCACAGATGGTTTAAACACCCCAAACACAAACAAGCAAAGAGAAATCCCCTCCCCAAACACCCACAGGTGAGCAGAATTATTTGCAAAAATGCTCAGAGTAACTGGAGCACCACAATGCTCCAAAGATCAGGCCAGATGTTGTGGTTAGGCTGGACTGGGAATGATATTGCCCAGGATTTCCCTGGAATCCAGGGATGAGCATCATGGCCATGTGAACATATTAAGGACAGAGGTGTCCTTTAAAACAAAAGCACATCCAGTGAGCACACCCAATTGTTTTCATGTGTTTTAATTGCAATATGGCAAAACAGGGTTAAGCCCACTGGGATTTTTAGTTGGGCTGTAATGAACCCAAAATCCATGAGGAGACTCATTTCTAATGAAGGTTTTCTCTATTTCTCCTCAATGTGGAATTTTAAAAAATTCTCCTTGCCTTTCCAGTTGTCTGGTCTTTAGAGGATGCCAAAAAACCCCACAGATTTCCAGTCCCAAACCATGGCAAGTTCAAGGAGTTGGGATTTTTTTTCCTATTTTCATCTTAAACTATTAAATTTTACCAAAATTACATTAAAAGCTGGATAAACTAAGAGGAGTTCTATGTGTCTGATTTTGGAGTCTGTGTTTATCAAGTTTGGAAATAAAAAAGCATAAATAAAACATCTCCATGGGATACAAATTCACTTCTCTGTCTCGAAGACAAGAAATGCAGCTGTGGAATACAGATCATCCTCTAGCCAGAAACATCATTTAATATTTATTGCTGCACACTTGGCTCTGTGGATTCAGGGAGGGTGTCCCCCATTTCTCATCTGTGACCTTTTGGGGTCCTGACCTCTCAATGTGCCACCACTAAACAGTGCTGGAGCAAAATGTATTTTACCCCATTTAAAACTACGTCAGTTTGGATGTTTCCCACTCTCAGGCTTTTAGAAACATCACCAAAAGCTTTTTTTTTTTTTTTTCATTGTAAGACTTTTGGGAAGTCAGTTGAAGGATATTCTTTCACTGTGAAAATGTGAGAATGATCCAACTGGAAGGAACCTCATGAGTGAGGGCAGAGTGGTGCTGGAATTGCCTCTGCAGAGGCTGCATGGAAATTTTAGCTTCCCAAAGGGCTGCAGTCATCAAGAGCTTTCCAAGAACTTCCAGAAACACAAATTACTCATTTTGATCCAAAAGGAAACTCAAGTTTTGAGGAAAATGTGGATTTATAAAAAACCTAATTCAGTGTGAGGAGGAGGCTGATCACAGGCAGTGGCTTTGCTGCTCACCCCGTCCTTATTCTGTGCACCTCAAAAACACCAGGTCAGAAGAGGTAACAACAAATTTACTGGCAGAACTCACCCTGGAATTCCTGTGCTCCCAATCTCTGGGTGGGAATGATGGTGCTCGGCTGAAGGTTGGATTTAATGGTCTTGGAGAGCTTTTCCAACCTGAATGATTCTGTGATTTTGACACATTTTGAGTCCTGGCAATAAAATTAACACCATTGAGGGCCTGCTCCATCTCCCCAGTGGGTATGACACAGGGCTGTCTAAGGAAAAAAACATTGTGGATTTCAACAGCTTTTCAAAAAAGTGTTTTAAAAACACTTGGGAAGATTTTTGACTATCAGGAGCCTTTGAACAGGAGGCAGAACCATTTTTTAGCATTTTTTAGCATTTTTTAGTGTCTTTGCATTCTCTTTCAGCTGGCACCACTCTTCTTTCCAGCACGAGAAATGGGTGCCAAAAGGAGGATGGTTTTTGGAGGAAAAAAAAAAAATCATTGAAAGAAGTGTATCTCTATGATAAAAGGGTTAAAAAAGTCTAATTCTGAATTTCTATCTCTGCACCCCAAGATGCTTCTTTTCTGAAAGTCCAAAACTGATTTATGTGCCACAGACTGAGGCAACAGAAGCAATGCTTTACCTGCTTCCCAGAACAAAAAAAATAATCCAAAAAATAACTTTTTTCCTCATTATTATGTACTGGCAAAGCAGAAATCAGGCAATTATCCCATGAGAAATATCAGCACCTTTCCCCAAAAGGGGCAGCCTTCCACTGGCAGGTGACAGAAGCACTGAGCCCAGTGTGACAGTGCACAGGACACCTCTGTCCAGCATCCCACTGCACTCCTCTCCCTGGATTTTTATATCCTCCTGGTGGAGATTTTGTCAGAAGCAGCAGCAGGAATGGAAGGTTTGAGACCTGCAAGCAGATGGAATAACCAGGACTGCAGCAAAATGTCCTGAAGCTGCTGAGATGCAGGTGAATGCAGGGACTGCCTTCAAGCAGTGCTGACCCCACAGGGTCCTGCTGGCACCATTTATCAGCTGCTAACACACACTGCCCAGAGCTCTAAATACACTTAAAATATGTACAGCCACTGCCAGGCAGAGCTGGGCACCATAAAACACTGGTGCTGCACTGCACAAAATTTAGGAAGTGAGTGCTGGAGGTGAGGACGCTGCAGTGACCCTGAACACCACAGGGCATTGGCAGCCAGCAATGTTTTTTTGTTTTTGTTTTTTATTTTTTGTTTTGTTCTGTTTTGTTTTGGGGTTTTTTTGTTGTTGTTTTGTTTTGTTTTGTTTTTTTTCTGTCAGTGTTACAAACTTCCAGGTGTTTTCCATTTCCAGAGGAGGAACCACCCTTCTGTTACCTGCGCCAAAAGTCAGCTCCTGTTTTCTGATCACCTTTGGCTCTTGCTTATCAAGGTTACACACATGAAAATGATTTTTTTTACTGCTTTAATGTGAATTAACTCATAGCAGCTCTTGGAGCACTGATTCTGCAGCTGCTGTGGTGAATCCCAGAAGGTTTGGGCTGGAAAGGATCTCAAATCCCATCCAGTGCCACTCTGCCATGGCAGGGACACCTCCCACTGACCTTGGACACCTCCAGGGATGTATTTTAGATTATTTTCCTGCACACATAAAGGATTCTATGCTTTTCTCTGTGCTATCACTTTTTATAGAGTCCTTGTCCAGCAGTTTTCTCCCCCTTTTCATGCTCAAATTCAGCACAGAAAAAGAAATTCTGGGACAAGGCCACACACATCTCCAAATTCTCAAATCCATTTTGCTGTGAAATGTTCCCTCACAGGTGCTACTTGCTCCCAAGCAGATCAGGATCACTGGAAAATGCTCAAATCCTTTAGGAGCTCTCACATTCCCGCTGTTACATAATTAACTCTCCTGGCCACCTGCATTTGTCTCATTCCAGCAAAAACAACTCCGGTGCCAGAGCCCTCAGTTTTGGAAGAGAAAAAGAGCAGAGTGGCTCAGCCTGGGGGTGGGTGAGAAAAGCCACCAAACTGCTCAGCTTTGTGATATTTATTAAGAATTGCATTGCCTCAGAAATTACCACAGCAGTGGATAATCTGGAAAAAAACTGGATATTGCTGGCTTGGTCCTTTCCAGCAAATGGAGGGAATTATTCCAGGTGCCAAATGCCTCGTCCCCACCTCGTGCATGTTTTGGTTTTTATTGTGGTTTCTTGGAGAAGCAGCATCCTTTGGGAAGTTGTGGTCATTGCCCACAGATGGTTTAAACACCCCAAACACAAACAGAAAGCAAACAAAAGCAAACAGAAATCCCCTCCCCAACCACACAGGTGAGCAAAACTGTTTGCAAAAAATAAATTTCGGTAATTCAGCGCCACAATACTCCAAAGATCAGGCCAGATGTTGTGATCTGCAGAGGAGACATGGAAAAAACCTTTATCTCACTCATCCTCAAAAAAAACCTCACTGGTTTCAATTATGCAGAGCAGAGGGTGGCAGTCTGGGGGAAAAAAAAAAAAAAAAAAAGAGTGGGAAAAGGTAAAAGAAGTGCTCAGATTCCCTGTTTTCCACCAGCACAGCCCCCAGAGGTCAGGGATCCAGCTGGGCAGGGGATGGAATAAGCTTCAAATGTTGATTTTGCCCCAGAATTCACTCCAAAAGTCCCTGCTTTGTTTTCCTATCTTTTCTTTTTATATTTATCTTTTGGCAGAGGTGCCAGGGTACTTGTGGCACAGCTGAGGAGATTTTCTGGAAGGATATTTGAAGCTCCCAGGTATGGAATTCCATTATTATTGCCCTTCAGGAAAAACATCTGTGAGAGCTCTGATCGTGTTCACTTTCAGGCTTGCTGCTACAGTGATAAACAGAACTGTTGCTGAGTTGAGCATCTCAAAAGCCAATTTTGTCATTTATTTGTAGGAAAAAACTATCCAGAAAAGTGCATTCCACAGGGATGTCTTGAAGAGCACAACTTGGAAAAGTTTCCCATCTGCTCCAAGTCCATTAAATGTGGAAATGTGGAATTTTCCAGCCTGTGATTTGGGTGCTGAAGGTTTAAGTTCTGTTCACAGCCACATTTGCAGCCATTTGGGCAGATGGGGATTGTTTAGAGATGCCTGCAAAAAGCCTCAATTTGTACCCACGGACAAGATAATTTTTATTAATGAATCATTTTGACACATCAACCTCCACTTGTGTGTCACAGACTTGGAGTACACAAACACCTCCTGAGAGGGGAATATGCCACTATTAACCAGAAATTAATTTTAAAATGTATTTAAAAAATAGACACTGTGTGTCACTGCTTTAAATCCCAGTATTTTCAGCCTTTCCTGTCTTTCATAATAATGTTCAATTAATAAATTTCTTCATTAATTAGCTCAGTATAAAAGTTAAAATTAAAAAAAAAAAAAAAAAGAAACATGGTCTTTTTTTTGGTTCCAGTTCCATAATGGATTAGTCTGGGATGTTTTTTTTCCTTAATGAATAATGTGTTTTAGGCTCACTCCTACTTAGCACATTTCCACCCTGCTTCTTTGTAGTACTAATTACACAACATGAATTGTGTATTGGATAGTTATGTTCAAATTTCAAGCCAATAATTACTTTCAGCAAAAAATTAGATGTTTTACACCCTCCCTGTTCAAAGAGATGAACTCAGGAATGTAGTGGATGTAGTAGATACAACCAAAATATTAAATTTTAAGTGCAACTTTCATCTGGCCATGAGTTTTTGGTCATCTCAGCTTTGCTTCATGTGATTTTTAAATGAAAAATAAAATGCCATATTTTCTATAAAAGGGGGAAAATCCCAACTCAATCCTGCCTCAGGTCCTGAAGGACAGTCAAAGTTTAGTGATGATAATGATAAAAACAACCCCATGAACTTCTGATGATCAACTCACAAAATGAGCTTCAATCAGAATATAAATCCCTCCAGGTCTTCCTGCTAATCAAATATAAAAATGAAATTATCATCTTAATCCCCTCCCCCTGCTTCTTTTTTTTTTTTTCCCCTAAATATTCTTAAAATGTAGTAGTTTCTTTTCCTGAGTTTGGGAGTTTGACAGTTCTGCAGTTTTAGTCTAAATAAAAATTCCTTTACGTTCTTTAGCATCAAGCTTTAGTCTTGCTTTGCCTCATGAAAAATCCTAATTGTATTAATTACCCCATGAGTTATTTATTGAGGTGGTGTTTGTAACAGTGTGGGGTTTTGTGATTTTACTGCTGCATAAAATCTGTGAAATCTGAGACAGAACAAAACAAAAAGCCTTTTAGCAAAACACTGTAGCTTTTAAAACCCCATTAACCTTGTGACGTTGCTCCATTTAATAGAAATATTTCAATCACAAACAGAATTATTTTAGTGAATATCGGTGTTCAGTGCCACAAGCACCACTGGAAGATGTTTTTCCCTGCTCCCTGTTTTTCTGGAAAATAGCATTGCACATCCTGCTGTCCATCAGATATGTTGGAGGATGTGCTGGAAAGCTGAGATACCCACGTATGGATTCACTAAGCCTTTAAGAAGAAGAAGAAGGTCTCACTGTTATCCACTTATCTCAAATTAGAATCCAATCCCAGCAAAGGGAAAGGGGAGATAGAGGTATTTATAATATCAAAACCAGAGCACATGGTAACAAATGACATTGGGGAATAAAGAAGTGAAAAACTACTTTATCTCTGCTGAGGCCACCTTGGAAAGGCAAATCCTGCATTTAACTGCAAAGTGGAAATCTCCTCCTCCTCCTTTGGGTAGCAACACTTCCTTCTTCTGTAAAACACACAAAGTATCAACATCTGATCCCAAAATCCCAATAACACCAAAATTTGCCTCCTGTTGGTTCCTGAGGGAAAGCAGCACCTGCAGCACGAGCAGGTTTGGGGCAAGGGCTGTTCCCTCTCCTCCAGCACACACTGGATCACATCCAAGCAGCCTTTTAAAGTTATAATTGAAGTTTTATATATGCAATAACCTGAGTACTGAAATGCAAATTAAAAATCATTACTATTGCTGCCATACAGATCTATCTTCTCCAGGCACCAGGCGTCCTGCAGCATTAAAAACTGGGGGCCTGGGGGATCATTTCAGCTTTGATGCCTTGTTTTTACAGGAGAGGGGAGCAGAAGGAAAGCAGCTGGAGGAACATTTACCCCCTCCCAATTTGCATTTAGCCATTCAGGCTTAAAATCCCCTTCCTGGCTTTGCAGGACTCACAGACACAAGCACAGATTCTCCCAGGACAGAGAGCAGCATTGTTCTTGTTTCCTCTCAAGCTGCTGTGCAAACAACTCTGTTTCACTATTTATGTTTCCTGTCCAGTTTATTGTTCTGTTGTTGCTCCAATGTGCCCAAGGAGGGATTCCCAAACTGTGGCACAAAGAATTACCTCAGAGCTTCATGGCAAGCCTGGTTGAAAAGCTCAATTTCTCCTCAGGCACGTGGATGTGTGCGTGTGGAGCTGGGGCTGCAGAAACCAGGAGCAAATTGTACCTGGTGATCCAAAAGTGCTGGGTGAAGGCTGAAGATGATGAATTTGTGGGTGCTTGTGCAGAGATCCCATCTGAAAGAAGAGGTGAAACTTTCCTGGAGTGCATTTATCCAACCTGCTGCCACCAAATTCTCCAGAATTCTCCAGAACACTCGAGGAGCAGAGCCTGGGTGCTGCTGTTTGGCTGAGCACCCAAAACACTTTTCCTCCCTCATCACCATCACTCCCATCTTCCCCAAATCCAGCTGTTCCTAATCCAGCAGCTCCTCTCCTCCAGACCCCATCAACCTGATGTGGGAGGGTGAGAAGTTTGCAGAGCTGTTCCATAAACTCTGTGTCCCCAAGAAAATGGCACCTGGGTTATGTGCTGAGATTAGCCAAGGTTGGCTCACCTGGAGCAGGATGTGCTCTGCTTGGTGAGGAGCACGAGGATGAGTGGGTTTTGGCTGTCCCATTATTCTCCTTTAAAGAAAATGTGCTCCCCCTGTTAAACCCTGACACCAGAGCTGGCAAACCAGGAGCTTGCTGCCACATCCTGGAATTGGAGACCCAGCCCAGCCCCGAGAATCCCAGCCCAGAATTAACCAGGAGGAAAGGAACCCACTGAAAACACAAATCCTGCCCTTCCTCATCTCTTGGAAAGTTATCTCCAGATAGAGCTTCACCTCTCCAAGTCTCCCTCTCCTTGGTTTGTGTTTCCAATGACAATATTCCTATTTTTCCTCAAATCCCTCATGTAGCAGAACTGGAGAATAAGGACTCTGCAATCCCCTTTTTTTTATATAAAACAGGTAGAAAAGGAGAGAAAATGCAAAGAACAGTTCACCCCTCTGCATCCTCTGGAATTTGCCAACACAAGAACTGGAGCTGCTGATCATCCATAATTCCTCCAGCAGCCCATGAAGCAATCAAAGCAAACATCTGCTTTTCCTAAAAACTCCTTTCTCACAGAGCCACAACACCTTTGGTACAAAATAAGAGCTGAGATTTGCATCTGTTACAGTAAAAAAACGAAAATACAGCAGAACTTTTTAATATATCAAATTAGGCTATATTGGCTAAAATTCCATTTTAATGTGAAACTTGTTGGATATTGAAGGCAAGTTTAAAAATTTATTATCTAGGGTTTAATTGCATACATTATGTTTGTAGCCTTAGGTACTGCAGGTAGATCTTTAATATTCCCTGCAATATATTGAGAGCATGGAGCAGCCATTTAATTCTGCTCCAAGAAACTTCCAGAGGTAACTATGGGAAAGCAGAACAGAAAACTCCAAACTTTTAGCTGTTGAGTGAAACTCCAATGGATTTGGGCCTGTTGACAGGGAATTTCTGAAGTTTTAGCTGTAGGAAGTACACTGGAAGCATATGGGCTGTCATGAAAACATTATTGAGTCCACCCTTGACAGTCAGATTAAAAATAGGATTTTCAAGTTGCAATGTGGGTGCTTGGAAAATAATCAGATATTTTCCTTCAGAAACATTTTTTAAAAGTCAGATGTGTCCAAACATTTAAATGGATCAGCACCTCCTCTCTGTCTCACATGGTGGAGGGGGTTGGTTGTGTGAGCACTTCCATCCTTTGGCAGGATTATGCAGAAAAAATTGTAAAATTAGGCTAAAAATAATCAGAATTCCAATCCTGTGCTAAAAGAGCTGGAAAATTGGTGGAAATTAATGACTCCCTTTAGTTTCCTGTGTGACTATTTTCTGCAAACACCAAGGTATTTAAAATCAGGGTTTCAAGAGATGAAAATTCCCCAGAACCTAAGGAAGTGTTTAAAGCCAGAGGCACGTTCCCTATAACCAGAAATCATGTCACATTCCTCCGTTTGGTCTGGGGACTCTGCTTGCCTTGGCTCCTCCTGTAAACTCATTTTTGGGTCTCACTCAAGCAGGGAACAGCTTTGTACCCATCCTAACCTGGGGCACAAAGAGAGCCAAGGTGGGAAAAGGAGCAGTCAAGGAAACTGCAGGAAAATCCAGAGCTCCTCCCTCACTGCACACACTGAGGTTTTCTGCACACACACAGGCTGGTGGCATTTTCCCAGCCCCAATTCTTCTCCCACCAATTGCTGCTGGGTCACATCAATGATCTGGGCCTTGCCACAAAGAATTTCACCTTTCCACCCTCAGCACATCACCCAGCACCAGGAGTAGTGAGAATTATCCTCTAAAACCAACTCCTGAACTTAGTGCTTAATGACACAATTTGGTAAATTGCCTAGGAACTTTTGAAAATGCCCATTTTTTTAACATATACATGAATCCCTTTTAAGAAATAGCAATAATTTTAATCATCCAACCCAACTTAACTCTGAGGTATTTCTTAAATTATCCAGAATATCTACCCTGATTAGAATCTTATTTCCTGTGCTTTTCCTTCATCTTTGAAGAGGCAAATGTAGATTGAAGCACTCCAAGCATCTTCCCCAGCTCATATTGACCTTCTGTAGGACAGAACTTGTCCAAACCCAACCCTGTTCAACACTAAAGAAAAATAAAACCCCAAATAGTGCACAAACAATTCCAAGTCATGGAAACATCTTCCAGAAAAGGATTAGATACAACATCAGGAAATAGAAATCCTTATTTCCTTCAAAACACATGGAAGGGCTTCTGAGCCAGGACTTCTGCTGCTGGAGAACCCCAGCCCACGATGGCAGCTGGAATTCCAGCTGTGGAGGATGAGCAAAGTGTCTTTGCCTCCTTATTTTCAATTGCTCTGATTATCCCAGAGTGCTGCGTTCACCAAATGTTTGTTTAACTCGGAGTGTTTGCTTGCTTCAAATAAATCTCTGCAATGGGAAAGTGCAGCCTGGTGTCTGGGTGGGTGCTGCTGAAAGGAGAAGGGGATGGGAGGAATCTGAGCTCAGCTATTCCAGACACACTCCACGCTCAGCAAACAAAGAGATACAGAGTTTTCATCTTTTGTTCAATCATTTTCGATGAATGCAAACTTTTTTTTTTTTCCCCTTCCTTGCCATTTAATTTTAAATTAGTCTAATCAGACATCTGCTAGGATGTGTCTGAATTAACAGAACTGAACACAAATCTTCTGTGAGCGCTCAAGTGCTGCTTCCCTCAAACGGCATTAACTCACATGGACACTCTGCAACTAATTGAACATCCCCAGCACAATATTCCAGATTCTCTGATTTAACTTTATTACAGTCAGAAGAAATCACAGGCTAGAAGGAAACATGTTGTTAAGGACTCTGTTCTGAAGTGGTTCAATAAAAGCAGGCTGCTTATCCTGCTTTATTATCTTTATTATTGCTGCTCGAAGATGAAATTTCCTCTCAAGACCGAAAAGCAGAGTTTGTCTCAAAGCTCTTTGTTTTCTTTTCAACAGCAAGGTACAGATTACTCCTTAGAATTTACAGGATTGCCTGAACAGGGAATTTTGATATTGTGGAGTTCTCTTGTTCCTGTGACAAATTATGGTGGCATTTGTCAGCATTTACGAAAGGTTTTGACATTACTCAACAACACTGAGGTGGATTCTGCTGACTCTGGACATGTTCTGAACTAAACATCTTTTGTCAAGCTCCTGAAATGATCCAGGAGCTGCACACAGGTCTGTTCAGCTCTGTGGCTTTTCCAGCGGGTAGGAATTTCAAAATCAGATTAATTAGAATTGAGTACATTTTTTTAGCCTGTGTTTGTGGGGCTGATTCTGACACGAACAGAACAACTGTCTGAAAAATCTCACTAATTTCAGGAGCCACCTTAGATCTGCTTCAAGTGGCAAATCAGTATTTATGAAAATAAAAATACTGAATAAAAAGACAAGGGTCTTTCCATATTTTTAACCAAAAGGTTGGTTTTTTAAGCAACAATTTAATAGGTATCTAAGATTTCACCCCACAAATTCTACAAGTAGAATAACTGCACCATTCTGTACAAAAAGCATTTCTCTAAGAGTTTTAAGCTCTTGCCACATTTATTTGTGTTCATGGCCTTTAGAGGATGACCTGGGAGAGAAGTTTTCATTCTTGGGGCAGTCCTGTCCCTCGAAATTGCTGCCAAAGCTCTACAAGAGACACCAGGGAAGTTCCCATGAATTTTTCAGCTACCTGCATCTTTGTCATCTCTTAAATACAAATAAAATCGAGCCCAAATGTCCCCTTTTTTTATGAGTAATGGGAAATGAGACAGAATCAATCGTTGGCAAAGTAAAAGATGGTTAATATTGATTGTTCTTCTGAAGGATGAGGAAGCTTTCCTAAAGCTCGTTGGGGACACGGGGAGGGGACAGCTTATGGATTTGTTTTCCTTCCTGCATTCCCAAGGGAGAAGGGAAAAGATGAGGCCATGATAGATGATAATTCTGCTAGGAATGACTAATGAGGCCCTGAGCTGCTCTGGAGCAGTGGTGGAGGCAGTAATAACCAGAGTAATTGGGTTTATTGGGTTTCTGCTTAGCACACACCCAGTCCTCTCCAACATCCTGTCCCTCCAAAGCATTTTATGCTCTTTGTCTTTCCTTTTTATTATGCCTGACTTGAGTTATTTCATGAAATTTGACCTTGTACTCTTAATCTCATCTGCTTGTTCTGCATAGTTCATCTTCTTTATTTTCCTCAGTAGCTGTTCTGTCAAACACTCCACGTAACCACGGCAGCTCAGGCTGCAGTGCCAGCCCTGACTCAGGCTGGATTTACATTTCTGTAGCCCCAACAGCTCCATTTCATCTTCTCAGGGAATCTGGCTCAAGAAATAATACTTCAGGATACATTTGCTACAAGTGCATGACCCTCTTTTACAAATCACAATCCTAACTCTGTGTTAGAATTAATTGCAACTCCCATTTTCAACTAAACACAGCTTTTTTAAGAGGTTGGAAACAGCAACAGTTATATGCAAGTCAGAAAAAAAAATATTATTTGCTATTTTTTTTTTTTCTAAAAGGTTTTTACACTCCTACTGGGAAAACATCTCTGCAGAAATCCATTCAGGAAGTCTCTGAGGGGTTTCATTCTCATGGATTTCCCCCTTACAGACTCCTCAGATGGAACATGGATCAGCACTGGTTCTGCAGGGTTTCCAGTGGTTTGTGTTCCATTTCAGCAGTCACATGCACATCATCAGGCATGGAGCAGGAAGAGAAAATGTTACTAACAGAGCAGAATTATATATACAAAAAGAGATTAATTAAACCTCAGATAACACAGAGTTTATTCAGGTTTTTGTACTTCCTGGACTCACTGGATTTGCCCAATGAGCGCAGCCTTCCTCTTCTACCCACGAAATCTTGAGCTGATATCTTTGTTTTGTGCACTAACATCCTCCAGCTCTGTTAACAAAGAGTTCCTGGCACTTCTCAAATCCCTGGAACGTGGCTGCAGCACAGAAAACAAACACAAGAGCTCGTGCCTTCAATGGCAGAGACTCACCAGCGCAGGCAGGAAAGGGACTGATGGCAATAATAAGTATAATAGTAACTGCATTAGGCCAGCAGGTCAACAGCTCATCTTGCTGCAGTCTGAAAGGGGTTATTTTAATTCCAGTAATTGGCCCCAGCCAGCAGCAGGAATTGATGTGCTGCCACTTTTATCTGTTTGCTGCTGGCCACGCTCAGATGCAGCAGCACTGCCCCACCAACACAAATTACCTGCAGCAGTCAATGGGAGTGATTGCTTTGCTGCCACTATTGATCAGCTGTGGTGCTCAAAGCCCCAGCCATTGTCCCATCCCCAGCTTATTGGAGATGAGTGGTCTGTAGGTACCACAGCATCCAGGGAGCCAGGGAACAGCTAATTGTTATTTTACTGCTGATCATTATTATGATTCTTTTGCTTAACGACCAACATTTATATGATGCTGATCGTGCAGTTACCCCACAGCACTCTGCAAGCTTCACAAAAGGTTTTACAAATTATGTTTCCAAGCCTAAAAGCACTATTATGACTTGGCTACTCTGTGTAATGGGCAAAAGAAAGATCAGGGTTATCCTTAATAAGTGTTGTAACAAAACATTTTGTCTGTCTAAATACTCAGAATATCCAGTGGGACCTGCAGGGATGCAGGGACTCATCACAGAACTCAGATTTACCAGCACAGCGACTGAAAATCTACAAAGTCACCCAAAAAGGGCTGGTGCAGGTCACAGGAGATCACAGCTGTGGGTCACAGCCACCCAAAAAATGACATGTCACCATCTCAAGGGGCTCCTTCTCACTGCCAGCTCTTTAGGGAGTGTGAAGCTCCTGACACACATTCTGTAACTCTGTTAAATGGGGTGGACACAACACAGAATTATGCTTGGTGTGAGTGCTGCAGCTCCACGTCAGAGATGTTGTTGTAATTAATATTTTAGATCATATCCCAGTTCCTCTGCAGAAGGGTTTGGACAAAGAGGGTTTGGTCCCTGAGCTGACAGCCCCAGCCCTGCCTTCACAGGTGTGCTCTCAGGTACCTGCATCTCCCACTGGGATCCACATTTTCCCTCCTGTCCCAGGCCCACACTGGCTCTTACCTCACTTTTCTACTGTTCAGCACTGAAGGGAAAAAAAAAAAACAACAAAAAACAACTCCACCTGAGTTTAAGAGTTTTTAAATTTAGGGCATTGCCTCATGGAATGCAGAGCAGTAAATAGGGCCAGGAGTTGGGGGTCACTTCCAGCTCAGGATATTCTGGGACTTTCCAAATAACCACATTCAGCTCTATTTTATTTTGACAAAATCCCCAGAGCTGTAATACCCATGGGAGAAAAACATGATGTATAATCCTCTGCCACAAAAGAATAAGGAAACAGGGTGAACAAGGTGCCTCAAAATTTGGGAAGCTTCACTGGGCAGGGGTTTGGCTGCCTTGATAGAAAAGTCTCCAATTCAGTCATGGGTTAGGCAGTGTCATAAATAATTTGGAAATTTGTGTGTTTGTCCCACAAACAGGGCACAGGGAGGCAGCAGCAGCCTGGTGGAGAATCCTGCCTTCCCCACAAGATCAGGACACCTCTAAATGTCTTTTCTTCCTGCTGCTTGAACTTCCCACCCGCGTGCTAAGGTGGAAGGAATTAATTACAGAGATTTCAGCAGAGCTGAAAAAAGGAAAAGGAAAAAAGGAAAGCACCTTAATATCAGGTGTAAATAAAACAATCCAGGAGCCTTGGACCCACTCCAGGAGCAAGACTTGTCTCCTTTCTTTATGGATACTCAGAGAGCTGCCTCCAATTCCAAAAAAATATTTGAGGAAATTAGTTTTTCCACTTGATTCTTTGGCCAATTTCCCATAGCAGAGATAAGACCTGCAGCATGTGCATTTACAGATTACTGCTCTCTGCTCTCCTTGTCCTTGGAAAATGCTCCTTGTTTTCTCCAGGAGCATTTCACCCCAAACAGCTGCAGTACTTTTTTAACAACATAAAAATAAATTAAATTAGAAAGTTGTGCTCAGCAAGGAGAAATGCAGCTGTCTAGATCCAAGCCACACATGAGATGATAAAACTTTTTAATTTTACTTGTTAAACTCCCTCTCATTGACTTTGCTAGGAAAAAAAAAAGTAAACAAATAAACCACTGAGTGTGGTTTTGGTAATTTTGTTGGATTTAAGAAAAACAAGCAAAAGTAGCAATTGGCAAAGAATTCTGCCCTGAAACTTAATGGAAGTAAGATATTTATAAATTGGAGGGGAAATAGTAGGTTTGTGATTTTCCCGTGCCATTTTCTAAGGTGTTTTGTTTAAAATGTTGGGGAGAGAGAGAAGATTTCCCCCAAATTTAAAGTACTGATTTCTGTGCTTAGAAGATGGGTCTGATCTGGAAGAAAACCTGACTAATTCCTCCAGTGATCCTGCATAAACCCCATGACCTGTCACTATTCCCACACAGCAAAGAGAATTATTTCCAAGTCTGGTATTTATCCAGAGCCTGGTGTTTCAGGGATTGGTGTCCACATCTTAATTTTGAAGCTGGCTTCATCCTGGATATGTTGTCTGGCCCAAAAATTACTTTTTTTTTTTTGTTACTCCACAGTGGCAGCAGCTTTTTTTTGGATCCCTGGCAGTGCCCATGGCCAGGCTGGACATTGGGGTTTGGACCCTGGGGCAGTGGAAGGTGTCCCTGCCATGGCAGGGTGGGACTGGATGGGATTTAACATCCCTTCCACCCAAAATCTTTCTATAACTTCAGCTTTGCAATGAATTTCAGAAAGGTTTGGATGAATCTGGCACAAGCAAATTCAAAAAGCAGGGCAAAATCCCAAATTCTTACACATTCTGCAGGAGGGGTGGGAGATTGGGAAGGGAAAGATAACTTAAAACCTTTCTTTCATATTTGGCTGTGGTTTATAAGTTGTTTTCCATCTAATTGGATACAGATTAAAAAGCAAAATATGTTAGAAGCACTCACACCAATCAGTTGGGTAAATAAAGGTAACTAAATTACATGTATTTTTGCTAATTACTACCCTAACTACATGGGGATTTGTCAGCAATCCTGTTCTTTATTCAGATAAAGGCAAGTGCATTCCAAACAGCAGTGCCTGGATCTCTGTATTTCACTCACACAAAACGTGGTTTGAACATGGTTGTTTTATAGATCAAAAGCTTAATTCATAAATAAAATTAAATGGTTTATGTGTTAGAGGGTGTGCTCAGTGTTGCAGTACTTTATAAATGAGATGTGAGTACAGTGGCTGTTACAGGTTTTACACCAAAATCTTTCAGGCCTGTTTTGCTGTCCTTTTCCAGAAGACTCACAGAGTGCTTTGGGTTGGAAGGAACCTTAAAGATCATCGAGTTTCAATCCCCTTGCCATGGGCAGGGACACCTTCCACTAGAAAGGAAGATATTTTAAAATTGCCTTCAGTTTCCCAATTTCCATTCTTTCTGTACCACATCCTCAGCTCACATAAACTGCAATACTCTGATTTTACAAGCTGAATTTTTGTTACCTGGAGCTTTGGCTAATTGCTTTTTTCTGGGGAGCAGCACCAAACTCCTCACTGCTGCCCACACATTTTCCATAAAATCAGAGAATTTTGGGGGTTGGAAGGAACCTTACAGTCCCAAATCCCTGTCATGGGACATCTTCCACCATCCCAGCCTGTTCCAAACCTGGCCTTGGATACTTCCAGTGATGGAACAGCCACAGCTTCCTGGGAAATGAAGCATTGGGTGATTAATTCTTTGTTTTACATTGATTATTTGCAGTGGGAGCCTCCCTAGCAGCAGGCAGGGAGTGTCACAGCAGCTGGCAGAACAGGGAAGATTCCACCACCATCTCTTCTGTGAAGAAATTTTCCTGATTTCCAGCTAAGATGCTCGACTTTTTCTTCAGAAGTGATCTCTGTATGTGCTTCAAAGTGATCTAAACTGGAGTTCTGTGCTGTTCCAAGGCTCCATTCAGGTAGAACTGTGATAAATATCCCAACAGAACAGAACTTCCAGGATTTAATAATTGAAATCAGGGTGAAGCAGCTTATGACACTCCAAAACAACAATTTCAGGAAACACTCACAATAAAGTGAGGCAGTTACAGCCATATAAAGCAGTCAGTGATTAAAGATTTAACATGTTGTCCTGGGCTCACAATACAGCCATTCTGGAAACCAGGAAAGTGCCTGTGGGATTTATAATTCCTTCCAGAAAGCACTCTCATTCACTCAGAAGAAATAAAGCCCATTTGATGGTGATATCATTTCAAAGATTGTACTGAAGCTTATTAAGAGCAGCAGAATTTATTTTTTTCAATTGAATCAGTGGTAAATCTAATGAGAAATAATGAAAAGTTTTTGGGGTTTGGTTTTGGTTTTTTTTTTTTTTTAATAAAAAACTTAACATGAACCACTGTGAATTTAACTGGAATTTGCCAAAGTATCTTTGGAGTGTGCTGCTAAAACAATGATGGTTGTGGGAGGAGGCCTCAAGGCCAGGTTGGACAGGATGAGCTTTAAGGTTTGGGATTTTGTAGAATCTCAAACCACTCTGGGATCCTACAATTCCATGAGATAAACAGCAAATAACTCCTTAATCCACAGCATAGAAACATTCCTGAGGCTTTCCATTCTCTAACAGCTATTTCCTTTTGTCTGGAATAATTTAGAAATTTTGGAGGGGAAAAAAAATCTGAGCCTTAATTTTTGGCATAAAGCACATCAAACATTCAAATGCAGCTGTGCATGGCACTTGAATTCCTTCCACGTACCCCAACAAGCTGGACTCTGTCACCTCTATTCAAAGTAATCATCTGAGCCTGATCTTCCAAGGAATCCTGGCACTAGAAATGCAAAAAGGACTTTCAAAGGAGCTCCCTGAGCAACTCATTTTAGCAGCAGTGCTTTTATTTAAGTAATAAAGCTTAAATAATTGAAGATACACAGGCAACCACATATGCAAATAAATGTCATTGCAGGGCTCTAGACAGGTGTCATGCACCAGAGCTCCTTTGAAATTTCCAGCTGACAGCTCTTTATGTTCAGGTCGATGATTATTTTGAAAATGTAGCTCTTAGGTGTTTTCATGGACTTCTCTGTGAAACAAAGATAATCCCTGACTGCTGTAAAAATTAATACATTTAAAGACTGAGCCATGCTCAGACAGAGTAAAAGTGTTCTGAAAAGATCAGAAACAAGACACCAGAAATGAAAACTTTACCATGTTAGGGTTTATGTATTTCTAGGAAATTAAGAATTGATTTCACAGACTTTGGAAAACTGGGAAGAACTGGAAGGTTTTCTGAATGGGAAGAGAATAGTTTCATTTCTCTGCCAAATCTGGCATATTGCAATGTAAAATGTTTAAATCTAAATAAGAATGTATGTTTTTAATAGAATGGATTTCAGACAGGCCCTTTCTTCTCCTAATATCAATAAAATCATTATTTTGGCCACCTGTGTCCTTCCTCCACCACACTGCTGACAGTATTGTATTCTCCAAACGAGCCAGTAAACACTTTTCCAAGTTGTCCTGTTGGCCACAAGAGCATGAGCTGAAGATGTCAAAGTCTTTGGAACACCTTGGATCCGCCCAGATCTCCCTCAGACCTTGCTTTGAGACAGCAGGTGAGAGATCAGGGATAACAGAAGGGATGGTTATGAAGGATTAATCCCTCTGGGCATTTGCCTTCCCAAAGCTTAAATCCCCCTCTGCCTCCCCCTGCAGCCTCAAATCACCGAGGGCTGGTTCCTGTAAATAAATGCTGGAGGGTGGGAGAGGCAAATCCTTCATTACCTTTGGGAAGGACTCATTTGGTGACCTTGAATGGTTACACAAGCTGGTTTTGCAGAGCAGGGTGAATCCAGAACCAGGCTCAGAGCCATCTGCTGCAATTCTCCTTCCCTGCCAGAGGGATTGCAGTGCATGTTGCAAATAGATTAGTTTGCCTGGGAGCAATCTATTTTTGGGTAATCCCAAATTACAAACCCTCAGTGGAAATGGCCAGTGCAGGCAGCTCATTAATGTCACCCCGGTCCCAGATTTTTACACAGTGAGGGATGTCCCAAGCTTTTGAGAAATGATCCATGGATGGAGTGAAGGGCAAGCTCAAGTGCTTTGGGAGTGATCCCACGTTTGCTGCAGAGCAGGAGTGGTGGAGAGGAACTGATCAGGTCTCTCCAGAGCTTCTGCACCTCTCAAAGCCTTGTGAGGATGGGCTGGGATTCCCTTCCTGCCACAGTCCAGCTGCCAGCAAACCCCAGGAGGATCTCAAATTCTCAAAAGCTTGACCACCCTTCCAGTGAAGAATGGTTTTTTTCCCTAGATCAGATATTAAGAATGATTTCCTCACTGAAAGGGTGGTGAGGCACTGGAACAGGAGGGTCAGGGAAGTGGTGGAGTCACCTGAATGTGACACTTGGGGACAGTTTAGGGGTGAGCATGATGGTTCATGGCTGGACTCAATGATCTTCGAGGTCTTTTCCAACTTTAGTGGTTCTGTGAAAATGCTTGGAAATTAAACCATCTTGTCATAAGCAGAGTGCAGTGATGTGTGAGTGTGATCACTGCCAAAATAAAACACCCAAAGATTTTGAATAGGGGAAATTCAATCCAATCACAGGTTGTGTGTGTTACCGGAATTCTCATTTATTCTGACATTCTCAAGCACTGAGAATAGTCAAATCTGAGCTATTATCTCCGTTTTGCTGCTATTTTAATTTGGGGTGTTTTGTGCTGCAGTGAATACTGAGACATCACAATATTTTTAGAATCTGCAAAATAACATCATTCTGAGGCAATGGCATGAACATTTACATTTGGAAAATAGGACAGGTGCAGCTAAAGCATCAGCTGCAGGCAGAAAAAATTGTGGCATCAATACCTGGAGAATCACATTGAAGTATTTCTAGACTGGCTCATTGTAACTCTTCCTTGCTGAGCAGTCTCATAAAAGTCTTTTTCCAAGGTTCTGTGCTTAATCCAAACCTTACTGAGGGTAAATCCTGTGGTTTGAACTAAATTCACAAAACCTTCTATGATAATTTTGCCAAAGTATAACTGAGCATTCATGGTACAAAGGCCCTGCTGCCTCGCCAGAGGGATGTGAGGAGCTGCCAGTCCAGTCCCACTACTCAGTTCTCTCTACAGCTCTTCTTAAAACCCAAAAAGAATGAGACAACAAACAGCTGGAGCTGTGGAGCTTTTCAGCTTTTTTTTTTTTTTTCTCCCTCTGGTTTGCTTGACCTTTTCATAGCTGGCTGAACATCACGAGGAAACTCCACACGGGATCAGGCATGAGGATACAGCTGATGAAAGATCCATGGCCTGCAGCCTTTCCCCACTGGATGCATTCTTTGCTGTCAATACACTTTACTCTACCCTATTCATTATAAACACTTCCCTGAAGTCCCCAGGTTTTAAATACCATGTGTTTTCACTTCAAAACCCAGAATAAATCTCAATTTATTCTGAGTATGGAGCTTTTAGGCTCCAATTTTTTGCCCTAAGTGAATAAATCAATTTCTATTTAAGTAGTAGTGTCTTTCTCTCGCTGTTTGAAGCTGCAAGAATAGTTACACTTACTCTACACAGAAAAAAATCACCTCATTGGGTGCTTTATAGGCTCTGGTGCCAACTGAGTCATTAATTTACTCTGTCAAATCAAGTTAATCTCGTCTCAAAATTCACTCTGTTATGGTCAACGGATCAGAGATGAACTGCAAGGAATTCATTGGAAGGCCATGCTCAGATTAAACAGCGTATTACAGAAAAACACTTGAAGAAATTAATGGAATTACATTGGCTACAGGGAAAGATTCCCATTCAGAATTCACATTCAGAGAAAGGCCTGGAGTTTTTCAGCTTTGCTACACAAGTTTAGAAATCTTCAATCATCCAGTTTAGTTGTAATTATGAATTGGAACTGAGACATCATAATACAAACGATTCAGAAGTTATGCTGCCTTAATTGTACAGTAATCAAGATACTGTTTGGAAATGCCAGCATTAGCTAAGCCAAAGCTAAATCCTTTGTACAAATCCTCTCCTCCAAACACTCGACTGGGCCACTTTGGATGCAGCACAGCTATTTCTATTCCAAACAGCTCTGGTGCTCTCTGATTGTTTTCTCTTTAGCTCAGTAAGAGGTACCAGAACAAACAGAGGAGGTAAAGGAGAGCAGTGAGGCGGGCGCTGAATCATCTGCTGATCCAAACAATATCTTGGCATTGTTTTAACACACTGTCCCTAAGCTTAACCTCTTCCAATTCCAGCAAGAACTTAAATAAATAAATAAATAAATAAATAAATAAATAAATAAATAAAATAAAAAAGCAATTTTTTAGGTCCTGAGTTATCAAATTAAAAACTTTGCTCCTTCCTTTTTGAGGGACGAGGCACAAACCCAACAGGCACGATCCAAACTTGAGCCCACGCTGTCACACAGCAGAGCTGGCAGGGTGCAGATAAATGCAAACCAACGCTGGGCACAGCACCCTTGATGTTCCTTTTATTAGCAACATTTAATGGCCCTGCCACTTCTTGCCATGAATTAGAGGCGCTCATGTCTGACACTCAAGAAATTAGCGCGACACAAATCATCTGTAAAAAGACTTTTTAACACGGTGACAACTGATTTCAGCTTGCAAGGGAGAAAATTAGTCTTTTGTGAGCAGCCCTGAGAGCACTGAGCAAGAACCATCCTTTTACAAGGGAGCTGGGAATTCGGCAGGAGCACTCAACCCTCCGCAGAATCAGAGCTTTAATTTTTTATTCTGCAAAAGGAACTCGGAAGAATTTGCTTGAGGAGAATTTATAGAGATGTACTTTATACACCCAGTCCATAATACAGATGAATAGCTCTAGATGTTTACGGTATATTTAAGTACACTCATGGGACTCATCCCAACTTGATTCTGTAATATCAATTTTGTTATATATTTGCTGTGGGGAAGATGTTAATAGGCTGTTAAAACAGTCACTAGGAAAAAAAAAATTGAATCAGCCTCATAAATCCTAAAGCATCTGATTTCGGTTTTATGTTTATTTCTTTCACTAGGATATCGAAAAGAAGAGTTAGATTCCCAGTAAATCTTTTATAGGTTACACTGGTTTATAGTCTTAAAATGATGGCACTCGGTAGTTAATTTTGCTGCTTGAAAAAAATAAAAAGGCAACATTATCCCTATATCACATCTTCAGCTTAACTGCACATTCTGCACCCACTGCTCTTTAAGGAATCATAACTTAAAGCCAGGATTTTCATTTCCCTCCTTCTTTCAGGTTTCCTTGAGGAAACACTTGATGATTATGGAGCCGGTTTTTATTTAGAGGAGGAGATCAGGCCTGAGGTGGATGACCCAGGTCAGCAGCAGCAGCACTTTTACCATGGTCACAGGGACAGCCCTGGTGCAGCAAAACCACAGGAAACCAAACCTGACACAAACCAGGCTACAAAAACCTGCTCCACCCATCCTTCCCTTCTGAGGTCCCCAAATCTCCCAAAACCTCACCAAAATCCATCCAAAATTCCCCCAAACCCCCTCAGGATGCCTGAAAACCCCTCAGATTTTTGGCCCACCCCAAATTCAGAGTGTTTCCCTCAAATCCAGGGTGTTTCCCCCAAATTCAGGGTGGTTTTCCCTCCTCCAAAAAAACCTGCAAACACAACAGAAGCAGCAGCAGCAGGTTTGCTGTGACAAGGCTCGTGGCACATGCTGTAGCCAGGGGTGACTGGAAGAAAAGACAATTCCCACCCAATTCCCAATTTCAGCAGCCACCTCAAGAAAACTGAGTTTTGTCCATTTGCATGAAATTGAAGGCTTGGCTTTTAGTTCAGGGGTTTGGCTTGGGATGAAGGAAGTTGAGGGAAATAATAGAAATGCACATCGCAGGTTAACGTGCTCACAAAATAAATGACAGAGAAGGCTTTTGGCCTTGCTATGTTTCTTTTTAAAAAAATATTTCAGGTGTTTTTTTCCACAGAAATACTTACAGATAACACCTGACACATGGCTCATTTTAAATCACAGGTTTAGCAATGGAAAAATCCCTTGAGGTGACACCTCCACTCCCCCCAAATTCAATGTGCCATTCTCCCCTTTCTCTGCACACTCCTCTAGAAAGTCTGATGGATTTAATTTCTTCGTTGTGAGACCACATCCTACACATCCTACAATGCAAACTCAAGTGAATTTTGCAAAGCCTTCAGGCTCAGAGATGGCCTCACTGCTGCCTATGGCAAACACAGGACAATAAAAGGAAGAAACCAAAGCAATTCCACAGCCAAATGCCAATAAAACTGCCTGGGTCTGGAGACACTATTGAATAAGAGATAAGTGCTGCTAAAGGAGAAGGAAATTTGCAATCAGACACACTCCTTGTGGCCCAGTCTCTCTTGGTGGAGAAAAATTGCCACTTTCAAGGGAAAAAAAAAACTCTCTCCAACAGCTTCCTTCTCTGTTCCAAAAACATCTCAGAGCACATTTAATAAGATCTTTTTTGGTTCTGAGTTAATTGAAGGAATTGGTCTGCAAGAAGGTAGCTCCAGGTGAAGGGGGTAAATAGCTAAAGGTGAAACTGTCCTGCCTTCCTCTCCTCCTAACACAGAGCTCTGCAAAGCTGAATTCTCTCCATTTCTCTGCACAGGCTCTTCCTCTTCTGCCTCATCCCAAAGCAGCAGCTCCAGTTCTTTGGCCAAAAGGATGCTGAGGGCACTGCTGCATGTTCTACATATTTTAGCTCATTCTGCCTTGCTCTGAGCTCTGGCTGTAGCTGTCAAGGGATAACAAATTCAAATTATGATGCAGGCTCACTCCCATTTTGAGACACAATTTGGCTGGCTGGTTTGGGGATTTTCCTTTAGCAGCCTTTCAGCAGCCCTGTTTCCTTTGCCAGT
Source organism: Tychaedon coryphoeus (assembly GCA_013398595.1). Lineage (NCBI taxonomy): Eukaryota > Metazoa > Chordata > Aves > Passeriformes > Muscicapidae > Tychaedon > Tychaedon coryphoeus. Next base: position 1,842,844 of record WBND01000105.1, read on the forward strand.
CCCAGAAGGTTGTACCAGCACCCCCAGTGCCTCCAGTAGTGCCTGGCTGCTCTGTGTGCAATATCCTGGGCTGGGCACTTGCATTTTGCAAGTTCTTGCTCTCTTGGGAGGCTCCACTCTAAAGAAATTATTGGTGTTTTGGGATAACCTTCCCTCCTGAACACCAAACTACTTGGCCAGCACTCTAAAGAGAGATATCAATATTTTTTGGACAAGTTCATTCCCAGAACAGATATTCTATTCCTACTTCTCTCACTTAGCATTAGGGGTAATACTGAGTTAATTCCAACACAAAGAATCACAGTCTCCCCAAATTCAGGCTGATCCCTGTCTCCTGTCATAGGAAAACACCCAGGTTGGCTGAAATCAATGTTTATTTCCAAGGGAAGCAACAACAACTTCAGAGCCATCAAGGCCCTCATGCAGTATTCATTATTAATGAGTATTCAGGTCAGCAGTGACAGCAGAAAACACCTCCTCCTTTGAAGCTCCAAACTCCAGTCCCCCCAGCCAATATAAAAATCTCATTTAGCAGTGCTTGGCTGTGTGACAAGTTGGGGGGACTTGTCTAAACGTGATTTATGAATTCCATTGTGCTTTTATGAACTACCTACACTCTTATATCTTGTGACTCTCTCTACTGTCTTATGACTCCCTTTTATTGTGTTGGGCCTCATGGTTCTTATGCTAAGGACACCAGAGAATGGTTTTGGTACATCAGCTCTTAAATAATTGATAGTTAAGCACTACAAGATGCTGAATAGACTTGTCTGGGGAGAACAAATGACCTGTGGCACTCAAGAAAAAACAGTTTTCTCCAATTTCCTTGCAGTGCCCTGGGATTTGAAAGGTTGTGCTTTAGCCAGAAGCAAACATGAGATATTAGAGAGGGTTCTGAAAACACAGATTCTGAGTCACTCACTGAAGGGACTGGAAAGCAAAGAGGGTTTTTAGTGCTCAGCTCTGATTGCTAACTCAGAGCAAAGCTGGGCTTCATCCCTACCAGCTCCAGCTGAACTGTCCCACATCAGTTTCACCAGCAAAGTGAAAAAGTGGTTTTAGAACAAAGCCAGAGCAGCAAAACCCCCACCATAATTAGAACTCAATGAGCAATCAGGAGCAGGTTTCTGCTCATCTTTCATTTCCAAACTCGTCAGAGATGCAGTCAAAGCAAGGCCAGAAAGGTCCAACACTACAAGTGACAGAAGGTAAAAGGGCTTTAAAAACTGCTGCAGTGTGGTTCTGCTGGACTGGCTGGCTGAGAGGACTTTCATGCTTAAATAAACAAATAGTATTTCCTTGTTGACAATTTATACAGGATTTTATGTTCCTAACAAGATTTCCAAGCCCTCCAGTCAGCTCCTGGAAGAGGCTGAGCTGACAGTACAAAGGCAGAGCAGCAGCAGCAGAAAACAGAGCATAAATGATGAAACAGAGCTTGAAGCAGTGGCTGGGTTTGGCACAAGCAGCTCCTCCATGAGGGAACATTTTTCTGTGTAAACTTAGCCAAGAGCCTTTTCATTTCAGCAAAATGGGCCCATCTCTAACATCTCTATTTTCTCCTCTGTGATGCCATCGTTTTGCCTCTCAAAACAACAAAAAATAGTTTCTTCTTGCAGTTTAGCAGGTTTCACAAACATAATTTTGTTTTGTAAACGGGAGGATTTGTCATGCTACAAGAAAATTGGAAATCCTGAGGTTTTGGAGAGATTCACACCAGGGTTTTGTGGAAGCTTTGCAGACACAAGAGAGACCCAAAGATGTGATCCCAAGAAAAATATTCACAGTGAAGGAACTCAGTCTGATCTCAACTCCACACAGAGAAGATAAAGAGTTTTTTCAAACTCCCAAGACCTAAAATTAGTCAGAGAACAGAACAGTTTAACTCTTGTAATGGATTCTTCTGTCCACCAGGGAAACGTGTCCCTCGCTGCCACGTTGGAGAATCTTGGAATCCCAGAATGGTTTGGGTTGGAAGAAACCTTAAAATGACATCTTCCACTGTCCCAGGGTGCTCCAACCCCCAGTGTCCAACCTGGTCTTGGATATTTCCAGGGATGGGGCAGCCACAGCTGCTCTGCTGGAAGTGCTGTAAGACAAAAGTTTATCCACTTCCACCTGTTTATCCACTTCTTACCCTGCTCTGTCTGAACATTGCAAATGTTCCAAGAAAAAGGCAAAACAAACAGGGCTGGGCCTTGTTTTCTCAGCTGATAACCTGAGTTAAATAAAGCATTTGAAATCCATAATTCTGGGAGGGTTTCTTAGATGTGCTGCAGCAGTCCCGTGGGAAGGCTGTAGGCAAGAGAGAATTACCTTTGGATTTATAATGGTGTCTTGTGTAACAGATAAACAAGAAAGGTCCACCCAAAAAAATAAACTCTGTTTTCTTCTAAGAGCATGTTAGCAACTAAATCAATCAGCACTTGTGAGGAAAACAGCTAAGAGCTGTTATTTAAATAATCTCAAAAGTAGAAGCTTTGGAGTGGGTTAAAACCCACAAGATTATAAAAAAAAATAAGTTCTCTCAAGGCAAGAATTTAAAACGATTCCTGCAAACACCTTTTAGATCATTTTATGAGTTCCACAAACAGGATTAATTTAGGAGGTTTATTTTTAACTGCTCCTTTGTGTAGCAAAATTCAGATGATGAAGTGGTGGAAAACTAAACATGAATAGCAAATAATGATTGGGAAAGGACGTAAAGACATTTAATAGTGAGGGAACATTTAAAAATAGTAAGTTAAGGCAGACATCTGCACAAAACTCTGTGCAGGCTGACATCAGCTGCCACTAGAAAGGATGAGATAATCTGTAGTTATTTATACTCCATAAAATGATTGCTATTTTGAGACAATTTTAGGAGAAATATATGCCAATGATAGTTTACAGTAACTTTGTTTTGGCTGTGTCAGATAATTCCTCCAGGTTTAACAACTTCTGGTAGGAACATTCCTGTTCCTGTGCTGCTGCTGAATACCTGAGCTGTGACTTAGGGGAAAAATGGGATCTGTCAGAACTAAAAAATAGTTCTTCCTAAGAGGAGCAGGAATAGCTGAATATAATGATGAACTACTGAAGGATTTGATCATCCTGTTTCAGTGTCATTGGGATATGATTGACTCACGGACTCCTGCAGAATTCACAACAGAGAACTCACATCCCAAGCAGAGCTGTGGGTGAGATTAGCACTTATTTACCCCAAGGGGTGATTTTACTACCAAGCTCCAACAGCAGTTAGCCCAGCAGAGTAAGTTTCCCCTTTTAACTAAGATCCCACGGTAGCAATTAGTAAATAACCCATCCTTTCACAGGCAAACGTGACAGACACACCGAGGTCGTGTCTGAAATTGAGCAATTATTAAAGCAGGCGCAGGCAGGGGTGTTCTGGCCTCTGGAAAGTGAATGGAGTTTTGATCCTGGCTTGCAGCAGGCTGCAGCTCTGTGCCTGGCAGCACAAAGGGAGGCAAACAGTGCCCAGCTCTGAGCTGCAAATGAGCTCAATTCTGGCTCTGCCCAGCTGAGCTTTTCTTCAGCCTGGGAATGCAGACTCTACCCTAATGAGAGCAGGTATGGCCACAGACAAACTACCTCCTGTTCATCCGGGCTCTGGCTCTGGTTTTTGTGGCTGTAACTCTTGCCCAGCCAGCTGGTTCCGTACAGGAGCTGCAATCAGCTTCCTGCTGTGATTGGGGTTAGAGCTGAGCCTAAAAGGAAAGCACTAATATGTGCCCTAAATGTCTTCAGGAGGGCTGGGAGATCACATTAAAGCATGTGGCCTTAAGCTCTGGGTGACATGGCAAGTGACTTGTGATACATGATACCACTACTGACCTTTGAATTGGACTATTCAGAAGAGAGAAAAAAAAAACAGGCTTTTATTTTGCCTGGCACATAAACTAAACTGAAGGGGGAAAAGCTCTATGCTGACATCATAAGGGAAGTTGTCTGCAAAGCTGAAAGTTCAAATTAATAGCAGGGAAGTCACACACAATAAATTCTATCATTCTTTTGTGGCTTGGGATTTTAATTTCTGTGTATCCCACACAGGTGAGCTGCAGTGACTGATCCTGGTGCTGGAACAATTTTCACACATGAGCACACTGCAGTTCCCACTGAGTTTAGAACAGACATGTCAGTGCCACAGGACTTTCCTCAAGGAATGGTCAATGCTGGGTTGAAGGAATCCTCCAGAAGAAAACACTATCTGTGACATAGGAATTTTATTTACTACAATGAATATTTAGTGTTAATTAAAGAAAGAAGAGTCAGGAATGAACTCATGAAAGGTTCTTATCCTGTAGGTGAACTTCTTCCTGGTGACCTTTATAGTGCTGAATTTGATGAACTTAAAGTCCTTTTCCAACCATATCAGTTCTATGATTCTAGTCCCTCACAGCTCTTTTGGGGGAATACTGCACAGAAAAAGCAAACACAATATTTACCACAACAAGCAACTTTATGGATCTCCTCATTCTTTCCATTTATAATGCACCAAGGGCAGTGTTTTTATTCATGTTTCTCCACTAATTGAGGCAAACCATCTGCCTGGAAGTCTGCCTTGGATGAGGGCACAGCTCTCTGGCCATGGGAAGAACCTGGTGGCCTGACCACCTCCTCCAGGGGCCCAACTGGCCACCACCAGCCCTGCTCATTATCTGCCTCTTCCTGGAGAAGAGAGCAGCCAGAGCAGAGGACAGACAGATGGCACATTCACCGTGGCCCAGAGCTGGAATTCCAACACCAGGAGCAGGGGAAGAGACATGGAGCAGGTCCAGAGACATTCCAAGAGGATGCTGCAGGACCAGCAGCATCAGCTGACAAGTGGCCTTTGGATTAATCACTTTCCAAAACATAATTGAGGTCTTGTTATGAGCCCAAGCAAAAAGAGAGGCATTTATTGAGAAATGCTTTAGGACAAAGAGTTCCATTTTAGCTTATTTTGAACCTCAGAACACCAAACACTGGGCAATTATCTCTGATCACATTGCAGCCCTATGCCCAAAACCAGAATCCAAGTGATTAGTGATGCTGGACTTGCTTCTGTCTCAGCTTTCATTGATGTAAAGTGGCAACAGCAGCATGAGTTTCATCAGTGAAGGACCAATAAGGCATTAATCAGAATCAAGTGGCTGATGCAGGGTGTGTTTTGAGGGCTGTGCACACTGATCCTGCTCAGCCCCATTTTCAGCAGCAGTAAACTGGGACATTTCCCCTGAAATCAGGGAAGCCACAATAATTCTGCCCAGCTGAGCCCATGGCCTGTATTCTCAGAGAACACTGGTTAGAGACCAGAGGCTGAGAAGTTAATAACACTTTGTTCAAGGGAAAAGCTCTGCTCCTATCTAATTCCCTGTCTGCAGTGTTTTTACAGACCATTTTGAATTTTCTCTCTCAGTTTCCTGTTTTTTTAAAACATGGTTTGTGAGCCTCTTGCAGATTTTTTTCTGCCTGCAGAGCCAGAAAAAGAAAAGGATTGCAGTGAGACTTCTCTCAGATTGGTGCTCCCTGGATTTAAAAGCCTTCAGGAAACATTTGAGGTAATCCAGAAAGATTGAAGAGTACAGATGTACCTCCCAGGATGCGAGGACTAATGCATGTAATAACTGTATTTCTTTAAAATGACTTTCTCAGGCAGAGTTAAAGGCATAGATGTAACTAAGGGATTGGACTCAGGCCAACTTGTAATGGCTCTGCTGTTTATCTTTTTTTTTTTTTTTCTTTATCCCCCTCAGCAGAAAGAGCAGAACAAGCATTTTACTGAGAGATTTAAGGTTTGCTTTCACTCCCTCTCTTACTCAGCTCTCCTGCCCCAAACATTGCTGGGTCACACAAATCAAAGCCTGAATTGCCTGAACCACAGCAGAACCAGAAAACCCTCTGCTCCAGCTATTTTTACTTTCTCTGTCTGCTAGAAGAAAGGGAAGACAGATAAGACAAAGTATTAATCAATATTTTAGTATTAATATATCAGAGTAGAAAGAGGAAAAAGTTGTAGGTTATGCAGAGTGCAATTTAGCAGCAGCCACTGTCACCAAGGTGACTGAGATTTGTCTTATATGGAAGTGATTTTCTTAACATTTTTATCCAGAGACAGTGGAGCATACCCTAAAAAGGGTGGGGATTTTGGTTTTTTTCACTATTTTTCATACCAACACAGTTTTTGCTGCTTATCCACCTCTGCTGTGCTTACCCATACTCACAACTATGGATTAAAGGCTGCCCTAAAACCCCTTTTCAGTCCTTATTAAACCCACAAGGAGTAAAATTTCTCCTTAAATGGCTCATCCAAACAATGAAACACCTACACAGAGCTCAAAAGAAGGTTTGGAATCCTGTTGTGGATGTTTTAAATTGTTCAAGGATGACACCACCTGCTTCTGCCCCTCTGCTGGAGAACAGTGTCCTGAGGGACAACCCCACTGCAAAGCACACCTTACATCCTGTGGAAAATAGGGAAAATCTCTCACTAAGCACATGGGACAGGCTGGAAAAACAATTGTGTGGCTCTCATGCCTCTGGTTTTCATCCATTTCAAGTTTTCAGGGCTGCTCCAGCCATCAGCCTGCTATACCAACCTTTAGAACATTAATTTACATGATATTTTAGATAGGTATTTCAGATGCATGGCTAAAAAGCCTCAAATGCCAAGCCCAGAAGGGATTCAATGCTGCTTTTCCTACATTCCCATTCCAATCTAGGACAGTAGAGCAGCAGCCCCTGAGCCCTGGCTAGGAGGACAGACTTTTTTCTCCCACTCTCTTTATCCATCTGATTCCAGCTTATTTCCAAGTGCCTGCCCCTGAGTTAAATTCTGCTTTTTGAAATCTAGCCTCTTCCCATCATCTCCCAAAGTAATTTTCAAGGTTAACCACAGGAAAAGCAGGTGAATTAATGTGGACACCATCACCTTCAAAGCCCTTTTTCCAGGTGCTCTCCCCCACCCTGGCCATTTTCTCAGCATGTGCTGTGGCACTGGACACTCACAGCACACTCCTGACCAGAAAATTGGACAAAGAATTCAGATTTATGCAGTGCAACAATAGCCAGCTTCACAGCAAGGCTTGCATGGAGCAAATAAAGATGAAAACTCTCCTGTGTTCCTGCCAAAATCTCTGGCAAACAAAACAACCCTGCAATAGAATCCTGCTTGTAAAAATGCTTCAGGGTGCCCGTGTTCCAGAGCTGGGAGCATAATAAATGAAGGAGTGGATGCCTAGGACAAAGCCCTGTGGGATACCTGAGCCAACCCAACAGGTGGAGAAATTGAAAACAAATTGATAGCCTTGGGAGAGGAAATATTAGAACCAAGCAATTACAGTGCCAGCCTGTCTGGGATGAAAGGCAGGCAGAGCCAGCAGTGATTTGCATGGGAGCAGCAGCAGGAGTGGAGAGTGTCAGTGATACCCCAGAGCTTCTCACAGCAGAGCATGCTGCTCCTGAAGGTAAAGAGGGAAAAAATCAGCCAGCGTCAAATCCACACCCCAACAACAAAAGCTGGAGTTTGTTGCAAGCAGGAGAGGGTGGGTTTGTCATGTGGGGCAAGGAGGAGGCAGCTGGTTTGGGTATCAGCTCCATGGTGCCTGTGCTCTGAGGAACTCAGTAAATCCAGGTGTTTCACAGCACCCTGGAAATCCAGCCTTGCCCAATGGTTCTGTTCTCCAACACAAAGTGATGAAGCAAAGGAGGGAGATCCCTGCTTACACAGCCTGCTCCTTCTCCCTGTTCTTATTTCAGCTCTGCCCCCTCCCAGGCTGCATGGCCATCCCAGCTCTGCTGGCTCAGTGCAGCAGGAAGGGATAGAAACCATCCATTTTCATTTTTAGCCCCTATTTCCTGATACAAACAGGCACTTGAGCCACTCTGCCTCCCCCTGAAAGCTGTGTCTGATGGACAGATTCTGCAGAATCAACCAATGATAGCTTTAAATTGTGACCTTTGGTTGAATGCACCTTTCCTGGGACAAATCTATAATTAACTGCAGCTCCAGCCCCACTGCCAGCTCCGTGCTGCTCTCTCTCAGTGGTGTGTGCATCACTAAGGTTCAGAAAATGCCACACTCCATAACTGGCTGCTCAAGGGTCTATTATACCAGAGAAAAGTGAGCCCATGACAAATTTTCTACAAGTTTTTTATTTTTCCCCGTGCCTGGGTGTGGAATACAGGGAGTGTCACCTCAGCTCTGAGCTCCTGGCACTACACATCCCTTGAATTGAAGGGTGGCCTCGTGGTAGGGATGGGAGGAATGGGGTAAGAATGCTCCAGCTCAAGGCACAGAGAATCCCTGAAGCTGGAAAAGAACTCCAAGATCATCAAGTCCAACTCCCAACCATCCCTCCTGAGGAGTCAGGAGCTTGGCACAGGAAACACAAAATTTCCCCAGGAAATTCTTCCTCACAGATGTATTCTGAGGGCTTCATATTTTGCAAGCAGCTACCCCATAGAAAATGCCAGAGCAGCACTCTCTGTAATTACAATTTTACCACTTGAAAAGCTTGGCTGTGTCATAGCAGTGGCTCAATTAAGTGGAAATGCAGGACTGCTCCTGATGGTGCAACGGTTGTGAATAATATCATAAACCATTTGCCAGACTGCTGGAAACACACTGATTATGGGCACAAATACACTCTCTTTCCCTCCTGAGCACTGAGGCTCAACACATTCACCACATGGGGAACCAGGACAGCTCCTGCCTTTTTTAATACAACTTAATGTCATTTATGCTTCACATCAAAACAGCTCTGCTCCAGAAAGCAGGAATAGGTGCTTTGGAATTTTCTGCCTATTCCCCCCAAAAAAATACCTCAGGTGGAACTGCTACAGCTTCCCCTGACTGCTGGGGAAGTCAAGGAACTTTGTGGGACAACAGAGAAGTGAAATGAGGGAGCCAGGAAGCTCCTGGAGTCCTGCTGATTAGGCTGCACTAATTAGAAAGGCTTGGCATTGAAATAATTCCACAGAAATCTTGACTGCAGACAAGATCTGATGGAACAGGCAACTTCTGCAGGGGTTTCAAGAGATTCTCCTCTGCAGCTGCATGCAGGAGAGCAGGCAAAGAGCAGGGAAGCATTTCTGGATAATCTAAATGCAAGAGCAGTCACCTCACCTGAGACAGGTGAACCAGGGCAAGGGAATGATTTGGGAATCTCCCCTCACGTTGCAGGCTCCTGTGGAAGGACCACAGTCACCCTTGGCTGCTCAAGAACAAGCCAAAGACAACAGAAAGGAGGAAGCTTTCATCTACTTGCTTGCCCATGGAAGTAGAGATTGCTTCCCTGTCTTCTGAGCAAAAGAGAAAACTTTGGTCAGCTGCTTTTGTCAAACAACAGATCCAGAAAAAGAAATCTAGAATATTTTTAGTGGCTGTTTTTCCAGGATGGAGTAGCTACATACCCATAAAAAATTAAAAGCTTTGACTGAAGTATGTTTCCATCGTAATTGAAGATGATTCCCTCATTGTAAAGAGTTTGGAAATAATCAAATACAGAGATTTTCAGATTAGGGCTTGAAGAAAATGTTGTCTCTGGCTCATTTCTTGAAGCACACTCATTTTAGCTGCATTATTTGCCATGCTATGTAGCTGTGATGCTCAGCTATTACCTCTGGATTTACACTCAAAATATTGTGAATTTATACTTATAGCATAAAATAACAACAATTACATGTCCTGTACACCCAATGCCAACATTATTCTTCACCTCAAATGCTCAGGGCTCTAAATCTGGGCTCCACACAAGGACACCTGAAGGTTTTCTATGAAATATTTCCTAACCCTAAATGAGAACAGCCAGCACTGCTCAGTAATGCCCCAAAGCCAGAGTCTGACAGAGATCTGCTTCATTTTGTACCCAAATGTTAACCCAGTGTCAGACAAAGCTCAGCACAGCAGAGCCACCAGCTCTGACAGCTCAGGGCAGCCTCTGCAAGCAGAGTTTCTGGCAGGCAGGACCCTGCACAAGATTTGCTGGTGCAGCTCAGTTTGGCATTGGAGTTATCCTTGACAAGATAAATCAGATTAAAATGTGCAAGTAGCCACTGGGTCTGGAGTTTGCTGAGAGTGAGGGAGTTCTGAACATGTTCATTTTGGCCACTCAGCTGGACAAGGGACCCTGGGGGAGCATAAGTCCACATTAAGCAGTTGTAAGGAGATATAAATCTCCTCTGACTGGATGGCCACTGGCTATTAAGTGGCTCCATAATAAATGTTAATCATTCTGGACCTGATGGAGGATTAAAAGAGTCAGACTCACTTTTGTGTTTGAGGCTGGGGAAGGCTGAGGATGCCCTGACATTGGTCTGTGCAGGAGCCAGGTGGGTGCTGGGGTTTGAGGCAGGATTCACTCAGCCCAGAGCAGCTGCACTGCTCCAAGAAACTGAGATTCCAAGGATTCCTAAAACCATTCCTCAGCTTTCCACATTCCAGCATCATGGCTGATACTTTAGCTCCACATACAGATTTATTTCTTTAATCATTCAGCACTGGAAAGCTCCCTTTGAGGCATGTTAGAGCTTTTTCAGGGACAGTAGTGTAGGAGAAATATGAGGTGGGGGTGATTTAATGCCCTTTGAGCATTAGATTCCATTCATCAGATTCCATTCATACTGCTTCCTTTCCCTGCCATAATTATCCCAAAGTTTTATGAAGCAGCAAGTGGCTGAGCACAAAAATAAATAAATAACTCATCCTTCTGGTCTGTTATATTTATAAAAATATGCAGTTAAGATGATGCTTTCATTCACTTCATTATTTGCCTTGTTTATGGAGTGCAACCTCTCAGCCTCCTCTTTGGGTAGGACTTTCTATTTCTGCAGTGACAATAACCCAAAGTCTGGTACTCCCTAAAAACTCCTTTCCACCTGTGATCAGCAGTTCTGCTGTTCTTGTTCCTTTGGTTTCTCCCTTTCAATTTTTCCAAGCCTTGATGCAGTGTGCCCAAAAGGAAGGGGGATGTTAATGTGAGCCATGTATTTATAACCACTTTGCTTCAGCTTGTAAGTGACAAATACTCCTTGTTTCTAACATTCCCTCGAGCCTTCTGTAGAGTGTGATTTCTTATTTTATATGTAAAAACCTCAATCTCTGTTCTTCTACAGCTCCCAATGAATCTCTCTAAGTTATACACGGACATGAACACACGTAAAATTGCCAGTCCAAAGCTGGAGGCAAAAAAAAAATTAAATTTATTGATAAATGATGCTAACTAGATTTGGCATTCGACCAAACTTGTTGAAACAATCAGAATATCTGATATCATTAAACCTAATAAAGATGAAATAGCCAGGATTCTAAATTATGCCATGCAGCCAAGATTTATCTTCAACATAATGATGCTGAATTACGCTGCCTTGATCAACTCTAAGCATGGTCTTGTGTCCAAGCTAACAGCTACTGCAAACATATTTAAAGGCTAAAAATCAATTGAAATTGCATGAATTCATAATTTTACTAATTCTGGAATGCTGCAGCATTGAAAAACAAAATAGGTTGGTATCATTCAAGAATCCAGAGTCTCACTTTTTTACTAAGATCCTGTGTCTCAACAAACCCTGAAAAGAATCCATGAAGAAACAGATTTCTGTTGTATAGGACCACATGGATATGAAGAGAATTCCCCCTTCCTGCTGAAATTCATGGGGAAAAGGTTTGTCCCAGCTGAATCAGGCAATACCTCAAGGAAAGGGAAAGCAACTCTTGAATTCTGGTTCAGCATTCCTGGGGATGTCTGCAAGGAATCCAGGGAATAATGAAAGGTCTTGCTGGTAAAAGCCCTGAGGCAGCAGGTGAAGATTCCTCAAAACTCGACAATTTGAACACCAGCTTCCCTGTGTGCCTCACAGAACATTCCATACATCAAATCCTGTGAAACAGAGATGAAAATCCAGACCTGGAATAACAGGAATGGGGCTGAACCATAAAATCTGCCCAGATCTGGATGGGAAGCAGAAGGGCTGAGCTGGGCAGGGGAAAGGAGCCACTGGAGGGGCACTGGGAGAGTCCCCAGCTCTGGGGACAAACTTCCCAGAGCAGGATGAGGCTGGAATGAGAACTCTGGAAAAGCTGAGTGGGTGGCAAGGACCCACCAAGCACAGAGAAATTTCTGCAGCCCAGCTCTGCTCTGTTCTCTCTACACAAGCTCTGAGTTCTGGTTTCCTTTCTCTCACCCACTATGTAAAATTTCCTGTTAGAGAAATTGCAGTGAATCAGGGCCATGGTTTTGTTGGGATCTCTCAGGGGCTGCTGTTTATCCCTTGCACAAGTGATAATCCTTTCTTTGTCATCATCAACCCAATGCAATGTCACAAATGAAATTATGACAAACATCTGGATCCAACAAATCCCCACAGAACAAAGGCCCTGTTCTCATGCAGATCAGCTCAGTAATAAAAATTAAGAAAACCCCATAAATCCTCTGGAAATGCACTGTAATGGATGAGCAGAATTCCCTCTGGATAAAGGGAATTGTCATTGTACGCTCCCATGTCACATCAGCCAGGAGATTTCAAAAGAACAGATCTGTTTTCATGGTGAGGTATCCATTTTAAATGAATTTAAGCCTTTTATTTGTGACTCCTGCCAAAAGCTTTGTGTCCTATGACAGCCATTTCCACTGAGCTTGACCAATTTGCATATAAAACTATTTGAAAATAAAACATTTGGGGGGTTTTGTTAAAAAAAAATAATTATAACCTTTAAAAATTACCATGGAATAGAAATGTTCTAATGAAAATCCAAAATGTGAATCTCAAGATTTTTTTTTATCATTTCTACTAAAGAGATATCCTTAAAATAAACTTTTTTTTTTTTTTTTTTTTTAAAGGATTAAGAAATGTTTCCTTGGTATTTTCAAGGTGATTATTATGAAAGGGAATGGAAGAAGTTCCAGGGCTTCACCACCCTCACTTCCTAATGCCCCATCTAAATCTGCCCATCATGTTCATCATTAAGGAATGCACATCTCCATAGATTGGATTTTAGCCTGTGCAGTTTGCCAAATTTCCACCAGGCTGGAGACAAACACAGTGCACAGGCCATGAAAACCCAAAGATTTTTGGGGAGAGGTTTGCACTGAGCTGCTTGTGATCAAACAAACCTGAATTTTCCTCTTACGGGAGCACTCCCAATGTTTTCTGTGACACGGAGCTCAGGCGCTTCCCAGGAGCAGTGGGGATGGAAATGGTCTCAAGGAGGGATCAGTCCAGGTGAAAACCCCTCAGCATCCCCTCCAGGGTGTGCCATTCCCAGCCTGAACACACTCATGGAACCACAGAACCATTCAGGGTGGAAAAGATCTTGAAGATCATCGAGTCCATTAAACCACATCCCCAAATCCACATCTTCAGCTTGGGGTGGTGGAACAATCCAAATCCAGTTTGTCCAATTTATCCCCAGTAACAAAGGCTGCCTGCAAACCAATAATCTGAATTTTCAAGTTCATATTCAGCACTTCCCAGCCTGCAGGAACATCTGAGGCAGCAGAGCCCTTCCCAATCAGCTCGCCCTGGAATTTGCTCACAACAAGGTTCTCTTTTCTCACTTTGACAATTCTCATTAAGGGCTGCCTTCCCTGCACCTCCATGTGGAAAGGCTGATGTGAGCTGCATGCTGATCCACGCAGGGAGAGCTCTCTGCAGCCTGCAGCTCTGAAATTCAGCCCAAATCTTCGTGGGAAGAACATTTCAAGAACCTTTAAGGAGCAAGGGAAGGCGAAGTGGGATACACGAGCTGCAGAGAGCATTAGGATGGACTCAGGAACAGGGAAACAGCATCCTGCAGTTCCCACTTCTGTCTTAAAATTTGCCTTTTCCAGGCCAAGCTTTCAGCATGAAAAATGAAGTCTGGAGGTATTTTTTATTCATATCCACTATTGCTAATCTCACTAATGCTCAATATATTAATATCTAATTACCTAGCAGCTATTCTCAAAAGATTCCACAAATCCCAAAGGTCCAAATGTGACTGCAGAGGTGAAGTCAGGGAAATCAGGCACACAGCAGCTCATGCTTTATGCTGACTGGGAATTTGGCCACAATTTTAAAGTTTTCAGTGAGCAAGGCTGAGTTTTGGGTATTTCTCTGCAGAAAACAGTTGCTTGTCAGAACAGAGCCCTGATGAATGAAACCATAAAGGAGGAATAGTAGCTCTGGAAGATAAGGAGATAGTTCAATCAAACATTTTCATTGACTAAACATCTTTTTAATGAATAAGAGCAATTAAGTGTTACTCTGACCTGCTCTGCCTTTTTTTGTTTTGTTTTTTTTTTTAAGTGACTAATGTATTTTATCAGTAATTTAGTTTTCTTGTAAAATGCACATGAAATCTGCATTTTCCATTTTAGTGATGAGCAAGGCAGCACACAGATCTGACAATTCTTGATTTGACAGAAAATACTGTTTTCTCAATACCAACATACCCACAAACATAGATTATGTTTGGGAAATCCCTCATCAAAACCATTCCAAGCAACAACACATCTGTTCTTATTTACAGGCATAAAAAGATGCAGCTCCCCATCAACAAACAGAGTCATTAATTCTGATTTACTCTTTGCAGGCTCTAGAAGTGTTTTAGAGGCCACCTCCTCCCCATTCACACAAACTCTCCCCTCCTCATTGTTTAAAAAAAACTTCAACTCTGCATGGAGAAATACCTTGGCCAAAATCTTGCTGCTATTTTCACCTCAAAAGTAAAGATATTGTTTATGCCTTTGAATTCAGCCTGGTTTGCATTTTAAAGTGGGGTTTTTTTTGGTGTACACAATTAATTGAGGGGGTTCAAACCACAGATTAATGGCTCCTCCACTTATGTTGCAGCTTGAAAGTGTTCACAGAAGAGCAAAGCAGATTTCACTGCCCAGAGCATTTGCACAGGTTCATCTCCAGCCTTGAATCCAAATGCCAAGTGCCAGAAACTCCCTCTGGGTATGAAACATGTGAACACTTTGTCTTTTTAAACAGCTGAGGGAATTTATTTTCATGCTTGGGAGATAATCAGGATATCCCTGGCTCAGAATTTGGATGAGCCATTGCTTGTGAAGAGCTTTATGGTATTTTTAATGATCAGCAGTGATCAATGGCTGCTCTGCTGCAAGGCACAGCTCCAAGGAGCAGCCACAAGCCCCTGCTGCCCATCCCTGACCCAGAACCCTACACAGATGGCACGAGGGGGGAAAAGGTGAAACAGAACAACCAAAAATCATCCAGGCTGGAAAAGGCTTGAAGATTATAGAGTCCACCTGGCAGCCCAGCAGCACCAGGGTGTTCAGCACTAAACCTTGTCCTCAAGTGGCATAACCAGATATTGTTTGAACAGTTCCAGGGCTGGGACTCCACCACTTCCCTGGGCAGCCTGTTCCAGAGCTTGACAACACTTTCCATGAAGAATTTTATTCCTAGTATCCAACCTGAACCCCCCTTGGCACAACTTGACTGAGTTTTGTCCTGTCCTGTCACTGACTGCCCCTCACTGCAGCCTCCTGTCAGTGATCCCACACTTGTGACCTTTTGTTCCCACCAGTGGCACAAAGAACCCGTGGCTAGGGAGTTAAATGTGTTCTAGAGATGCAGACACTGAAAAATCCAAACAAACACCATTAGTGATGGTGACAGAGAAGGTGTCACTGGCATTGATGTTCCACATGCTGGGAAAGGCAGGACATGGTGTCTACCCCATCAATTTAACTCTGAGTGCCAGCTTTAACCCCCAAACCCCTGCATGGCTTCACATCAAGAGGAAGCAAAGAGCTTTACAGTCCCAGGGGGAAGAGAAGCTGGGAATTTTCAGAGCCTGGAGCCTGCAGAGCAGCTGAAGGAGTGCTTGGATTCATCAGACAAATGCAGCCTCCCCAGAGACAGCCCTGCATGGGAGTGCATCAGGTCACAGCTCCACGGCACTGACAAGGGAATGACTCAAATGCACTTCAAAGTGTGTAAATATTTGAGAGGCTGGCAGGGAAAAACATTTACCATAAACAGGAGGAGGAATTAAACAGCCTGCCCTGAATGGTACCACAGCTTGCTGAGCTGGAGAGAAGGTGTTTAATGCTGGTGAGACACCTCCGTGGCATTGCTTTGCTCATCTCCTCAAGGTTCTACTGATGCCTTAGGGGTTTAACTTTTATATTTTCATGTGTTTGTAATCCTGCAGCTCTTTAGTGTGTAACTCCAAACTCCACATTCAGTGCTGGCTGCTGCTCTCCCATTCTGGGCAGACACAATTCCTCTCCAGGCTGGGAATCAAGGACACCTCACTGCCTCAGGCCCCCAGGGATGGGAACAAAAGTGAGTTGGGGGAGCAAACTTGGGGTAAATGACTTCATTACCTGGAGCTGTAATTGGGAGATTAACCCCAAAATGCAAATGGACCAAACTTATAAAAAAGTGTGAAAATCTGGGGTCCATTTCTGGGTGTAGCCCCTGGGGGGCTTTGTCTGTCCTGAATGTACCTGAAGACCCTTCAATAAATATAACAGCTTTTTATTCCCTTAATTCTGTCTGCCCTCTGTTTTTAGGTATCCCCAAAAGGCACCACTACAGAACCCAAGGGTTTTACCATCAGCTCACTCCTCCCTGCCCCCCTTTATCCCAGCCCAAGGTCAGGGCATTCCCAGCAAACTACTCACTCTGTTTTTCCAAGTGTGAAATGTCTGGCTAGGAACTCATCAAGGTTTTTTTGACATCCCATCCCTTCCTCCCCTCCAGGACAAGAAGCTGGCACAGCTCACGCTGGCTCTGGAGCTGCAGGGAAGGAACTTGGGCATTGTGAGGATTCCTGCTCAGTGCCTTCCTGTAATTTGTGGGAATGTGCTCCCCATCTCCCCTCCATACTAATGATGTGCTGCATGCAGAAGAGATGGATGGCATGGAGTAAAATATTTTTTGGATGATCAAGAGGAAAAATGAGGAGCAGAAATGTAAGGAAAGATCCTTTCACCTGCCTGTGATCACAAAAATGTTGGGGAATGGTAACAGCAGTTTCTGCACCAATATAGACCCCATGTAACTCTGCAGGGATGGCTCTGATTTCTCATTTGTATGGTAGTGGCAATGGTGGACAATGTCCCCAGCATATAAAATACAAGAAATAGGATTTAAAGACCAGACTTATCTGATTTCTTACCTCTTACATTCTACCTAACCTTTCTACCTGTATTTCTTGGTCTAATCTAATATGACAAACAAACAGTATTGGAAGAGATTTACCATTTTTGTCTTTTTTTTTCAGGGGAGATATTAAGCTGTAAAGTACTGTTGCTGGCCTTTAATAAAAGGTGAAAATGCTGTAAATGACATTCAATCCACTGCAAGACAGAGGAGAACTGAACTACCTGGCTCAGAAGAGTGAGTTAACTGATCTGGCATATTGAGCTATTTAATATATATATATATTTAATGCTGAGGTATTAGGCCCATAGATATGAAGAAGAAATCCTTCCCTGTGAGGGTGGTGAGGCCCAGGAAAGGTTGGACAGGGCTTGGAGCAGCCTGGGGTAGGGGAAGGTGTCCCTGCCCATGGAAGGGGTGGAATGAGATGGGATTTAAGGTTCCTCCAGCCCAAACCACTCTGTGCTTCTCTGATGATTTTATGAGACACACATTGCATCCAAATCTGCCTCTTTTGTCCTGCTGGGAAGCTGGAATGCTGTAGGTAGTGAACACTGTAAGCTTTTATGAGAGGATAACTAGGAAACAGCTTTTATTACTCCAATAAATACCATTTGCATTCAGACAGCACTAAATAATGTCCACAAACACACGAAAATAGAGTCACTGGCTGAGAGAGCTTGCAGTGGAAAAGACAAGTTTTATTTACTTTTTAGAAACCTTTTAGTTCCTTAAAGCAGCAAAATATGATTTCATAATTATTACCTTATGCTGTCCTGACATTTACATTACCATACAGTGCTGAAAGCCAGAAAATACCAACTGTTCTGCAGAGAGTTTTGTTCTCTGCAGGGTAAAAAAATCTATTAACTGCATTCAGATTGTATATATATATATATTTATTTTTTTTTAAAGTACACTGGTGGATTGCAGGATTGGCAGAGCTTGGAGGCTGAACTCTGTGTGGAGTTGCAGAGTCTGGATCAATGAGTGAGGGTGGATTTGGAAGGGTTAAAGGGGTTTTATGAAGTCTCCTATTCCAGGGATAGGTGACCTGTACTCAGGAACTGGGCTCAGAAGGGGATGGAAAAGTGTAACATAATTTAAGATGCATTCCTGGTTTTCTGTATTTCTTGGTGCAAAGGTCTGAGCACTCCTGGAAATGTGTGTAGATCTGTACAATGATCAGAAATATTGCACTGTCCCATGTTACCATCACTTCCTGAAACATACACACTGTGCTCATGAAAGAGGATAATAAGGTGGGAATTAGAGACTGGCACTTACTCCAAACCCTTTTATATCCCAAGCAAGGTCTCAGCTCCAAGGGTCACCCAGAGCCCTGATTCTGCAGAGAGATTCAATCAATCCCCTCCCAAACTCTGCATCCACTGCTCACAGCAGTGACATTTAGCAGGGATTGGGAAGGGCTTAGAGCAGCTCTCCTTTTCTAATTCTCACTGGACTGATGAATTTAACCTGTAAAAGGTTAAACCCTCACTTTTGCTGCCCCTCAGAGCCGCAGCATTTCCCACTCCAAGCTGTGCCCTGAGCACTGAGCACCCAGGGGAGAGGGGTGTGAGCAGCAGCAAAGGGACATTCCCAAAGTCCAGCCACCCTAATTCCCTCTGCCTTGAGCCTGGTGCTCTCTCCTTGGCCCTCATCCTTAGAAGTGAGGATGGAGCAGGGATGGAGCTGGGATGGAACAGGGATGGAGCAGGGATGG
>WBND01000105.1:1871711-1890339 GCA_013398595.1 Tychaedon coryphoeus
AAAAAAAAAAAAAAAAACAAAAAAAAACCAAAAAAAAACCAGAAACCAAGTCAAAACCAAGTGAAGAGAAAAGAAGAAAGCTGAAATCGTACAGAATTTTAAGGAACAACTGGAAATTTAAGAACTTCAAGAGAGTTCAACTGCAGTTTCTCCATTCACTAAAAGAACATGAAATGAGGTGCTGGAGCAGACAGGTCCTTTGCAGAGGATCCAGCTCAGTGCACAACATTAACGTTTCCCTTGGAAACTTCTAAAGATATTTCATCTGGGATGAAGGAACTCCCAGTAACTCCCAAAAATGTCACGTAAATACAGAAAGAATTTTTTTTTTCATTGTTTACCTCGAATTTATCTTCTCTGCTTCTAGAAACACAGTGAGGCCATTCCCGTTATTTCCTGCCATGGAGCACGGCAAGGAAAATGTAATATTCCAAGCAGAACATGGGCTTGGGTTGATTCATCACATCCCTTTGCTCGGAATGGAAAGGACACATTTGTTCTCACCAGGGGAAGGGGAAGGTGCCATTGCTCCCCTGGCAACAATCTCTTAAGGACTTTTCCCTCCTTAATCATGCAAATTCTGGGCGATTCGGGACAGCTGCAGGAGGAAGGTTCTGCTCTGAGCTCGATCCACACCAACTCAGTATTTGTTGCCCTAAACCCAGCAAGGCTTAATTAAGAACCCAGTCCTGCATCTTGACTCTCTTTTATTTTCCCAGAATCATTAAGGTTTTAAAAAGAGCTCCAAGATCACCAAGTCCAACCTTCCATGAATGGCACCATTGCCACTAAACAGCACCGTTCTCCTTTTAAATAGCCTTGAAATCGCTTTTAAATAGCCTTTAAATAGCTCTTAAATAACAAAAAGCACATTCTGGTCAATGTGAGTTGGAGTTTATAGGACAGTAAAGTTCTGAGCTTTTTTAAATTCCTATCGTATGCCAGCAATCGTCTAATTGTCCCTTATTTCTCCTCTAAATCCAAATAATCTGCTTTGGCAATGGAGTTGAGGATTGTTTAAAAGGGGCAAAACCCTGTTGAGTTGCTTGTGTGTTTTATTAAATAGTAAAACCCAGAGGTACAAAACGTCAGTCCTACACTCAGAATTCAGAAATTTCAAGACAGATATGCGAGCCTGGAAATGTAGCTTGTAATTAGAACTAGCAAAGACTCTTTCATCCCATTAAACATCACCTCCGTCCTATTTTTCCAATATCATGTGATTATGTACTTCATTAAGGCAATTAGAGAATATTTATGAGCAGTCCCCTGTCTCTCCAAGCACGGCTGCTGACTGGGGGTAGGGGGAAATCTTATTTCCAGCTCCTCCAAAGCTTTTTCCCCCTCTTTCTGTATTTCAAAATATTTTAATTAAATCCCTGGGCACAAGTGGATATGATTTAGAAGGCAATTCAGGTCTTTAGGCCTACACAGATGTCACTTAAAATCATCTTTGAAGGATGACTTCAGAAACAACTAAAGCACCATTAGAGAGTAAATTGGAGGTGCAGGAGTAACAACCTCGATTATTTTGACAGCATTCAAGTCAAACAGCAGCTACAAGGAATGTCTGCCCATTAACGCTGATCAGCATTCAGCAGAAGAGCTCATTAGAATATCAGTCAAGCTTTTTGAACTTTTTTTTCAATGAAAAAGCCTCGATACAATGAAGAATTTGCAAGATGCAGATAAAAACATGAATTTTCATAAAGCACTAAACATGTAGGAAATGAAACTGATTCACAAGGTTAAATATGTCTGCTGAGATCTTTTCGCATGTGGCTCTGCTCTATTGAATTATTTGCAAGAGGTGTTTGATGGTTCTTTCAAAACTGAATGGTGCAGCAAGCAGAATCTTGAAGTTAAGATGAAATCAAATATAAAACAAGATAAAATTCAGCTGCTGCCAGGTCTCTTTGCAAATTGAAACTTGATTTAGTGGCACGAAGAGGATGGAGTTTTTTTTCACTGAGTTTTGAGCAAATCTGGATCCAGTTTAGAGCAGGTGACAGCGGCAGGCAGCAGGGCTCAGTCCCTCCTACAAACCCCACACTGGGGCAGCTCAGAGATGGTTCAGGATTTATCCCAGTGACCCATCACGACAGGAACCCTCCAACCCAGTGCTGGGGATGAGCTGGTGCAGGCTCAGCTCCTTTCACCCAGCAGAGGCTTCACAAGGAGCTCACACTTCAGAGCAACAGGGACCTGTCTCCTCACATCATCATCTCAGCATCAGAGAGCCCCGGAGCTCTGCTACACACCAGGGTGAGATAAAATCCCCTCCTGATCTTTCCTGCTTCACAGGCACCGCGGGGAAGGGAGCAATACCTCAGCAGAAAGCAAAAAGTGCAAGTTCTCCTGGCAAAATGGACAGCCCTGAGGCAGCACAGCTGCACTGAGCTGACCACAGCATGAACAGCCACACACACACAAAATTCTTTTCAGCCTTTTGGGATTCAAAACAAACTCTTTAGCAAGCACCACATTTTTTATTTTTTTTTTCAGTAGATGCTTCCCATAGTCCTTTCTGCCTGTGCCAGCTGGGTCAAGTGGCATTATCTCTGATTTCTGTGACTACTTAAAACAACTTACTGCATTCTCCTTAAACATGCAAAGGGCAAAGGCAGTGCAGAATCCGCATAATTGTGGCATTTTGTGGTGGTGAATGTGCTGCTGACAAAACTTAGAGTAGAAAATGAAATTTTTAGAGATTAGATAGAAGAAGGCAGTTCCAGGGAAGGCAGGAATTCAGAGCTAAAGGTAACCTAAGGTTTCATTGCTTCTACAATTCTAATTCCTGCGTGCCGTGCCTTTCCAGATATTGTCACCGGGGTCACTAATCCCAGAAGAAAATAACCAGGATGCTGCTTCCTGTGGCTACATTTTCTCTCATTATCTTACAAAAAAGAATTAGCAGAGTTTTTAACCTCGGGGGAATTAGAATTGCTGCCCAATACAGAGGAAAAGCGCATGGGAATACAAAGCATAGCTCAGCCCCCAATTTAACAGTGACCAGGTCTATGAGTGCAAAACTGAAATTAATTCTTACAACAGGCCCCCAAAAGCCAAACAGAACCTCAGCTCCTTCTTTTCCTACTGAGCTCTTCCCTTCCAGCATCCCCTCTTTCATCTGATCTGCCTTCTTAGGCTTTTATACTCTAACTGTTGTGACAGAGGGAAAAAAAAAAAAATACAGGAAAATTGAGGTTTTCAGCCTGTTTGCTGAGTGGTCTAAGTTGTGTTACTGAATCTCTGAATTGATTCTGGTCTGCAGCAGAGTTAAAGTTCCAGGGAGTCAGCTGAGACAGGCAAGAAAACTTCTTTGGAAGGGAAAAATAAAAGAATTCCCAGAGGGAAGCCTGGGGGGTGGATTGTTGAGGCAGGGTCAGGCTCATGTCTGCAGCTGGGGTTTTGTGAGAAGGACAGGTCCGGTGATCACCCTCGGTCCCAGCATCACCCCGGGTCAGGATGGGAGTGACATGTCCAGTGCAACCCAAAAAGAGAGAGAAAAAAACAACCAAACAAACATAAAACTACTTTTCCCCATAGATCTTCACAAAATCAAGAAACAATAAAAACTTTCTCCGCTGGAAAATCTAGAGCAGCTTAACTCTCACTTAAGCAGTAAATTTCCTAAATACCTTTAAACAGAGAATGCCACCAAGATTGCCTGCAAATCAGCTGGCCCTTGGTAGAATATCTGTTTTCCCAAGAGCTCATGTTATTAATCTGCTGGGTAGTTAGCAGCTTATCTCATTCTTATCTCCAAAACACTCTCCAAACCTGCCTGTAACATTTAACTTCTCTAATCACTGAGGGTTTTAAGGGTGAAATCCAGGCAGAGATAACAGCTGCCAAGTGCCACATCACACCACAATTCAAGGTGAAAACAGCTTCCACTGGCAAAGCAGAGATGGAACAGGGACAAAAAAAGGGAAAGGGGTGTTGAGACTGCCCCCGGATCCCTGAAGTGTCCAAGGCACACTGGGGACAGTGGAAAGTGTCCCTGCCATGGCAGGGATGGGACTGCATGATCCTCTACCCAAACAATTCTATCATTTTACAGCCAGGGTTAATAACTCACAGCTCCTGTGGCTTAGGCCAGTCAGGACCTCAATTAAGTTTTTAATTGCTACAAGTCCATAGAAATCAGTCTTCATTCTTAATTTGCATTAAAATGGGGGTTTTGGGTTCCTGCACTGAGGGAACACCTTGGCTGAGGCTTCCCAGCCCTGTCTGGCCCAAATTGCTCAGCAGTGCTGGCAGTGACTGATCAGCACTAAACACAAAAACCACAGAACATCTCCAAAGGACGCTGCTCCTCTGAGACTTCTCAGACTCAAAATAGCATTTTTCCCCCAGAGTTTCTCAAACCAGATGTTTCAAGGTAAGCAGGAGTTATTGATTGTGGCTATAAAGTGTTGGTAGCTTTGAAGTGCGCCCCTTTTTCCAACAAAATGATAATATTTTTGCACATGTTCTTAAAATATGGGGCAAGGATGGAGAAGGGGAATAGGGAGGTTTATATCAGCAGGCCTATGGTTGAGTTGTTTGCTTTTTCTCTCTGGATACCCAGAGGAGCCTGAAAACCTCATGTTTTTCTTACCTGAGATGGAGAATGTTCAAGGTCAAATCTCTTCCACCACTAACAAAGCCTGGATTTGAACCTGGCTCCCCTGTAACCTTTTGTTCCTGAGGATTTGGGGAGGACTCTCTCTCTTTGGCCGGAGGGTCTCCTACAGGAGCATAAATGCCCAGAAAAATAAATGCAGGAAGGGTCCTCTGCCGTCAGAAAGGGCGCTCACACAAGAGAATCTGTGTCTTCCTTTTTATTCTTGCTGCCTCTAACAAGGTGAGTAAGGGATAACAAAAGTTTAAGTACCTGGAGATCAGCCTCTGATGTTCTCATTTTATTTTCACAATATTCTTTGACATCAAAAAAGAAGTGAAAAAGTGAATAAAAAACTGGAAAACTTCAGTTCTTCATTTTCTGTGTATTAATGGGAGCACCACAGAAGATTTTTTCCATTTTCAAAAAATACAAATTAATGTTCAAATCTTTCATTTCCTTTGTTGGGACAGACATTTTGTCAGTTACATATGCAAATAGGTGCAGCGTATTGTTTGAATTCTCGATCATCTAGAGAGTAAATGCTGCTGACATTGAACTTTCAATACTGTGTTATTAAAAACCCACACTTTAGGGTAGCAAAAAAGATATTTTTTTCATTTTGTCTACAAGCTGTGCTTTTGTTCCCAGCAGCCAAGCTAATAGTGTGCAGGGGGAAAAAAAGGAAAAAAAAAAAATCTTGAGATTTTTCTCTCAGACCAAGGCAGAAAGAATAGGGCTGGCTTAGAAACTTGTATATTACATTCTGAGGTCTAAAGGCAAACATGCCTTTAACTTCACACTGAGCAGAACGTGCTCTTGCTGCTTTGGCATTTATCACACGTTTGACAGTGAAGGAACTGCTGAATCCCAATTAGGGATGGGAAGATTTCCCAGCGTCCAGGCTCTTTTGAAGATTTTTTTTGCAAACTAGCCGCTTATTCAAACTTTACTAAGAATTTTAGGTAGGACTTCTCTTCTAAAACGAGTCACAGAACATCTGAAAGTCTAAAAACTTCTGGGTACCACCAAAGGTTAGTGCTTCTATTTCCCTGAACATTTCTGTTGTCCTCTAATCATAAACCTGTAATTCAACACAGAAATAAGAGAAGCTGGAAAAACTGAAGCTAAAAGTCAGATTGAGCAGATGAAAGATCTGATGAAAAAGTGAGGTTGGGTTTCTTCTGGTGGGTCGGGATGCAGGCAAGGGGTAA
The DNA here is from genome assembly GCA_013398595.1 of Tychaedon coryphoeus. Classification (NCBI taxonomy): domain Eukaryota; kingdom Metazoa; phylum Chordata; class Aves; order Passeriformes; family Muscicapidae; genus Tychaedon; species Tychaedon coryphoeus. Next base: position 1,877,535 of record WBND01000105.1, read on the forward strand.
AGCCCTGAAATCAAGGGAGCAACAGCAGAGTCCTGCTGGGAGTGCCCATCCCTGGAGTGTCCCAGGAATCCCTGGAGGTGGCACTCAGAGCTCTGGGCTGGGGACAAGGTGGGGATGGGGCACAGCTTGGGCTCCATGGTCTGAGAGGGCTTCTCCAGCCTTAATAATTCTGTCACCCTTTGAAACTCCAAAAGGGATGGTCACAGCTTGGATTCAATGATCCTGAAGCTCTTTTCCAGCCTCAATCGCTCTGTGATCCTTTTAAATTCCAAAGGGGATGGTCACAGCTTGGACTGGATGATCCTGGAGCTCTTTTCCAATCTCAGTGATCCTGTGACCCTTTGAAACTCCAAAAGGGGATGGTCACAGTTCGGATTCAATGATCCTGGAGCTCTTTTCCAGCCTCAATCGCTCTGTGACCCTTTGAATCTCCAAGAGTCTATTGCTGAAACAAGATAACAGCAGATTTTGGGCTAAAGATGATGATTTGGGTTCATTTCACCTGACTTCACTCAATTACATGTTTGGAGCTTAAACTGCTCATGTGTTTCCTGCACAGTGTGAAAGTCTTTTGTTCTGGGTGAAGACATGAATAAACCCTCCCGAGGGATTTGTTCCACCCTAAGATGATCTGTTCTGTTCAATGCTCACTCTCTGAGAATTCAGCCTTTTACATCCTTCTGCAAAGAATCTCCTGGTTCTTCTTTCACTTTCATTGGCATAAATCTCAATTAAACCCCTTAAAATCCTTGATATAAAACCAATTTCTAAAATTGAGTACATTTTTATAGTGAATAGATTTTTTTTTTTTTTGCCAAAAGGAAAAGACCTCAAAAGGCACCAAATCCAACACAAGAAAGCTGAAAAATTTATACCTTGAATATTTTACCATTTTACCTGGGAGAGAAATCTCTCCACAACTCTTTCAGATAATTTGAGGAAGGATTTTGAAAATGTGCAAATATTGATTAGAGCTAAAAATCAGAATTTCTATTCAGCAGGGAATTATGAAATGCTAATTTTTTTACCATTCCAGTACAAACTGCTGAAGTATCAGCATATTTCCACATATGCCACATTTTTTATTAAGAATTTAATTAACAGTTTTAATTAAAAATACCAGTGTCTGGCTGGCAAAATGTGAAATAACTGGGATGATAAAAAAATGATACCAATAAATAATTTTAAAAATTAGTAAACCCCTCTCCAAAGCTGCACTGAGGAATATTTCAAAGATCTCTGTAATCAGGACATTCTTTTCAGATGTTCTATAGGAATTGCTTTGATACAGGATGTTATACTGTATGTATTTTTATGCACTTTTATATTTTTTTAATGTTTTCCATAGAATTCCAGAATGATTTGGGTTTTATGGGACCTCAAAGTCCATCCAGTTGCATCCCCTGTCACCTTCTACTCCAAACCCATCCAGCCTGGGATTGAACACTTGCAGCAAAATGAATAGCACAAAGGATTGACAAAATTCCAAGAAAACCTTTTAAGGTATAAATTCACAGAGAAATAATAAATAGAATTTTAATGGCATTTAGACAATAATAATAAGGAGAATCCATAAGTGAGTCTGTGCTAAGTCTATAAAACTGGACACAGAAGGCCAGCGATGACACACAGGATTAACCTGCAAACCTCCCTGTACCATTACATCACCTGGTGTATTTCTAGATGTGCTTTTCCCAGGAAAATTCTTCCTGCACCAGTTTCTCCATGCTTAAAATTCCACATAATTTCCACTAATGCATTCATTAGGCTTGCAGCAAACGGGGAAAGGACGGTTGTTGCTGCTCTCAGCATCACACTTCCATCTCACTTCCTAGGCTGTAGCTCCTGGCCTGACCTGACTGCTAATATATTTTCACACTATTCAGAGTTGTACTTTTCTCAATGAAACATGACCTGCTTGCTTCCACCTGTGTGTCCCAAGTCACCCTGCAAGGCTGGTTGTGCTTCAGAGCTGTCAGTCACGCGTGGGGTGGGAGAGGGAATTTTGGAGCAAAGCCTCCACCTGCAGTCACTGGTGGGACTTAAAGTGCTTATGGAGACATGAGAAGGGTTTGATCACAGCCTTTCCTCTGGGCCCAATTCCACCACCTGCACTCAGAGATAATTCCTCTGCAGGGAGCTCCTCTGAGCTCAAATTGGATCTTTTATTATCAATATTACGAGGTTGGAGGTAAGTGGATCTTTGAGGTAGTGCAGGAGGGTAAAAGACAGGAACTTTCCCTAGGCATGTACCTTCCAGAATGGGAAGAAAAGCATTGTTTGACCTTTACCTCCATTGCTAGACCTGGATGGAGACCAGAGGGAGGAGGGATGCAGGAAGGTTAATGGATCTCCAGTGTTGCCAACTCCTGGAATGCAGGATTCTCTGAAATTGGCTTAAAACTGAAAGACAGTAGGTTTAGATGAGATATTAGGGAAAAAACTTTCCCTGTGAGGGTGGGCAGCCCTGGCACAGGTGCCCAGAGCAGCTGTGGCTGCCCCTGGATCCCTGGCAGTGCCCAAGGCCAGGTTGGACATTGGGGCTTGGAGAAATCTGGGACAGTGGAAGTGCCCCTGCCACGGCAGGGTGGCACTGGGTGGGATTTGGGTCCTTCCTTCTGGGATTCTACGAAATCATGGGACTCCTTTCAAAGCAGCACACGCTGCTTTCAGCATTTCAGTTCTGTGCAGTGCAAACTCGTTTTCTTTACACATTGAAGCGGTTGTTGGTGGGCTAAGATTAAAAACCTGCTGGTTTTACACAGCCCCAAGTTGTTCTCTGTGTTAACTCCAGCACGTGGAGCAGGAGCTGTCCAACCACACCCAGAATGAGAACAGAAACCAGAAACCCAGCACTGTGAGGCAGTGACTGAGGATCAGTGCATCCTGCAGGTCACTCCCTCCAGTTAATATCTTTTATTATGCCAGGAGAGCGATTAGAGCCGGGTGATCCCCCTGGCACACTGCAGTGCTGGGCTGCTTCCACTGAAAAACAAAACCCTGGCTCTCTCCAAAAGGAGCTGCACCAGTGGCTCCCTGGCTGCATCCTTGGAAACTGTGTGCTGGTCCTGAGACCACAAGAGAGAAGAACTCCAGCTGCAGAGGAGCCAGGAACCTGCAAGGCTTTAATGTGGTTTAGAAGAGCTTCAATAAAAATGTGTCCGGATAAAGCATTTGAACTTTGATGAACAAAAAGATCTTTCACTCACTCTAATTGGCACTGATCTCTCTGGTAGAGAAAAGTACATTAAATGTCCTGTAAAAACCCTTTTCTCCACAGCGACAAACAAAAGCAGGATGCAATTAACTGGGCTTTGAATAGATCTTAAAGACTCTTCATGATAAAATGAAATTCCTGGCTTTGAAAGTTTCAGAAATTTGAAAGTCTTCAGAACTAAATTTAACAGCACTGCTTTGAGAAAATTATGGAAAGTTACTCTTACTTCTCTTTCAAAAGTAGATTTGTTTTGCTCATGTAAATGAATCCCTCGTGCCCAGTTTCTTGGGAAACTACCTGCTTCCCAAAATAGTTGTTTGCTTTCTTTTCTACAATGAATAAATAACATGCATCATCAAAGAAAATTGCCTTTTCAATTGAATTAGAAACAGCAAAACGAGGCACCGTAATGATGAATTCCATTAAAACAAAGACTGCTGACATACAAGGTCAAGGAAAAGTTTCCACAGTAAAAGTCAGCTCTTTTGTGGGATATGAGAAGCATTTCCTCTTCTCCTGTCACTCTCACAGTCACTTGTACCCACCTAGAGGAATGCATTTGTCTCCAAATATAATCACTGTGGTTTGAAATTTAAAATTAGTCTGGAATTAAAACCTAATGTGTCAATTGAGTGTTCAATTTCTGGTTAATATTTCAGAGAAATGCTGCTAAAACACTACTGTGGTAACAAAATAATGCAGGTTCTGGGAAGAAGATTTGTTTCTTGTTAGCTGGACTAGAAATTAAAAAAATAAGCAGTAATTTCCTGTTCTTTTCACTCCTGCTCAGTTTGAATGGACTTTATCAAAGCCAGGTGCAATATTCTCTGTCCCCTGCTTATGTTTATCCACAAGAAAGGCACAAGACTGCAGCACAATGGGGGAAACAGAAACTCTCTCCAAAGGCAATCTGTAACTTTGGAAACTTGTGAAGTCTGGAAATGATGTTTGCCATAAATCTCCAGGATCTCTCAGGAGCCAGCAGCACACAAGATATGTTATGGGAAGTCATTTTGGAAATGTATCTTCATTGATTAGGAGTTTTAAAGAACATGGGAATTCATTATACAAGTAACTCTGAACCTTTAGTAGATAAATCTTCCCAGGTCTGAAAATTTATATCGAGACGTCCAGGAAACCTACAGGTGATTAAAGACTGACTAGAAACAATATAGGGAGCCTTTCTGGAAAATAATTTTGTTCTGCTACAAATCATTTGTAGCAGAATGGAGAAGGTGGATTATGAGAAATCCTGGAAAGTCACCCAGCTCTGCACACTGCTCTGCACAGAGAGAATACAGATCAAGCAGCACAATTAGTTCTCTTGTGAGTGCCTGACCTCCTTTGATTTGGCTGATGGTGGAATCCTCCTTGGATTCCTGATGGATCAATAGCTCCAGGCATGCCCAGGATGATTCTGCATCAAACAGCTTCATGCCCTGGGTGCCAGAGAAGTGTTCAGAAAGGCTCAACACACAGGGCTGGGGTTGCTGTTTGTAAATATGTAAAGCAACAACAAAGCAAGTTGCAGCTCTGAAGCTTCAATATAAAGTTATTTATATTTACTGAGTCACTGGCAGGGATTGGTTTCAAAGCTTTGCTAGTAAAGAAGAGGGGAGTTGTACTTCACCAATTTCATATCAAGGTTTTTAAAACAGAGTAGACAACTGAAAGTTCAAGCAAGAAAACATCATGTCCATTGCTCTTTCAGGAGCCAAACTCTGCCTCCACCATGAAGCCATTTGCTGTCATTCATGGTCTTCAGTGTTACAACCCACAAAAGCTCAGGGCAGAAAGTTTAACCCCATCTTTTATCATGTATGGTTAGAAATTTTAAGGATGATTGATACAGGTGGCTCAGCATCCCAACTCCCTTCAGAAAATCACAGAATCACCAAGGCTGGAAAAGACCCAAAATCATCAAGTCCAGCCTTTGACCAAACGCCCCCATGGCCACCAAACCATATCACCAAGTGCCACATTCACTTGGGATGTTTGAACATTTCCAGGAGTGGGGATTCCACCACTTCCCTGTTCTAGGGAATGTTTAACCACACTTCCAGTGAAAATCATTTCCTGATAGTAAACCTGAACCTCCCCTGGTGCAACCTGAGGCTGTTTCCCCTTGTCCTGTCCCCTGTCACCTGGGAGAAGAGCCCAGTCCCCACCTGTCCCCAAATCCTCTCAGGGATAAGGTGCTCTCTGAGCCTCCTTTTCTCCAGAGTCTCATGTGAAAATCTTTTGTTCAAATGTCCTTGGGCTGATGAGGATTTAATTAATTCCATTTCCATTATTATGTGGTTTTCAGATTGGAACTGTCAGAGTTTAACCAGCTCGGAATGAAGAGCTGAGGTTTGCCTGCATTCACCTGTGTATATACAAATATATCTGAATTTTTGCATCATCAGTCATTTTATAGATGTTATTAGGTTTAGCTTCCTTTTATTGGAAGAAAAATGACATAAACAAGTGGCTTGTATTGTCTTTACCTTATCAGACAGCTCTCAGCAGCAAGCATCCAACTTTGCAAAAGTCATTTCATCTGTGGTATTTATTTTTATTGTTTGCATTCAATTAAGGGGAGCTTAAGATTTCCTTACTGTTTGGACAGAAATGAGTAAATCCTCATCCTGAAAGTCCATTTCAGACAAGCCTCAACAAGACATAAATCAGGAGTCAACAGCATCATGCTGCACTTTTTCAAACCCCTCTGAATTCTCAGTCAGAGCACTCAGGTTTCTGTCTCAAGTGTCATATTTTTAACTCTCCCTCCTCTTACCTCACATGTTGACACCATTCATTTCACCACTTGCTAATTAAATCAAATTAGATGAAGGCTTGATATTTGATCTGCTTTTGGATTAGCAAGAAAATAAGGCTCCAGCTATGACAAGAAGTTGCAAGAAAATTTTCAACCTCCAGGTAAGCCCACTTGAGTCAATCATGTTACTCATATGCTTAAAATCAGGTACAGATCCTGTCTCTGCAGAGTTATGACTTGGATTTGCTCACAGGTTCCATGACAATTCTCAGTAAATTAGGAGCAGAACATGCCAATATAAATATAGACAGAAATATATTTCTTTTTTCAGAAATATATGCCATTTTGCCTCTTGTCCTTTGTGGTTATGATAAGCGAAACGAATGTTTTAATAATTTACTGTTTGATTAGTGAACTCAGGGTTTTTTTTTTTTTTCTCACTTGAAATACTGCATCAATTTATAGTCACTGTTATTCTCTCTCCTTTTGCTGAGAAGTTTGCATCGCATGCTGAGAAATAAATACTGTGTGTTGTTAATCCATCCAGCAGCAGATGCCTGATAGAGACTCGCTCTGTAAATCAAAACAGGAACAAAAGCAACTTTGAGCACTGCCAAAGACACAGTGAGGCAAATGTCTCATTTTTCTTCTAGAGACTGAAGTCTTTGGGCCAAATCTCAAACTTGCTTAAGTCTCCTGGACCTGCAGGAAGTTCCTGTCTGGCTCCTGTGTTTTTGCACTCTTTGTAAAATTCCCATTCATTGTTTTCCATTTGAGAGAACCACAGAAAGATGGAAAGGTTTGGGCTGGAATTGACCTTGAGGTTCCTCTAGTTCCACTTTGCCATGGGCAGGGACACCTTTTACTGGACCAGAGCTCAATTTGATCTGGTCTTAAAAATTACCAGTTCTTGAGAATTATGATGTAAATCCCAGTCTCTTTATGATTTTCCTTCCTGCTGAAATGTTAATTCTCAGTGTGGGATACCCAAGGATGTTTTCAGCCTTTACACATTCCAAGGTTCTTCCCCCAGAGGGTGCTGGGCACTGCCCAGGCTCCCCAGGGAATGGGAACATTCCCAAGGCTGCCAGAGCTCTGGGAGAGTTTGGAAAACCCTCCCAGGGATGCCCAAGGTGGGATTTGGGGTGTCTGGGCAGGGGCAGGGCTTGGATTTGATGATCCCTGTGGGTCCCTTCCCACTCTGGAGATTGTGTGATTGTATTTGAACAGGGCAGCACAGTCAGAACAGCCCCTGAGGAACTGATAGCCCAGAACACTCAGATTTCCCCATTTTTTACAGCTCCAGTTATATGGGAAACAATTACCCTTCACCACCATTTATTTCCTAATAAAATGGAACTTTATCTTTTTTATCATCTCTTCCTCTGGTCAGTCTTTACTCCAGATTGTGCAGATTCCCATTTATTAGCAATACCTTCTTTCACTTGCTCCCTCAAAGAGAGACAAGGATTTATGGCACATTCATCACACCAAATAAAAGCAGTACCCAAGCTTATCTTTGTTTACTCATTAAAAATACAGATTTGCTGCTGCTATAAGAGTGATAGCAAAAACAAAAGACACTAGAAAAGGATTTGCAGCATGTGCCAGAGATATCAGCCATGTGAATCAGGGCTGGCTGTGACTGCACCTGAGGAAATTGTGCAGCACAGCCTTTGATCCTTTGATTTTGGAGCTTTCCTTTCCTTCAAGGATTCCCACAGAAAGCAAAACAAAACTCTAAAACTCGCCAAAGGCCATTTTCTTTTATTATTCATAAGTGGTAGATATTACCAATGGTGGCTCCATAAACTGGGGGGAAAGGAGAAAAAAAAATAAAAGCAAAACTTTTCTCAGTCCCATCTGTGTAGTAACATTTTATGAGAGATATATTACACACATTTATCCGGGAGTGAGAAAACGGCAACATAACTTTAAAATCCATTTATCAGGGGGGGAAAACCAGGCATAGTAAGCTGCATTTGGGAGGGAGGGAAAAGGAGAGGTTGGGAGAAAATGTGTATAAACATCCCTGTCCGGGGGATGCTCGTTCTTAATTCAGAGCATCTCACATGGCTCCATCACGTCAGTCCACCAGGGCCAAGGAATGTGTATCCTGCTCTCCCTGCTTTATATCCAGAACAAATCTATTTCACAGAGCTAAATGTTGCTGCTGGTCTGGGAATATTTGTTAAATGGCTATAATGTGATACAGTTAAGTTATTTACTACTTGTGACTGGGGAGAAAATTGAGGTTTGTGCAATGCTACATTCTGAGAGCAGGGAAAGTGCATTTATGAAAATAAATAGTTTGGGTCTCCTTTGACATTCTCTGGTTTTTACAGAGTAAAAACAATGCATTAATACGCTTTTAATGTCATCTAGATGGGTAGGAATGCAAAGTTATTCATGTGGGATGGGCTACACAAGCAGATAACTACACTTATTAAAACCCATCTTTATTGTACACTAATTTTTTCCAGAAGTGCCAGAAAAATTGTGTTGGTGCAGCTTAAACCAAAAATGCTGTGCTGATCCAATTTTTATCAGTTTAAAAAAAAAAATTCTCTTGTTGGGCTCCAAATCTCAACAGAATATAAGAATATAAACAAAAGGCAGAATTAAAGCCCTGAGAGTGCTCCACTCCCTGATATTGATTCACAAGACAGAACAGGATCCCAGAATGGATTGGGGTGGAGGGATCTAAAATCCCACCCAGTCCAGACACCTCCCACTGTCCCAGCTGCTCCAGCCCCAGTGTCCAACCTGGCCTTGGGCACTGCCAGGGATCCAGGGGCAGCCACAGCTGCCAGGGCTGCCCACCCTGCCAGGGAACAATTCCATCCCAAAATCCCATCTCACCCTGCTCTCTGTCAGTTTGAAGCCATTCCCTGTGTCCCATCACTCCATCCCTTGTCAATTCTCTCTCTCCATCTTTCCTGCAGGTCCTGCAAGGCCACAGTGAGGTCACCCCAAAGCTTCTCCTGCCCAGGTGAGCAATCCCAGCTGTGCCAGCCTTTCCTCCCAGCAGAGCTGCTCCATCCTCTGCTCATCCTGGAGCCTCCTCTGGGCTCTGCAGCAGCTCCAGGTCCCTCCTGTGCTGGGGCAGGGCTGGGGCAGCTCTGCAGGTGGGGTCTCACCTGAGAGGGGCAGAATCCCCCCTTTCCTGCTGGGGCCAGCCCAGGGCTCAGGGGGTTCTGGGTCCCAGCAGTTTCTGGCTCTGTAATGAACATTTAGCACCATTTTCCCACATCCACGTTCCAGTTGAGCAGTATTTGTTAGGCCTGGTCTATACTGATGCTTTAGTGACATTGTCATGCCAGCAGCAGCAGGGATCAATGCAGCAGCAGCACCTGAGGCCTCCCCAGACCTATTTATTCATTTCCTAATGACTCCTCATAAAGTCTGTTTCAATTCACCAATTCAGAATGGGCTGTAGCAGGTTAAACACTCATCTAACAAAATGGTTTAATCTCCATAGTGATTATTGTTGTCTCCAGCAATGCTGCCACAGTTACATGGCTTAACCCAGCCAACTGTTCAGTTGGTTTTATGCAAATGTCAAACAAAAATCAAAAATCACATTTAATCCTATGGCTCTCAAGCCACATTGGAAAACAGTGATCGTTTTTCTTCTTTTTTAATGAAAGCTTTAATAATAATGAATATTTTATCTTCTTTATTTATTAATTCACGCTTCATCCAGATATTTTAAGCTGCTGAGGTGGAAACAGGGATATATCAAATGCAATGACGTTTTCCTCATTTGTTCCATTTAGAACAGCATTTCTTCCAGCAGCAGCAATGCTCACAGGGGTGTTGCAAAACCTCAGTGAAACCTCAAAAGCCACTTTGATCTGGATTTTTGGAGGTTTCCCAGGGTGTGAAACCTGAAGTTATTTATTGGGTCTGGCTAAGGAAGCAGAAAAGTTTATTAGAAGTCTCAGCTGACTTTTAGTGCTGTCACTCTGTGGGTCAGGCACGAGTGTGAGGTGGGCAAGGAGAAATCACAGCTTCCACATTTTGAGGCAAAAATCAATACAGAACAGCACAGGCTTGGACCATGATGCTGTTGAGGAGAAGGAGCTAAGCAAGCTTTTCAGGGATTTTTGATAAAAAAAAAAAGGCTGGCTTGCTCTTGTCAAGCCTCTCCTAGTGGCCTCAAGCTCACCAGAGCAACTGAGGAATAAAGCAGGTCAAGTGTTGTGCCTTCACTAAAACCAGCACTTTAATGAGAGACAACCTCACCAAAAGTCATTTTCTCCATCTGACCCTGCAAACATCAGCCTGGAATGTGCAAAGATTTGAGAGCCATGGGCACAAGGCTGAAGGGTCATTTCAAATCTTCTCTGTGGGAAGTGCCACAGGGGTGATTGAGTCGAGTAACTGGCTGAGCTGTGATGAAAAACTGAGCTTTTGATGAGGAATGTTTGCTGTTGGCTCCCTGAAAAAACCTGTGCATCCCTCTCTGTCCACTGGAAGTCACTGACAGAAAAATCCAACATCCACAACCAAACTTTTTTTCCCCCACAATTTGATGAGGATTTTAAGGAATATTGCAACATAAAGAGCAACTTGCTGGGGTTTATTTATCAACATTGTATATGTATATATATATATATATATATAAATATATATGGTATTTTCTCAACACTAGAAATGATCCATTCCTTATTTTTGGGAGTGATCTACAAGTGAGCCAATCTTGAAAAGCTTCTTACAGCAAGAATCTGTTTGCAAAGTGAAGAACGGAGAATCTTTGCTTTCAGCTTTACCAGCTCAGCACATCACCATGGTCCAACACCTCAGCCACCTGAGAGTTCATAGGGTATAAAGATAAAAGCACTTTTCCCTTACAGCTGGGGATATTCAGCTGGTCTGATGAACCCCAGAGGAGTTTAAATCAGTGTCACAACCAGGGAGTTGTGTTTGACCAAACCCAATCATAGAAAGGCACGAGCTTGGCCATGAGGCTTAAGAGCAACCCTCCCAAAAGCAGGGGATTTTTGGGGGAGGAAGGTTCCCTCTGTGAGGGAGACAGCTGAAGGAACTCAGATTAACTGTGTGATGACAAGTAAATCACTGGAAGTAAGTTTTGAATGATGGCCTCTGAGCACATTCCCTGTATTTTACATGTTCCAGCTCCACGTCTGAGGTTGTATTTCAGGAGAACAGAGCAGCTGAAGCACACTAGAATTATTCCCACAGCCCTGGGAAATGCTAAATACTCTGAAAAAAAAAATAAAATCATTCTACAGACCTTCCACACTGGCAGTTGGAATTAGAGCATGTTTTTGGCATCAGTGTCAAAACCCCATGCTCAGTTTCTGAATCCACACCCTCTGCACCCCCAAACTGCTGCCAAGCAGTCAGAAAAGTGATGAAAACCAAACAGTTTCGCACTTGGGCTTCAACTGCAGCCCGCACAGGGTCTGGAGGCAGAGATTAGAGTAAGCAGCTGTTAATTTTATGGGTCTGTCCCTCACTTTCAGTGAGGGGAGCAGAGCCCAGAGTGAAATACAGCACAGGCACAGGGTGCTGTGCAACAGTGCTGACAGGAATGCTGGCAGGAACGGGCCCTGCAACTCTGCAGGCTCCCAGGGCTTCTCTCAAGCACTAAATTATTTTAATTTCTGGAATATATAATGCACCACCACAAGTTTATCATGGTAAGAATGCTGGTGACTTCACATTTTTGTTTCAGCGAGGATGGTGGTTTAAGTCAAATATAACCAGTAATGTGCTTGGGATTTTTTGGGTTTTTTTGTTTTTTTTTTTTTTTTAAGTGAGAGAACGTTGTTAAACCTTGCTTAATACTGACTGACTGAAGAGTATTAGCAGCTGACAGCTGAGGTGCAGGGCTATTAGAATTTGGGTATTTCTAGACTGCAACAGCTCAGGGGTTTATTATAAAACACTGAGAAAAGTTAGAAATGAAGTAGAAGATTGATAGGTTTGTTTTGTTGGGGTTTTCTTAACTAGGCACTGTATTAAGAAAAGAATAAAAAAACCTAAACCCAAGGTTCTGGAAAGGTATGGCTGTCACCTGATTTATTCCCGAATTTACTGTGAGTTTTAGCCTGCTGAAGGTGTTTCTGCAGGTTCATTTTTCAGCTGTCAGACCCTGCTCAGCCCCAGGTGAGCAGAGGGTTGGGCAGGGGCACAGAGCCCCTGTCCCCCACCCCGTGCTGGCACAGAGTGACAATCCCTGAATCAGAGTTTGTGTCACTAGAGGGTGTCACAGCCGTGGGAAGCAGCTCAAGGTTCTTACAAACGACAAACCGAGCTCAATGAATAGCTGAAATGGTTTTTTCCTTGCCAAGCACACACCCCTCAGACCCAGCGCGGTGATTCCCCTGTTCTGGGACCCTCTGCTGAGCTCCAGTCAGACATTCCCCCTTCCCTGTTCCTCCAGGCACCGAAAGCTGCTGGTGATAATCCTATTAAGGGCTTCTGTGTTTATTACCTGCAATTAAACGCTGCCGTTTGCAGTGCAAAGCGCACAAGACAATAAAAGAGTTAGAAAGTGCTTAAATCCTCTCTTAAACCTGCAGCCTCTGACAAAAGGGAAAGCGTTTGGGTTTCCCTCCCTTGTACAGTTCAGTCTCATGAACATAAGGCTCTTAAATGGATTTAACAAAGTCTAACATGAAACCAGGTAGCAAAGCCCTGAGCAAAGCTCCTGGCCAGACAGTGATTGAAGATTTTCTTTCTCTCTCTTTCTTTCCTTTCTTCCTTTCTTTCTTTCTTTCTTTCTTTCTCTCTTTCTTTCTCTCTTTCTCTCTTTCTCTCTTTCTCTCTTTCTCTCTTTCTCTCTTTCTCTCTTT
>WBND01000105.1:1891059-1922442 GCA_013398595.1 Tychaedon coryphoeus
CAGGGCACATCAGGATGGATCCAAAGCACACAGGCAGACACCACATCTATCAGAGCTCTCAATATTCATGAGCATTTGCTTGCCCTGTTCCAGTGCGTGCATTGCCTGTTAGCTGTGCTGACATAAACACAGTGGTGGAGGGGGGGCTGCTTTTGCTGTTTTGTTAAGTGAGTAGCCTGGGTGGAAAAACAACACTATAATTAAAACAAAACAGGACATGGATGTGTTGTAAACAAAAGGACTGGTGATCTTCTTCACACCAATCTTCACTGAGCTGCCATCTGTTCATTATAACGGGCTTATATTTCTTGAGTGCTCGCCGTCGTTTTAATTTCTGGTGAAGTCTGAACAAAATGAAGAGAAAATAATTTCTGCTCACTCATGAAGTTGTTTTCCCATGAAACAAATATTCTTCTAACCCCATTCTGCCTGCCACAGCCACCCTGAGCTTCATAAAACCACAAAAAGTTTGGGTTGGAGGGACATTAAATCATCCAGTGCCACCCCTGCCATGGCAGGGACACCTCCCACTGTCCCAGGCTGATCCCAGCCCCAGTGTCCAGCCTGGCCTTGGGCACTGCCAGGGATCCACAGCTGCTCTGGGAACCTCCCCACCCTCACAGGGAACACTTTTCTCCTAATATCCCTTCTAAACCTACTCTTTTTCTTGTTCCATTTAATTAGGAACAGTTACTGCCAAAGGTACCTTTAAAGTGATCTTCAAGGAATTCTCGTTTTAATTACGCCGTTATTAGTAAATTCCTGATTTGCAGCCAAGCCTACTGTGCTGTGCTTGTGGTGATGAGTGGCAGTGGCAGAGTGGGAGGATGAGGTGCAATGTCTTGGTCTCTGCTTTGGTGAAGGGCATGGAAAGCCCTGATTTCAAACCCCCTGGAGAGCTGCACCCACTGAAAATCCTGGAGGAAAATGAAGGTGGCATCGGTGCTTGAACATCACCAACGGAGTGACAGCCATGAAGAAAGAATGAATGTTGTACAGCAAATCATCAACAGCAAAAATCACTCTGCAAGTGCTGTTTGTCTCGTCACACCGAATTTAATTACAGTAAGGATTTAATTAGAATGTTTCTGTTATTCTACTATCTGTTTTTTCCACCTTTTTTTTTCTTTTTCCACTTGACTGATCGTTTTGTTGTCACACCGATGTTCTCTTTATACTCCGAACCTCAAACAGCTCCATGCCCTGGGGATGACAAAATACTTTTGGGCTTGATTAGTGGTAATGACGGATTGCAGGCAGGGATGGGGAGTGACCTCTCCCCGTGCCCTGTTCTGTGCTCTCCTGCTCTGCTCAGGTTTCTGGCAGGCCTGGCACCCTCACCTGCCTGGTCCTGAGTGCTGAGATGTGATTAATCCATGGCTCCTTTCCTGCTGCTGACTTACACCCCGGATTCTGCACAGCACGGCGATCTGGCAGGAGAGGAATAATGATCATTTCAGGAGAGACCCCAGTGCCATCTGTTTTTCCTGGCTCCAGCATTCCTTGGGAAGTTACAAAGGTGGAGGACCAAGTATTTTCTCCTCCCCTTTTCTCTAAATCATTGTCAAAGAAGAAATGTGAAGTTTTGAAACACTCTGCCTCCTCCTTTCCCTCTGAGGTGACACACACAGAGGTCACACCTCCTTTCCCACAACATGATCTTATGGATTTTTTTTCCTGTTGTCTGACAAAATCCATATGTTCCCGGCTCAGACCATCTGTCACTCTCAATTCTTTTGCACAAAAAGTTTTTGATGCATTTCTCCCCTGATGGATTTCTTTCTATAATTACACGGGGGGGCATTTGACAGAAGGAATTTTCATCCCTCACCACCCCAAAGCAATCTACAGGCACAGGTGTCCTCCGTGACCAAAGGCTCCAGGAATAAAGAGTTTTCAGCTCCCAAGCAGAGCAGACTTGGGTTTTTCTAAGTTGGCTGTTTTTCGTTTTTTATTTATTTTTTTTTTTTTCTCCAAAAAATCAAAATACCCCTGGAAAACCAGCACAGCAGAGAAAGAGTTGTTTGTTCTTCCAGGATTAGGAGTTCCCTACCAAAGCCAAGTCCCAGAGAATTCAGCAACTCCAGTTATAACCATAATCATCAGGGTTTGAAAGGACCACATTCCTTAGTGAAATAATGTATAGAATTTGTAATTATTTTCTCATTATTGGCTGTAGAAATAGAAGATCAGAGTGTGTTTCAAACAGAAATTAAATCAGACAGGTTTATTTTGCTTTGTACTATAGCTGTTTGCAAATAACTTTTCCATATTCCCTGTATTTTCCTTTGAAGCAGTGACTCATGGAATTGAAAAGAACTTCTTTTTTTTAATTTTCCAAATGCTATTTTTTCATTCAATACCAATAATCACATTATTGTTATTTTTTTAAAAAAACAAATTGTAATATATTTGTTGTTACTTTTGTTAGCCTCAGTCCCTTTGGAAGTAAGAGAAATTCTTGCCTTTGAAAGATGATCTCCACAAAAGAATTAATTCTGTCCTTAAATCTTTGACTTCGACCTTCTAGCTCTGATTTATGGCAATAAAGAGTCTGTAACACAAACACAGCAGCCAAAAAAGAAACAACACGTGACTAATTAAGAACCACTAAAGATGATGTTAGCAACCTGTCAAAATTTACAGTCCATTAATTTCAGTTATACAGTAGAACTACGTATTGCCATGCTAATAATGAATGAAATCCTCATAATTAACATTATTTCAGTACAGGGGAACTTTAATATATCATACATGCTTCTATGTCTGATTAGTTCTGTGTGACATTAACAGTCCAGGGGATAATTTATGATCTCCCAAAAGCAAAGCTGGGGATTGTTGAAAGTAAACTCATGACCTGAATTTGAAACAATCTGAATTATTTATTTGGAATAATGAAAGCAGGAATGAGGGGGGTGGATTGGTTCTGTACTATCAGGTGAATTTTCTTTAGTTTGTCTCCATGTTCTCAAACTAAAGCTGGCTCAGTCTCTCTGAATCTGTTTTACTTCTCTTACTCCCAAATTACTCCAGTTCCTGCTCACTCTAATGCAGCAGAATGATGAATCCTCTCAATTTTTAAGGATGTTCTTGTACTGCTCTCACCCACAAAATACCCAAATTCTTTGGTATTTTTAACAGATGTCTCCCCCTGTGAGAGCTGTGCTGTTCCTCTCCCCTCGGTTTCTGGTTTCTCCACACCCTCAGCTCTCTCCTTTCACCCTCTAACACCAATTTCTCTTGTGGACAGACCCTCTCCGAGTTTCCAGCTCTGCTTCATTTCCTTTTATGTTCATGTCCATTAAAATTAGGGGAGAAAAGGAATTAACAATATCACTTTCACTTTAGATGGGCCCTTTAGCCTTGCAGCTCTTGTTAGAGTTAATGGGATTTTAGTTCCTCTGCTGGAGGGTCAAACAACAGCATTTACCCAGGTATTTAAACACATTCATTAGCAGAAACAGAGGTGTTTCTTTTGGAGAAAATAAAACTTTTTTTTCTTTGTCATTTGCCACATCTCAACATCTGCAGGTGTTGAGGGAAGGTGGGAGGAGAAGAATTGAGGGTAAATTGTTGAGGACCCACAATACTGACTGTCCTAAAACAGGCAAGCTACACTCATCCTTTAAAAAGGGCAAAGCAGCTTTAGCTGAAAAGTTTCTGAACTGCATCCATCAAAGATGTCTGTGGAAAGCAGGGCTTGAGTTCCTGCCCCATTTGCATTCTCTTATCAGGAACAGGCCCAAGAGATGACATTGATTTTGTTGCAGACAAAATAAGGAGTTTTGACTTGTTAGTAAACAGCAAATTCTGCTGTTTTGTTTCACTCTGCCTGACAAGGAGATCGAGACAATGCCTCCACTTGATGGCTGTCCCAAAGATGGGAGTGATGTCCTTGTTGTTGCATGAGAATAAAGACACTGAGATAAAGAGAAGCCGATTTGTGTTTCAAACACCCCCCAGGACTCAGCAGAAGTTCTCAAGAGGTGACCTGAGCTGGGTCTGAGAGACAGAAGGGCCTGGGGTTCATCTTTGGGATTTGCCAGTTGGTGACAAAATGGTTTGGAAGGGGAGAATCACCATGGTGGGAGACTGAAAGAGACAGCAGCAGATTTTGCTTTCAGGCAGTTCTGTTATTTCAAAATTTCCAATTCTTGGTGCAACTTGGCAATTACAGACTCAAGGGATCCTTGAGGTTGGAAAAGCCCCCCAGGAGCCTCAAGTCCTGTTGTTATCCCAGAGCTGCCAGGCCCAACAAGGACACAAGTTCTGAGCCAGTGTCAGAAAGGCACTGAACACATCGTGCCCTGGTGACCCTGATGTTGCTCAGTGCTAAGAAAATGAAAATAAATAACCAAAGCTCAGTGCTGCAGGGCCACCCCTGTCATTTAATGGCACAGCTACTGGATCATCAGGTCATGCTCTGCTTGCTTCAACAGGGTTTGGGGACAAAGATCTTCCTAAACAGGAGAAAGAAGACTAAGCTGAAGCACAAACAGATTTTAATGATTTTAAACAAACACAAACTACCAGAGAGCCATATTTTAAGTACATTGCTGAAACCAGAAGAAAATCAGGTTTTTCTAACAGAATTTTATACCATTTTAAGCAGAAGGATGGCCTAGAGCATCCCACAGATGCTGTCTGGGCAGAGGTAAGGCCCTGGAGAGAATGATTAGAGCCAGGACATTATGTACTGCAATAGTCACACCTGTTCTTGCCAAATTCCTAAGGGATGGTGAAAGACTTTATCCTGCTTTCTCCTACTGGGCAGTTTCTGACATGAACCCTTGCCACAGCCTGAGCCTTTCTATTTTTTATATCTCTGGGAGCCCCTATGCAATAAAATAATGAGTCAGAAGAACTTTCAGAACCCTCTTAAAGTCCCTAAAAAGACCTGATTCTAAAATTGGATTAAAAAACAGAGCAAAAAGAAGACCACATCTTTTAAGACTGAATAAAAAGCTGCAACAAAGTGAAGCACATCTGGAGGCTGCTGATGAATACTGAGAGACACCTTACAGACATGGAATGAAAAGATGGTCCCCAGATCTCTCCAAGCCCAGAAACAGAAACAACAAGCACAGGACAGCAGAGCATTAATTTGTTTTTCAGCAGTGAACAGAGAATTCTGTGGGCTGCAGCTGCTGCCCACCTCATTCTCGTTTGACTTGTGCATTAGGAAGGGTGGAAAGAGGATCTGTTTTTTCCCTTTTAAAGAACAAAATGGAAAACTGCCCTTTCAGCTCTTTAAAGTCATTCTCTTTTGTTCCAGCATGTTTTTACAGTCTTTTTGTGTTGGGAATAACAATTATTGCTAAACTGTACATTTAAGGAAGCCCTTAAACTTCAGACAGACATCGTCATCAAAATTCAGAGTGAGTGGTCTTCTGAACCTCCAGTGAAAGTATTTTCTATTAAACCACATTGTGTTGTTGGTCCCTTTGAACTGCCATTTCTGTGTGCTCACCACATGCACAGGCACTCAGGGCACATCAGGGGAAACGTTTCAAACTGCCCAGAGGTGGTGTCTGATTTTTCCATTATTTTTATTCACTAACATTTCGCACATTGCTCCTGTGTGTTGCAGGCTGAGGGGTTTGAACACCTTGCAGAGGGTTTTGTGGTGTTCTGTGATTGCAGCAGTTTCCTATTTAAGCTCTTTTAATTCCCCTTTCTGTAACTGGGACTGTGCAAATGTAGGGAAGTGCACTACAGTATAAAATCCCTGAATATGTCTGAGATGCAGTTCCTTCCTTCCTTCCAGGCACTGATGCTCAGATTTCCCTCTGCTCCCATCAAGCTCCAGCCCAAACTCTAATCAGACCATCCAGCAGATATTAAATGAGATCATTCAGCTTTACAGCTTAGACCTAATTAGACTATTGGATCCTCAGAACATCCACATCATGTTCTTTTCCTCTCTCAGAACTCCACAGAGGCTGGAGACCTGCAAAACTCCAAAGCTTTATTCACTTCCTATAAAAATTGCATGGAGACACTGTACACTTCGTGGCTTTGCTCACTGTTGTCCTAAAGAATAAGGTCACTCCTTATGAAGGAAATATATCAGAAATTGTTGTTAAAGACACCCTGAAATGTCCTCCCAGAGGAAGGAGATAGAAGGACAAGAAGAATTTTGCCACAAGATGACATTTTGGGAACATGGAGAATGATGGAATATAGCAAAAGCTTAAAAAAAATCAATTTATATACAGAGAGTCTGTGCCTCAAGTAACATTCCAGTAATAATCATTGCATAATGGTTCAACCAGACCAGCAAAACATCTACAAGGTTTGAAACTGCAAGCTCAGGAGAAAAATATTTTAACCTCAAAGCATTCACATTTCTCCCTTTCCAAGTCAGCAGGAAGAACAAGAACTAATTTATGTTTACAATCACTCAGTTTGATTAGAAAGTCATCCTTCAACAGCTCTGAAGATGCATTTTCTGAACATCCTCTTTTCCATTCAATTAATTCCAAATGATATTTGCCCAGAAAATGTAGAGCATGTTTAACAGCAATGGAGATAATGCTAAAGCAAGCAATCCCTGCTTAAAACTCGGGCTCCCTCCTGTCAGCATCCTTGCAAGAACATTACACCTTGATTCCCTCATTAATATTGTTCTGCATTAGCCTAATGGGAAGCTGAGGGATGTGTGAGGCAGCAGAACCCAGCACACAAACAGCATTTTCCACATGGCACATTTCCAGTGACCTCCTCCATTTTCCTCACCATGAAATCCCTGATTTTCAGGGCTGCAGGTGAGATTTTGCCATGTCCTTAAATGCTGAACATCCCTGTCTCCGAGTCTGAATCCTTTGGGATAAGGGACAGGGCTGGGATTTAGGACACTGATTCTATTTTTAGTTGCACCAGTGGCTTTTTTTTTGGTGGGTAAATCACATCAAATGGGACATGACTGACACAAATTGAGGAGTCACAGCTAATGCTGAGAGAACAGGTATGGATCTCTGTTTGCATCTGCTTCCTGGGCTGCTAAAATAGAGCAAATTAAACTTTATTAGCTTAAAAAAACATACAGGAAGAAATGATGAAGCTCTATATGAAGTTGCTGAGACTTTGCCAATCACAGCAAAATCAGGAGTCAGCATTTGACTGTGTCAGATGGGTCACACACTAAAAATATTTATTCTCTGTCTCTTTGACACAGTGTCAAAAATTAATGAGGCTGGGAGGGACCTCACCAGGTGATTTTGGGCTATGTTTTCCCGTGGATATTCAGTTGATCATGAGCCAAAATCTTAAGATTGTGCTCTTGAGGAGTGTTTGGGCTGGGCAGCAGCTTCCAGGAGCTCATCCCAGCTCAGCTTTCCCTGCTGGAGAGCTCTCAGGGACAGCCCAGGAGAGGGAGAAGCGGAGAAAACACTTCAGGAGGAGAACACGGAGAGCAAGAGGTGCCCCAAGCTGCTGAGAATGGTTGTGGCACCTCTCAGGAGTCAGGAGCCAAGCAGGCAGCTCAGATCCTGGAGTGGCTCTTGACACCTCTTCATTCCCTTGGAAAGGATTCCTCGACACCCAGCGCAGCATCGGCGCCAACATTCCCAGAGTTTAGCTAAAATTAAACCACTGTAAAAAAAAAAAAGTGATTTTAACCAGAATATTTCTCCTTTTTTTTTTTTTCCTGTAAAAAGGCTTTTACTGCCCACATGTGCAGCTTCCAAGTGTCCTGCAAGGCTGGGGTGAGGGGGGGGAAATCCCAGGAATAATTAAGCGGCGCAACTGAGCGGTGAACACCACACCTGCCAGGTTTGCAAGCCATGGAAATTTATGGTTTCATAATGGAATGTGGGCTTGGTTTAATGGGTAAAATACAGCACTGCAAGGGAAACAACTGTAAATTTTCATGGCTAACAAACTTTGCAGGTGTGGTGTTTCATGCTCAGCTGCCCCGTTTAATTATTTCTAGGTTCGTGGAGATCCCAGCAGAAGATTGTGAAACCAACCATCTTTGAAAATGAGATTCTTTGCTTTGAAATTGCAAATATGGCCAGCTGAAGGGGCCCTGGTGCAGGTAGAGTTGTGCTTCAGATGTGTGAAAGAGGAATCCCACTAAAATTAAAACATTTTGCTTCGAGATTTTGGCGTGAAGAGAATATAGGAATTTGTGAGCTTGGGAAAGAGGGGAAGAGGACACTCAGGTTTGATGTTCAGCCTGTTTTATATGATAACAGAGTATAAATCACTCTATCTACCTGCCTCATCTTGTTAAGCATTACTGCCACTTTAATGTTGGTGAAATCTCTCCTTTTGATGTAGATCACGGGATTTTAGCTCTGGATAAACCTCAAACACAAACCCAGTATGCCATAAAATGGGATATGTGTCAAAAGGGTGATTGATTCAATGGCCACCAAAATTAACAGAAACTTTTCCATTGGTTTGAATCCTTTTTGGACCAGATCTTCTTATTTTTGGGAGCAGAACCTTTTATCCTCCTGCAGTGCAAACATTTATCAGAGCAATTTTTCATCTCTGTGCTCCAGCAGGGACTGGTCTGGAGCCTGAACTTTGTCCCTGCTCTGCCAGCAGCACAAGCTGTGCCAACACCTTCAGTTTACAGATCCCTGTCAAGCTGTCAAACCAATCAGGAATTCAAAGCACCCCAGACCTTTTAAATGCTGCCAGTGTTCTGTCAGGAAAAAAAATTCAAATATGAGGAAGCTTTCAGAGTCAATGTCGTTTTTTACAGTGAAGGGCCACGAGGAATTAGTGTATTATTGTATATAGTGTATTAGTGTATTAATTAGTGTATTCTGTTATTTTTCATTTACTGAAATTATTAACCCATCATCTTTTAAACCAAATTATGGATTCAGGTTTCAGTCAGACAGGAACACTTTTATCATGGAGAGATTCCACACTGAATCTATAGCAGCTTTTAGAATTATCACAAATAAGGGCAAAGAATATTACAAAGAAGGTTAAGGAAGTCTCAAAATATGGAATCTCTTTCCCTGGAAATTTCTCTACTGCAACAAAAGATCTTGTTCATGTAGAAAAAGTGGCCCCTTCCTTCTGTTCCAGGCATCACTGCAAGTCCAAAAAAGCAAAGAACCTGTGGAATTCCTGCTCTGCAATCCCTGCTGATGTCATTCCTTTAGGATATTGGATGTTGGCACCTCACAGGCTCAGCCACAGTCACCAAAGGCATTTCTGAGGGTTGAATTTCTTTTTTTTTTTTAAATAAAATAAGTGTTTTCTTGTTTATTCTCAATCCTTCTCCTCACCCCAGCTTTGGAAGTTTTAGGAGTTAGAAGTTCTGTGTAACTCTTATCACATTATTCATGTCATGATCCAGAATTGCTGATTCTGGAAAAGTTGCCAAGAGCCAACAGCAAAGGCCTGAGCCAGGGGCTCCCACCAGCACCAGCCCAGTGTCCCAGCACTGTTCTCCTGACACTTTGCCAGGATTCAGGGCTGGCAGTGCTTCCACTCCTCTGTCCTGAGAAAGAGAAGCAAATATCATTGTAAAAACTCCTTTATTCATTGCTAGGACTGCACAGAAAGACTTTTTTTCCCTGGTTAAAACCTTTTCTTACTTCCCTGCAGAACAATTCCACAGGGCCACGGTACAGGAAAGGAATTATTCTGTATTAGCATAAGGACAGACATTGCTTTAAACCTGTCAAAATGCTCAATTCTCCACAACTGTGTGAGATAAAATAAAGTCTCCTATTTATTTTTATTCCTTGAATCACAGGCTGGAAGTTTTCTTTCAGTTAAAGAATCCATTACCTCCTCCCTGCCTGTCCCTCCTGCTGGGTTGTGTTGCTTCTCTCTTAATGGGGGTTTTCTCCAGCATAAAAATAATGGCATTATTTACAAAAATGTAAACTTTTTGTGGGAAATGCATTATTTGTAAAGCAGATTTTGCCTGAGCCATCAAAGTAGCAGCAGGAAGAGCTCACTTGAGCTAGACACAATCATGTTTTCTTACTTGACAGAAACATTGTGTGAAAACATGTTCAGCTTTTCTTGCTTGGTTTTGTGTTTATTTGTTTGCTTGGTTTTTGGTTTTGCTTTTTTTTTTTTTGCCACAGATTAGTGGGAGTACTTTCATTTAAATATAAAAGTCAATAAGGGGCAGCTCTTACTTTCTGAAAATATTTTTCTTTCCAAGTCTGCATTTCTCAGCTGTATTACAATGAAAGAGCTGGGCACAATAATTTGAAAAAAAAGAAGCAGTAAACACTCAATGCAGTAATTAGAGAAGCAATTCTGTCCAAAATCTTTCCATTAGATGATTCCTTCTTTGTTGCTCAGCTTTATCCCATCCCTTCCTGCAAACACAGGCTGCTCATCTTCCTTTTAGACAGAACTTCAGAAATTTCAAGCTGCTTCATTTTAATAAATGCTTAATAAATAAAGCAGCCCATCAGAGCTTTCCCAGGATCTCAGGGTGTGTGACAAAGGAAGGCAGGATAACAACGGAGCACAGCTGCCAAGGGCTAAACTGGATTTTGTAATCATTAGATTATTCACTTAGCTCCAAAAATATCTATTTCTGAACAGCTTTTCAGGATCCACAAAATGTTGCTCCAGAAAAGCCCTGACTACTGCACCAGGAGGGTTTTCCCCTCCTTTAATTAATTGTTTTCCACAAGAAATACCAAAATAAGATGGGTTTGAGCTAAAAGCCAGCGGCCAATTCTCTCAGCTGTGCCTGAAGCAGGGAGCTGACCTCAGTGATTTTATTAGAGGGGAATAATCTTTTAATATGATGTGATCAGCTACAGCCTCCCTGAGTTATTCCAATATCAAACACATCCTGAGAAACAAGGCCCTGGAGAGCCTAATTATGAATTAATGCAGTTCCCACCCCAGTTCCTCCATGCAAGTTGCTTTTCTGCAGGCACAGAATTCCCAGCCTGGGGGTGGCTCTTGGTGTTGGATGGAGCCTCTCTCCCTCCTCCCCAAGGATGAGGCACAAGGAATCAATCCTGGACTCCAGCCAGGCAGGGGAGTGTATATAAATGTATATAAAGATAAAGATAAAGATAAAGATAAAGATAAAGATAAAGATATAAATATATAAAAGTGCCGTGTGGGATCCTCTGTTCCCATTTTGTGGGGGTGCCTTTTGTGCCCCTTTCACCCTGCAGACAAAATCCCCAACTAAACTGAGGCCACAGAGAGCTGGGCTTGAGATTAAAAGGGCAAATTGTGCTCCCCTTCCCATATCTGCAAATGTATTTCAGAGCAGCTGAGTAGATGAATATGCAAGTGTGATATAATTTTAATTATTTCCTGTAATTATGGGGAGAAAGCACAAAGGAAACTATTCAACATCTTTTATTTAATGCCTTTGCAGACAAAGATTGTCCTTCTGGTCCCTTTCTATTGCTATAGCATCTGTGCTTCAGAGGAGAAACTCTTAAAATAACGTATTGTCTAATGTTTTGTTTGTTTGTTTTTAATTTGGAGTGATCAAAGTTGTGATTTTTCTGTGTCCTTGGTGCAAAAATATGTGTGTGTGTGTGTATATATATATATTCCTTTAAATCAACAGAACAGGAATATCCCTGGGGTTCAGCCCTTTTGCCATCTCCACCAGCACAATGTTTTGGGCTGCTGGAATTAGTTCTTTTCTTGGATACTTTTCCAAATGAAGGAAAGAACTGTTGATAAAAATACTGCAACATTCCCTCTATTGTAAGATATATTGTAATATCTCACATTACAAAAGAATCACACAGCTGTCTGTAGTAAAACTTGTTCCATCTCAAAGAATTCCAATCAAAACACTTAAAAATTCCAAGTTAAAAATTAGCTTGATGAATTGTCCCCAAACCTCTCAACTTCTATGAGGTTTTGGCAAAAGCATCTTTGCTTTAGGATCCCAGCAGTGACATCAGAGCTGGGGAGAAGGTGCAGATTCCCTTTTACTGAGATTAAAATGAGGGTTATTTACTTTAGATTAATGCTGTGACTCATTGTCCTTCTTAACGATTCAGGTTTGACTCGCCCGAGGTGAACCCGGCCCAGCCCCTGTTTATGCAATAATTAATCTCACAAGTGACAGCCCAGCCTAACAGGCTTACACAGAGATGACGTTTTAATTTGCTAAAATATTTTAAAGCAGGATTTATGCAGCCAGCACTTCAACACACAGCTAAAAATACCAGGAGAGAGCAGCCAAGGGGGTTTTGTATTTTTGCACGGACAAATTTGGGGCCATGAGCCATCCCAGGGGCAGAATTTGGGGTGTCAAAGAGGCCAGGGAAACTCTGTCCTGCTCCCTCCAGGGCAGAAAAAACAAGGAACCTACTGCAGGTGAACCTTTCAGAGCCATTCACCCTGAAAACTGATGGGTCTGAGTCTGAGTTTAGAACTAGGGGCTGAATTCAGCAGGACTTTGCTGCCTCACCTGTACCTGGTGTGTGCTGGAGACAGGAGGGAATTTGGGAGGACAGGATGATGTAGGACGTCATGTCAGACTTGTCCCTGATTCAGCCCCTCTCCACCAGTGCTTTTGGGGACAACAAGGATGATTTTCATCAATTAAAACCCTTTAGAGCATCCCTCGGGCAGCAAGCTCTGTGCACACTGCGGTGATGGCCAATGTCACAAAACTTCAGTAATCAAAACACACTGAGAACAACTTAAAAAAAATAAAGATTAAAGGGTACATGGTGCTGTCTAGTCTCACCTTTTCTAATTAAGCCCCTCAATTATCAAAATATTGGATTGTTCTACAGAACACACTCAAACCGAGGTGTCCAACCCCTTTCCCTGTGTCTAACTCTGTTATAATGTAAATTCTCATGGTTCTAGCTGTAAAGCACCTTCCATCCTCAAAAGATTCTCACTTAATCAGCCACCTTAACATCCCCCCATCCCAGGTGAAATGGAGCCAGAAAAGCAACCCAAAAATCCCCAAAATCCCTCTTCTCCAGCAGGTTTACACACAAATAAACCCGGGGGGATTGGCAGGAATGGAACCCGAGCTCCTCCAGGTCATTTGTGTCTTTAAGCACATTTTAATACAAAATTATTCTGAAACAAAACACTGATTGTTTTTAACCCGAAGAGGTTAGAGAGGGCAGATGCATTATTGATTTAATCACAGCCACGAGGATAAAAGCACCTCGTATTAGGATTTTATATTGCAATATTCAGTTCTCCATCTCGGGATAAAAACACAAACAAAGGTCACTTCCATCGACCCTGGCGGGGTAATTGCAGCCTGTGGAATACCAAATGTTCCTTGGGGATGTTTCACTGAAGGAAAAACTGGATTAGCAGGGAAATCCCAGCAGCAGCGGCTGGGTTTTATTCTTGGGGGCGATGCCTTTGAGCAGGATGGGTCCAGGATGGAAATGAGACAGCATCAGCTGGAAACTTGGCTT
Organism: Tychaedon coryphoeus; assembly: GCA_013398595.1. Lineage (NCBI taxonomy): Eukaryota > Metazoa > Chordata > Aves > Passeriformes > Muscicapidae > Tychaedon > Tychaedon coryphoeus. The sequence continues at coordinate 1,904,436 of WBND01000105.1, forward strand.
TAAACCAAATTAAAAGTGCAGATCCTAAAGGGCTTCATTGCATTTTTGAGCGTGCATTATCTTTTTTTTTTTTTTCCATGCCTGGCTGCTCACACTGATCTTCCTTGGGTCATTTTTCTTTAAACAAAGTTCTCCAGCATCCACAGCCTGATTCCAGCACTGCAAGTTTCTGAGGAAAAGAAGCCCAACCCAACCCAACCCAAACCAAACCAAACAAACAAACAAGAACAAACAACCAAACAAAAACCCCAACAACAACAACAAAACACATAGATACACACACACACACAAAAAAAAAAAACAAAACAAAAAACAAAAAAACAACCAGAACAAAAAAAACCAAAAACCCAGAAAAACCCCCACAAAAAAACCACCACTACCACCAACAACAACAAAAAAACAAAAAAACCAAAAACAAAAACCAACCAAAAAAAAACCCTGGAATATTTAAACTCATCAATGGGAAAGGAACTGGAAGAGAAGCGCACCCATCATTGCATCGTCAGGATTGGCATCCCCAGGGAGAAATAAGGGATGAGAGAAAAGGCAAAAATAAAAATACTCTTAAAGTTCTCTGGGCAGCTTTAGGCCAATCTTGTCACTTAATTATGGGAGTATCCACCTAATAGTGTTAATTAATGTTCGCCCCTTTTTAATCGATATGTGAACCAAAAGCTGATAATGAAGGCAAAAGTTTTCCTTGAGGGATTTTATGATTACTGATCATTAAAATCGGGGATGGATGGGCATCCAGGACTCCTATAACAGAGCCTTACATTGGGAACTCAGATTTTTCCCACCAGGATGTGAGTAATTAATGACAATTAAAGCCACAAAATCACCCCCAGCCTGAGGAATTCAGGCTCCTGTCCCCACCCTGGGTGCAGGAGCAGCAAAGCAGGGGCTGATCCCTCATTAAACCTGGCTAAGGATGGTTTGCAGGAAATGTTTGTTAAACAAACACCTCTGGAGTGCTGCCCTTCAGAAAGAGCGTGGAGCACACTCAGCTCAGGCTCTAATCCCTGGGCTGGGCTGGGGGACACAAACACAAACCTCTCGAGCTGGGAGCAGAGCTGGATTTATCCATAATCTCTGCAGGCCCACAGTAAAATCAGTGCTGCAAAGTGTAGATATTTTCTTTTAACAAAATACCTCTTTATTTTCTGTTATGAGTTTTTGTAATAGTCATGAACTCTATTAACAGATGCGTTTTTTAATTCTCTGAACCCCCCAGAAATTGTGCAGTCACTGAGTTTCAGTTCTGACTCCTCCCAAAAGCTCACACTTTATTTTTTATAGAATCACAGAATGATTTGTGTTGGAGGGACATTAAAGATTACCCAGTGCCACCCTGCCATGGCAGGGACACTTTCACTGTCCCAGATTTCTCCAAGCCCAATGTCCAACCTGGCCTTGGGCACTTCCAGGGATCCAGGGGCCATCCTCCAAGTAAAGATTTTCTTCCCAAAATCTGATTTAAATCTTCCCTCTATCACTTTAAGACCATTGCCCTTGTCCTTTCACCATCCGCCCACATAAAAAGTCCCTCTCCCTCCTTTTTACTTCTTTTCACTTTATTCTTTACTTTTGTATTGGTTTTGTTGTTTAAATACAAAATATTTCAATTATTTATTTTAATTATTTGGGGTTTTTTTTGCTGTTTTTATTTGGTGGTTTTTACTTAGTTTAGTACAAGTGTAAAGTTTTTAGTGTAAAGTTTAAGTGTCCTTCCCCCCGCAAACAGAGCCTGATGTTAACCTGGAGCACAAGATAATAAACAAAGTAAAACTGTGGCTGCTCATCCCCAAAAGTCCCATGAGGCCAGATTGTCACCTCCCAAACCCAAGTGGCTCTGCAGGTGGGGACACCACCTCTTCAAGGCCACCCTGAGGGAGCCCAGCTCACCTGGAGGGCACAGATCCTGCCCCAGGGTGGAATTTATCTCTCCGGAGCAGCTGCTTCTCTTTATCTCTGTTTGTGCAGCACCCAGAGCCAGTCCTGGGCAGGACCTTGAAACGCAGCAGTGATGGCCCAGCTGGAGGGCAGGGTGGGAAGAAGGAGAACACACACTCCAACAGTGATTTATTGGGGTTTGGAGTGAAGGGATATGTGTGAAAACCGTTTGATGTAAAGGAAAAGTGGAATTGTGCAGCACAGAAGTGCTTTGTATTAATAAAAATAATGAATTTTAATAGCAAAAACTATGAGTATAAAAAGCAATAAAAGTAGAAAACGGTGAAAATTTTGAGCTATTGCTGTATTAAAAACTTGTTGTTGCAGCACCAACGGCATCAGGCTCCAGTGATTTCCACAAAGAAAGGTTTAGTGATGCAGCATCTCACTGGCAGCCAGCAAATTGCTAAATAGCCCTGACCTTGCTGCCACCAGCACCTCGGGAAGGGAAGAGCCTGAATTTCCCTTCCAGAAGCTCCCTGCTCTTCACCTGGTGCTCCATTAAGTGATTAGGTTCAGATAATATCCTAAAGTGCTTCGTTTAGCAGCCAGCTCATGGCATATTAATTAGACTTGTGGTGAGTTTTTCCCCTTTGAAGAGCCTGAGTTGTGAGACAGGCGAATTAAATCTGTGAAAGTCAAATTTCCCTTTTCCTTCCAGCTCCCAGCCTGGTGTGCCCCTGGACCTTTGGTGAGAGCTCCTGAGCTCTGGCTGAGCATCTTGGGGTGCTGAGACTGTAGGGCCAGCTCTTGGAGTGCTCAGGGGTTTTATGAGCCATGGGAACAGCAGCTTCCAGCTTTGGAAAAGGCTGCAGAGAGTGGGGAGTGCACTGCCCATGGCAGGGCAATCACAGCCTTGGACAGAGCTCTGCCTCCCACAGCCAGAAATTCAGATTATCCAACTGCTCCCCAGCACTGGAGTGACACTGGGGATGTGCAGGAGGCACAAATGGACCCAGAGCTGGCTCAGGACCCAGGACCCAGATGGCTCCTGCTGCTCTGGTCAGCAAATCCCTGGTTTTTTCCAATTCAGGAGTTGGCAAATGCAGGTCTGTGTGTGCTCTCCAAGCACCACAGCACCAGAGGATGGGAGCTGGAAAAAACAACCAACAACATCACAAAGCTCATTTTGGGGTTAATTTGGGTTTGGGGTTTGTTTGTTGTGGTTCTCTTTCTTGTAAAAGCTCTCTTTTTTAGTTATACTACATGAATCATTTATGAGCATCACAAAGTAGTCAGGCAATATTCAAATCTCTGAGTCTGCTGCGAATTTGGGCACCAGTGGAAGGTTGGGAATGGCTTGGCCAGGGCCACTGGCTCTTGGAAACCCTCACAGCCACAGCTCAGTTTGGATCTGAGTGTCCTCTAAATACTTCACTGGAGGAGGCAAAGCAGGGATGCATAAAACAAATGGAGTATTTCCAAATATATTTCAGTCTGTGATTAAATTGTTGAGTTTCTCAGTCCGTGGAGCAGAGGGTAAGAGGACAGGAGCAGCAAATCCACCTGGGTTTGCTCTGCTGTGTCTGGAGCTGCTTTTCCAGGAAGGGATGAGCAGATCAGGGAGCCCTGGATCTCAGGCAGAGACTGCCTTGGCAAATCAGAAGTTAAAAACTTCCCAAAGTGAGTATCTGCTGTTCCAGGAGCAGATAAAAATCCTGAATGAATGGGAACTCTGAATTCCATAGGTTAAACGTGGTGGATTTGTGCACAGGGAGTCAGAGCTCCAAGCCAAGCTGATCCCTTGGAAAAATTGCTGACAGGATTCTTTGTACAAAAATCCCAGCTCCTGTAAGAGGAATTGTTAAAATTGTCTTGGAAGAATTGCTGGCACAATTCCTCTTACAGGAGCTGGGATTTTTGTACAAAGAATCCTGTCAGCAATTTTTTCAAGGGATAGAGTTTGTCCCTGCTGCATTTGTACCTCTGTGTGCAAATCCTGTACTCGTGGTAAGGAGATCCCAGAGTCCCAAACCAAGCTGATTAATTACCTGATTAATTACCCCACGCTGGGAGAGGGCAGTGATGAACTTTTGGGGAGCTGACAGTTCATTATTTCCTCCGTCCCAAGCACTCTTACCCAGCCTGGGACACGAAATTAATCTGCACAGAACATCCCCCTTATGGCCACAATTTCATCACCCAGCTGAAGAAAGAGACCCCTGATAGGAAGCAGTTAATCCTCCAGCCTTGCCCTTCCCAAGGCCTCTCCCAGACAATTCCAGCACTCTCCTTGCTAAAATCCCATATCCCTCTGCTGGGAAAAGTCTTCATTGCCATATCAGCACTGCCACAGGGAGTGATATCATGTCAGGATTTTCCTCCTTCCCCTCCGTGGGAGGAAGCTCTAAATAAGTGTGGCAAAGAATTCCCTTCTCTTGTTTTCTTCTTGTCCACTTTATGGCCTCCATGAGGATTGCTGCCTGCTGCATGGAAAAATGAGATATTTTACAAAAAAATAGGGAAGGATCCTCACTCTGTGACTTTGGAGTCATTCTTTGGAATGTGTTTCTCTGGAGTATCTGGCTATAAAATCAGGTTTGGAGCTCAGAGTAATAGCAAGAGCATCTCTCTGTGGTGGACTGAGGTGCTGGATGCTGTTGTGACAAAAAGGACAAAAAGGATCAGGTAAAATGAGACATTTGGGGTTAGTTACAACCTCCCTTTTGGCTTCCAGAGCTGCAAATTAAAAATATTTTAATTTTGGAGTGGTGCAGTGCCCACACTCTGGGGATGTGGCTGAGCCTCTCCTGCCTCACAGTTACAGTATTAATTGAGTTCCTTAAATTGTCCTAATGGGTTTAAAGCAGAGCTGGGTTTTGTCTCTGCCTTCTGCTCCCCAACAATGTCTTTATGTCACCCACATTGTCCCCAGGACAGATTTATAGGGCACACACCCATGGACAGGGACATTTGTCCCTGCAATGTGATTTTAAATAAAACTGCTAAAAAACAGATTCATTGAAAAAAAAATAAATTAAAAAACAAAACAAAACAAATTCATTCCTCAGACAGGAATACTTAATGGGAAGGAAACAATAAGTCAAACATGATGTTTTTATATAATTTTGAGGTAATCTGGGATGTTAAAGGGAGGCAATATGTAAAATGAGTTGTTGACTCCTTGCAGAATATCCAGCAGCTCCCTTGTAGTGTCCCCTTGCTTTCACTGAAGGGTTGAAATGAAATCCAGTGTTTTTCTGATCCCTGGGTACGTGGTGATTGATCAGAACAATTCCTCATGTATGAACGGAATCCTCTGCATAAACTCACTTCAGACACTGAGGGCTAGGAATGTGCTACAGACCAAACATTCATGTTTCACTTGGATTATTTAAACTCATATTCACCAGGGTCTGAAACCACTTGTCTGAAAACAAGGAAAGTGGTTAAAAATTGAATGCATTTCTGAGAGAGGCCTGTCTGTAGTGACAGGAGAACATTCCAGTACACAATACATTACAAATCTAGTAAAATAAGACAGGAAGAAAGTGGCAAAGCACAAAAAATGCCAGTGCACATCTACAAAGTGTGCTTGCATCCAAGGAATGTCTGGGTCATGCAAAAATCCAGGTGTTGCTCTGTGTTAATCGTGTTCTCTTCCCCAAAAAATAGCAGTAGCTGGAATTTCACCCATGGGCCATTCTCCCTCTGTGCATTTCATGAGATTAGTTCAGGTCAGACCTGCCATCCCCAAATAATCATGTTCCCAGTTGTACATCTATTTATGTCTTTATTGAAATGTATTCTCTGTTTTGCAGAGAATTCTCAGCAGCTCCAGGCAGCAGCAGGGACTGCTCAGTGCTGGAGGATGGAGCTGGAACCTGCCCCAGGTAAGGAACTCTCATGTCTTTTATCTGAATTGGGATCTGGACTCTCTTGAAGCTGCTCAGCTCTTTATCCATATTGAAATTCACACTTATTTTATTTCGTTATGATGATTTTCTTTCTGAGGAGATTGCTCCAGACTAGGAATGGAAGGAGTGGCAGGAAAGCTGTGTCAGCACAGGCAGAGAAGAGGGCATCTCAATTCTGAGCTGCTTTTAGCCAGAGGTTTCCCATCTTCCTTTCCTTCCCCAAATCCTCAATTAGCATATTCATTAACAGTGAGGTGCTGGCTGCAGTGCTCCCATGCTGGGCAGGAAATCAGGGAGCTGCAGCTCAGCTGAGCCTGCATTAGATTGAAAATTAAAACCTCGGGCCACTCTTTGAAAAATTCATGGAGGTTCAACTCTCTCTCTGTTAATTTGCTGTTATTTTGTCTTGTGGGTGTGCCAGAGATCCCATTGCCCCAGAGCTGATGTGCAGAACAAGGGACCCCTCTTTTTCCAATAAACCTCCAATAAATTCCAGCCAGGGAAATCCTGCTGGCAGATCAGGGAGTGGAAGGTGATTTTGGAGGATCAGGTTGGGAAATGGGATTCAGGAGTGGAAGGTGATTTTGGAGGATCGGGTTGGGAAACTGGGATTCAGGAGTGGAAGGTNGAGTGGAAGGTGATTTTGGAGGATCAGGTTGGGAAATGGGATTCAGGAGTGGAAGGTGATTTTGGAGGATCAAGTTGGGAAATGGGATTCAGGAGTGGAAGGTGATTTTGGAGGATCAGGTTGGGAAATTGGGATTCAGGAGTGGAAGGTGATTTTGGAGGATCAGGTTGGAAATTGGGATTTACAAGTCACGGAGAGCCACAGCTGCTGAGCTCCAGGCAGTGCCCAGACCTGAGCAGAATTCCTTCTGCTGGTTCTTCTGTCTGTTTGCTCATTCTTTGGGTGCATGAAGAGTTCCTGAAACTTTTGGTGCTTTTGGCAAACACTGGAGAACAAAGCAGAATAATGGAGCAGAATAGGCACAGCCTCCCAAATCTCACAAATCCCCTTTATCTGGGGTGGCACAAGGAATGGACTAAAGTGGGTGGTCACTCTGACCACTGGATTATGCATTTCCTCTCAAACATGGCAGAAGGGAGATGTTGTGCTGTCTCAGAGCTGGGATAACTTTTCCCAGGGATTAAAACAAGGTGTGGCACAGCAGCAAAGCCAGCCCTGCTCCTGGGAGCTATCCCAGCTGGAGACCCCCAAATCCCCTGGAAGAACTCCCTGCCCTTGAGATGAAGGCTTCAGCCTCCCTGCAGGACATGGCCTGGCAAAATTTAATTGATGTGTTTGATGAGATGATTCATTTGCTGGTTTGTCGACAAACGAGCTCGGCCAAACACGGTGGCTTTGTGAAGAGTCATAACCTAATTAATCCCATTTGAAAATAGAACAGAGCAATTTGAAATCACACTCATTGCCTCTGTAAACACTGACCACAATTAACAGGGCATCCTTCACAGTTATGGATAAATGGGGAGATATGCAGGCATTCGTGGTGCTCAGTAGCTTCCATCTTTCCAGTGATCCTGAATTAGTGCCCTTTGGAGAACCGCTGGAGAAATTCAAATTAGAAAATAATCAAGAGCCTGGGTAATGTGTACATATGGTAATATGGAATGTGTTACACAATTAAGTCAATGTTAGCTCAAGGAAAACCTTTGGAAATCATTCACTGCTCGTGCAGTGCCAGATTGTGGGACCTGACAGCCCCACATCCAGCCCCAGACCTTCATGGCACAAAATTCATTTGGGTTTACACAACTTCCTCCTTGATATGGAGGGGGAAACTTCACTTTTCTTTGCCTTTTTTTTTTTTTCTTCAAATCAGGTACAAATTCCCAGCTCTCAGCTGAATAAAAAATTTATAAAATAAGCTGGATATAACCCTGGTAGCACGTGGAGGAGAAGCCAGAACCCTGAGTGCAGGTCCTCAATGTCCCCCTGGGGTGGGGAGAGGTGGCAGCAGGGAGAGGCTGTGCATTCCTCAGGTTTTCATCAGCCTTTCTGACAGCCTGAGAGTGGAAAACACAGATTTTGGGGCAGAAAAAGCCATTTTGCAGTTTGAGAACAAACTCTGAGTGAGACAGTGCCATAGTACAGTGATCTTCCCCTGGGCCACAGGAAAATGTTCTGTCTAATCTTCAAATTTTTCTGACTGATTTGAAAAATAAGTTTCATTCCAGAGCTGCACATTTTTTTCCCCCCTCTCTTTCAGCTGCAGAGATTTTGTGATTTGTACTAACCTTGAAGATACAAAACAAAATATGTGCTAATGATATTCCTCTCTCCCAGCTGGTGTTGGCAACTCTTTTACTGCTCCACAGGACAAGTGCAAGTACAAATGCAAATACCAGAACCTTGTTGAGAGCAGAGTGTCCCACATTTCAGTGGAACCATTGGAACTACAAGACATGTAATAAAACAGTTTCTGCTCTGAATGAATAATTGAGCTGCTTCTGTGGGGAGGCCTCTAAAGAACCATGTGGCAGAATGTTTTTTAAGGCACTTATGAAAGCCATCCCACCTGGAAACCATCCCACACACAGAGCCCACGTTGCTCTTCCTCTCAGCTTGCTTTAATTGCTCCTTCCATGGCTGTGCCTCGGCTGAATGGGGAGGAAATTCAGCAGGAGACAGAAAAGCTGTAATTATTTTTAAGGTAGAGCAAGATTCTGAAATCAGAAAACTCCATGGAAGTCACTGGGAAGGTTTTTTTTTGTTTTTTTTTTTTTTTTTTTTTTTTTTTTTTTTTTTTTTTTTTTTTTTTTTTTTTTTTTTTTTTTTGTTTGTTTGTTTTTTTTTTTGGTGTGAGAATTCCATCCATTTCCTTCTGAGGATGTCAAAAAGAATCTCAGAACACTTTTATGTTTGGGCCTTGAATTAAATGATGGTGCTCTTTAAAAGCTCACTGCCACACCGCTCACCTCATGGGTGCTGTGGGTGACACCCATCCCAAAATATTCCTCCTTAGGCAGAAATATCCCTCAACCATCTGCTCCCAGCCACAGAGACCACAGCAGAGAAGAGCTTTTACATCCAGAAGATATTTTTAAATTTAAAAAAAAAATAATATAAAACAAGTCTTTCTCCTTAGGATGTAATAGAGAACAAACCCAACAGCAGCAAGCACAATTAATATTACTAATGCTAATAATGCTAGAAATAATAATAATAATGATAATTTTGGGGGTTTTTGTGACATATCAACATTTCCCAGTGCAAGAGGTTTGTCAGGAAAATCCAACCAGCTGGAAGTTCACCACCAGTGTCCTGGCAGGGGCTGGACACCCCTCAGAGGTGCCTTAGGCAGCCTGGCTAACACAGAGTGTAATTCCCATCCCAGGGTGTAAACTGGGAGTGAGGACCAGGCTCCCTAACTCTGAGTGTTATTTATGCCAGAGTTAGAGGGAAGATAAAAAAGTCTCCAAAGGTTTTCCTTCCTGAAATGCAGGCACTTGGTGAGAGGGATTTCACTGTACCCTTGGAGGATCTCTGTGCTTCCAAGGAGTACCAGGGAAACTGGAGCAATCAAGTCAGGAGGACAAATCCCACTATTTTTTCTGGATAATATTCCCTAGAATAAGTCCTACCCACAGCATGAAGTGCTACCTTTTAATTCCAGCAGTGCAGATTAAAAAGGGACAGAATGATGTCAATGTCAGATTCCTGCTCTCAGGGAGCTCCAGATGAGTGTACACAACATTCCCACACTTCCTTCAGTTCATTCATTACTTTATTACTCAATGCCTGATTAGCAATCCTCCTGCTTAATTGCCCTCTGGCTTGTGTGACTTGTAAACTCTCTGGTTAACACCACATTGCCCTGCTCAAAGTAACACCATGACATGATCTGACATTTGTGATTTACTTCATCATTCTCTTTTTTATAGGTGGAGAAAAGGCTGCAAAAACCAGACCTGAAATTTTCTCTTTTTTTTTTTTTTTTTTTTGCAAAGGCAAGCAGTGCAGAACAGAGCATAAAGGAGAGCCAGGATATATAAAGACTCAGGATATAACATTGATGTGTTGCAGGGAATCTTCTTCTATAGCACACACAAAGTTTCAAGAGATTTCTGCACTGGAAAATGAAAAAAAAATCAGTTTTAGGAAGTGAACAGTTTCATTCTGGGAGGCAAAAGTTTTGCAGCAGCTATTTGAAATAAAAAGGGATTCTATTAATGCTCATGAATTCAGCCCATCCATTAGAAGCTTTCCTAAACTTTACTGCTGATTTTTGGTTTTTCTTTTTGGTTTGCTCTTTTGGAATAAGCAAAGCTTGAGGTCATTTGCAGCCAAGTGCACCTGGATTTTTTTTTCCATTCACCCAGACCTGTTTTACCCCTTTGGGTTTTCTGCAGCCTGTGCTGTGATTCCATTTATTAGGGAGCAGCAAGGTAATTCCAGCAGCAGCAGAGTTTGCAGGCAGATCCTTCAGTGAGGCCTCATGCTGAGTATGGGGCTGCTCAATGTGAGTAATGACACCAGGATTTGGGCTGCACTGGTACAGAAATCAGCCCTTCTGCTGACCCTGGAGCAGCTTAATAATTCAATTACACAAGAGAAAAGTAGATCTGTAGCTGCAGAAACATGTTCTGCAAAGTCTACATTAAAAATACACAGCAAACAACTCAATAAAAATGAAACAACAAAATAATATAAACCCTTACACAGCAGCACAAGAGCAGCCTCCCTCTTAACAAGCATTTGGAGCAGGATCCTTTCCTCCAGCCCTGACACAAAAACAAAGATCTCATGGCTGGTTAATAGCTCTGCCTTTAGGGGAGTGGAAAGAAAATTACCCAGACAAGAACAAACCTTATGGCAAGTTCCTCTCAGGCTAATGGACTCCTCAGATGAAAGTGGCTTTTGCCCTGAAATATTTTCTAAAGTATTTCCATAAAGGGTTGTCAGATCAGCTCTGTGCCCCTCTTTTAGAGGCAAACAGAGTCTGGCAAACACTGCCCCAGCAATAATGCTGTGCCCAGGGTGCTCAGGGCCCCTCTGCTCCTGCATTCTTCTTTTTATTTGCCCACCTCCCAGCACTCTGAGGGCACCACTGGAACACTCTGCTCCCTGCTCCTCTCTGGTCTGAAGCTGGGTGCAGGGCTCTGTGCTCTCATCAGAGCAGAATAAATATCTGAGGGGTTAAATATCTTCCAGGGTGGCTGGAGAAAACCCAACTTTTCCTAAGCTCCCACCCAGTGATGCTCCCAGGTTTATTCTGCGAGCTGGATTTTGAGATCCTTCAATTCAGAGTTACCAACATGGATTTTCTTGGAGTTTAAGAGCCAAATCCACTTCCTTTTTTATCTCCACAACCAATGCCTCCATGAAAGAACTGACATGTGAAACCTTAGATTTTATTTTGGAGAGCATGAAGGGCATAAAATCATGGAATCACTGAAGGGTTTGGGTTGACTGACAAAGAGCCAGGACACCAAGGAGTGGAGGGGGAGCTTTGTGCAACACTGGATATTTATCACACCTGTGGAAATGATTCCTTTGTTTCACTAATGAACTCATTGGTGAAACAAATGTCACCAGGGCTGGCTGGAGAGGTTTTTTTCCTTCTGACATTTTCTCAGGGCAGCAGGGAAAAATTGTCCCCCACTATTTCCTCACACAAAGAACATCATAAAGATCCTGTCTGCTGAGGAGAAAAGTCTATGTCCACACCACACCCCCTGCAGCACCAAATTGAGGACACTAATGTCTGGTGTAAAAGTGATTTATTCCCTGGGAATAGACCAAGATCCAGTGGTCACTTGGGGTCTGCAAAGGCTTTTGGGAATTTACCTTTTCCCAGGCTTCCCTTGCACTGATGTATTTCTGGTAACAATGTGATAAATTAATGGCAAAGCAAAACGCTTTGGGTTTGTGTCACGAGGTACATAAACAAGGAAGCCTTTGATCTTGTCCCTCTAGAGCAAATAAACTTCATATTTGTGAAACTCATGGATAAAATTTGAAGTTTTCAGAGAAAACAGCAGAAAGAAATGGAAGCATTTGTGCTTTTGCAGAAGCTGGTCCGATCTTGGGCAAAGGATGAAAACACAGAGGAAAGTGGTTTTGGATGATCAGGAAATGAAGAAAATGAAGCAGCAATTCCCTGCTCCGGGGGCTCCAGACCCCCTGTGCAGAGTTGTTTGTGCTGCTCAGTCCCTTGGTGCATGCACAGCCCATAATACCCATTTAATGTGGTACTGTGAGGAAAATGACAGATTTAGGAGGTGCTGAGACGTTTAGGTAACAGGACCACAGGAGCATCTATCTTACATAAAAGAGAAATACATCCCTGCTGGCATTTTGCTTCTGTGTGGGTGGATATGAGGAGCAAACCCATATCTTGAAAATACAGAAATCTCTGCCCTCACTCCTTGGAGCTGCTCTTAGTCGTGCACAGCTCCTTGTTCTACCTGAGGGTGGGGTGGGTCCAGCACCAGTCCCAAAATCTGCTGCCCCAAATCCTCCAGGGAGGTGCCTTCCTTGCTCCAGCCATAGATAGCAGTTTTGGAAAGTGTTTTCTCCAGCCTGGAGCCTGATTTCAGCAAGGAAATGTTTTCCCAGGAGCCCAGGAATGTTTAGCATTGGTGGGAAGAACTTTGGGTGTGTTACAGACACCCCTGAGCTCTTGGGGTTGCAAGAGCCCTGGGAACAGCTTCCCCTATCCCATGTGCTCCAAACCTGTCCAACCTGAATTTGGGATCCAGGAGCAGCCACAGCTTCTCTGGTCACCCCCTGCCAGGGCCTCACCACCCTCATGGCCAAACTCTTATCCCTTAGAGCTGATGTCAATCTTCCCTCTTTTAGTTTAAAACCAATAACCCTTGGCCTACAAGGTCCTGCTAAAAAGTTTGTCCACCCACCCTAAACTGGTGCTTAAAGAAATCCCAAAGTTTCCAAGGAGGTGCTTCCACAGCATCATTTGGGATGGAAAAGACCTTTAAGGCCACCTTTAAGCCCCTCTTTGCTGCAGCCCTGAAGGAGCTGTCTCAGAGTCTGGAGTTCAAACTTTGCTTGAGCACTCAGATTTCTTGTGGATCTGCTGAGCCTGGGATTTTTGGGAATTTTCCTGCTCAGCAGTCAGGTGCAGGATCCTCTGAGCTGCAAGCAGGTGCACTGGTGTTATTCCTGCACTGAACCCCCGACCTTCAGGTGCTCTTTTCTTCTTGTGCAGTAAGAATTCTGGGGAGGTGCTGTGCTGTGGCCCTTGGGGATGTGGCTTAATGTTAGTGCTGGCTTAATGATTGGACTTGATCTTACAGGGCTTTCCAACCTTCATATTCCAGGGAGAACCGTGGTTCTGGGTTGAGTTTTTCTGGGATATTTTTTTCTCTTATCTTATATTTACATATATCTATGTACACAAACAGTTTGGGAATGCTGGAGCAGCTGTCTCAAAGCTTTATTCTATCACAACCATCATCTCATTTTACAGAGCCAAGCCAGGGAGATGGAACAGCTTCAGCTGCCAGCCCAGCAGATGAAATTCTCTTTGTTACAAAGTCTTAACAACTTTCTAGCCAATAGCATCACATTAAAAACTGACAAGCATTTGCTTAAACCAATTAACAAAGCCACATGTACATCTTGCTTTGAACAATGCTTGCTTAAATAATAGCTTAAAACAATGGATAAAGGTTCATTATTAAGGTTACATATTTCTACTGCCTTGCTTAACATATTTTCCTGAGGCTTATCTCCACACAGCTCACAGCCCTGTTGTTTGTTGTCTGCATCTTCAGCATTCTTGCAGTTCTGCAGTCTCTCCTCCAAGGCAGAGAAGGGAGCAATAACAGAATCTGCCATTTAGCACCTGGATTTTGTACCTGGTCTTGCTCTTTCTGCCTCCCACCAGGTATAATTAAAGTTCTTTTCTTTCCCCCAGCTGGTTTCCTTGCTAAAAACACCCACACTTCTGCCTGTCCACTGCTAAAAAGGTCTTGTTAGGATCACTCATAAAAAAAAATCGATATACAACCTACAAATAATTGAAATCCTATTTCCAGCTTTCCGGGTGCATAAATCACTGTCCTGCTCAGCAATCCACAGCCAGGAAAACTCCTGATCTGAGGGACAACAAAGAAGGGAGCACATGTTCTGATATCTTTCCTTGGTCCAGTGGGAAATAGCAGGAGATGACACTGAGGCCTTTGCAGTGTCAAATAAATGGGAATAAAGCACTTTGACTCATGGAAAGAGTGGGAATGAAATTGAAATTGTTGGAGAAGAGACATTCTCTGGGCTCTTGAGATGTTCTTCAGTGAGATTTTCCTTAAGAATCCAACCTAAGGTGGAAGTATTAGAAGATTTAAAAATATATCTGTGGTTTCAGGTAAGGAGTTATTCATCTGAACTCTAACTGGGTCATAGCTCTTGCAAGGTAATGGAAGTTGCATCTTGGAAAATTATGTTTTCATTCTTTCTGTTTTTTTGTTCCATGAAGTGAACTGAGAATGAATTCTAAACCTGGATTTCAATGGTTCCTGAGATTGAGTACAATGTCTGTTTGCCAAGCCAGTGTGTCCCTGCTGAAAATCAGCCTTCCCAATTAATATGTATTTATTCATTGCCTTATTTATTTATTTATTGCAAGGATAACTTTCTGGAAGCTGCAGGAAAACGTTGCAGCAAATATTGCTCTACTCTCTACCTGGGCTGGTGCAAAAAGAGAGACTGAAATGTAAATTCGATGCATTATTTATTATCCCAGGGTTAACTTAACAAAGAAGGAGATAAAGATATTTACATTTGCTAATTTGATACTGAAGCTGAGCTGATCACTGGGGTTCTAAAACTGCCCAAGCTCTTATTTTTGTTTTTCTGTGGAGTTGTCACTGACATTCCCTGATTTCTCTGCCCTCTGCAGAGATCCCTCAGGAGGATTTGTCAGAGCTGGATCAGATCCTGAGAGCAGGGAGTTGTTCCAGCAATGCCTGAAGGACAATCAGTGATTGTAGACACAAATTACTGATACAGTTGGGGCTGGAGACCTTCCCTGTCCAGAATAAATTTTAGAGCTCTCTGTGGATTACCAAGGTCTCGTTGTGGGCTAAGAAGGGTGTGAAACCACTGGCCAGAATTATTCAGAAGATTTAATATTGTATAATATGAATTGTTTTTTGTATTGTATATAATATTGTACAACAAATGCGTTTGAAGATATTTCTCCAGACTGAGGAATGAATAGTGCATCTTCTGTGCTGCCTGAACTAGTTTGGTATAAATAATCTGGAATATTAGGATGGTTCTTTCCTGTTCAGCACTCATTTATACACTCACTGTTTTCCCTGGGCAGGGATTGCTTTTACCTTAGTTCTCCATGTTTCCACCTACAAATTTCTCTCAAATTCTTTATGTCAAACCCTTTTATTTTTCACCTGGCTGTAGCTGAGATGAATTATGATGATTTGTTTTCTTAACTGATATTTTCCATCCAACTCTCTCCAGAGAATTTCTGCATCTTCTTCCTGAAAATGTTAAATATTTCTGCTCATGCAGAGCCTTGATCTGGCCCAAATTCTGGTGTGGATTTGTCTAAACCATCTGCAATGACAACTTCAGGAAAGAGGAACAGGATATCTGGGTTTTCCCAAATAAAGGCTGCTCCAACCTTCATGAGATATTCCACACTGTGGGGAAAGGAAAGAGTGGTGAGGAGAGGCCTCTGTTCTGACCAAAAAATCCCTCTGTTTTTACCTAAAAGACCTGGAAAACACTTTTTCCTGTTTTCTTCCAAACTGCAGGAATTCCCCCTGTCTCTGGTGAGTATTAGAATTTTGGGGCATTTATTTAAGTTACTGCAGTAACTTTCATCCTTTCTTGCTTGTCACAGTAAATTAAAATTTAAAAAGGGAGATATTGCTGTGGAGTAATTATGATCTTAAAAAATTATGTTTAATAATGTGTCCTGAATTGTCCCTTGGACACCTCCACAAGTCTGGGTGAAACCTCCATCCACAGGGGATGCTGCTGGACTCACCTTTAAATTCAAATCAGATATATTTTTCAAATCACTTGGGAACTCTGTCAGACTCCCTGGCTACATCAAAGGCAAGGCAAACCTTTATCTCCAGTGCTGCTGAACATCATCTGAAAAACTTCAGTGGGCAAACGTGCAAAATTATCCCTTCATGCTCTCAGCTTGTTTCAAAAAATTCAAATTTCTCCTTGCATTTGTTTTCTGTTGTGGGTTAACTTTCCCCAGTTAATTCACACAAGGAGCTCTGGAAAGTGGAGCTCTCCCTGTCACTCAACCAGGTTCTGCTCAGATCACTTCTCATTCTGTGACCCCACACGAGGATGAAAAAGGGATGAGAATTAACCCCTCTTACACTCAATATCATTTCCAGAAAAGAAAAAAAAAGAAAAGAAAAAATTGAAGGTACAGCCTGAGAAAAGATTTTGTAGCTTATTTTTGATTTATTAAAAAAAACAACCAAACTCTGTCAACATGACATGAAAATTTGTCTGAGCTTTTGCCAGACTTCAAAATAATAATTAAGATTTCTCTTGGAGTTGAACAGAATGTTCCTTTCAAACTCAAAGTTAAATGTCCTTTTCTACTTGAAAGCTTGCTTAAGCATCTACAAATAAGATGAAAATACATTTAGGAAGTAAACATTGAGGTAAAATTGTGTTGGTTTATGGCAGGAAGTTTGGATATATACCTGAGGTTTGGGGTTTACTCTTTGGGGGATTTTTTCTCCACCGTTTCTTTTGACTGAATAAACCTGGCAAAAAATGAGTAGTTCAATAAAAGCTTCAGATTCTAAAATTTTCTGCAATGGCCCATAAGAAAGGTGACACCGATCTTTGATGCTCAGGGTAGAGAAGTTAACACAAAAAAGTGATTTTTGAGAATGCTCTTAAAAATATAAACTGGTCGATAAAAAATTGCAATTGTGGAAAACCTGCACTGAGTCCTTCATCAGTGGTACCCCAAATTTCCAGTGAAACTGGGTCCTGTTCTACCTCTTGGGGCCAGAAATCCTAAAGCCCTTGATGCCACAATATCCCCAGGAGCTGCTGGTCATTATGGAGTGTTGGGAGCAAAGAAACTCCTGGCAGGAGGTGAAGCCACCTGAATTTCTGAGCGTGGCCCAGGACTGGAAGGGAAGATTACAGCTCTTGTGTTTTTTCATCAGAATTGAGGAGTTCTGAAGAGATCCTGAAGCCAGGGAAATCCCCAGGTGTGGGTGGCAGGTTTAGTGGCATTAGGAGCTGGCAGTGCATCACACAGGGATTACAAAGGAAAATGCAAACTGCACCAAAAAATCGTTCTGAAATTAAAAAAAAAAAATTAAAAAAAAAAATCAAAATCCAACACAAATCTGTCCCTTTCCCAGAGGCTTGGAAAAGCCACTTCTTGCCTGCAAGAAAATATCTAAAACACCTGCCAAGTGCCAGCACTGATCGTGTGGATGCTGAGCTGCCTGATGCAGCTAAGCCCTGGGAATTTGAACAGTTAACAGCTGGACTAATTAGGGAGCCCAGTATTATTGGGATAACTGATAACCAGGGCTAAGCAAGGTTATTTTGCGAGTAATAGATTTGACTTTGCAAAGAACAGTGGATATTTGCAGAGCTAATGAAAACGGCGCTTCCCAAATTAAAGTGCGAGCAAGCAGGGAAGGAACTGGAGTGCACCTAATTAAAAATGCATGCCGAGGCAGGGAGGCAGAGTCCAAGGGTAAACAAATGGCACAATCCAGATTTGTCTGCAATAAATGCAGAGGGAGGGATGAGGTGACTCGGGGTGCCCAGTCCCAGGCACGCAGTGGTGGAATTGCCATCCCTGGTGATGCCGTAGGATTTTAACTTCTATATTTTTCATCTATTTGTAATCCTGCAGTTCTTTAGTGTGTAACTCCAAACTCCATATTCAGTGCTGGCTGCTGCTCTCCCATTTTGGGCACACACAACAATTCCTCTCCAGGCTGGGAATCAAGGACACCTCACTGCCTCAGGCCCCCAGAGATGGGAACAAAAGTGATTGGGGGGAGCAAACTTGGGGTAAATGACTTCATTACCTGAAGCTGTAATTAGGAGATTAACCCCCAAAATGCAAATGGCCCAAACTTATAAAAGTGTGAAAACCTGTAACCCATTGTCCATTTGGAGTGTAGTTCCTGGGGGGCTTTGTCTGCTCTGAATGTACCTGAAGGCCCTTCAATAAATA
>WBND01000106.1:0-25790 GCA_013398595.1 Tychaedon coryphoeus
CAGCATTTAAAAAAACCCATTTCACAAGTATTTTCCATTTCACTTGTTCCTGTTTCAGATTAGACAACCCCAGTGGTGAAACAGAAATGAAAATGTCAACATTTTACAAGACCGAGTCCTTATGAGATACATAGGTTTATATTTTGTGGTGCTAAAACGTTCATACTAGCTAGGTAGTTTTATTGCTCTGTGCTTGCAGACAAATGAATCAATAAGGAGAGCACTTACAAAAGCCCTTCAAAGTAAGTAAGAGCATAAAATGGTGGATAGCTCGTTTTGACATTTTATTTATTTCATTATAAACTTCTTACAGTTTCTGCTGGTTTAACTCATTTTGAAAAATACCCGTTGCACTCATCTTCCTGTTTGTTATTTTAGGTTAATGATCTGGTTGTGTGCAGAGCAGAAATAAGCATTACCTACTTAACAATGTTCTAGGAAGAAATATGATTTCAAAAGACTAAGTATGTAGCATTTGCATTTGAACACAAAGAAAAAGAGATAAAAGTAGAGAAGCTTGTGGGGAAGAGAGCGCTCCATCTATTTTATAATAAATTATATCCCTTCTGAAAAACTTTGCTATCTGCAGCAATTAGATGGGTTAATCACTTCTGATCTAGGGACATCTACTGACATGATTAATTTGACTGTGTGCTAGAAGTGCAAGAAAAGACACCATGAATAAGTATATGCATTCTGAGTGGTCTTGACTTATGATGTTTACAATTTTAATCCATTTGTGGTTTGTTTTCCTAATTCTGTTTTGCATAATATTAAGTACTCTAATTACTTGCTGAAGTAGCTAGCTAAACTTTACTTTAAGGAATCTAACATATGCAGTGTCTAATGTGTGTAACTGTCTTGAAGACTTAATTGTCTAAAGAATTATCTAGAGATGTAAAAGTGGATTGTATTTAAATTTGGAAAGAATAATAATACATGTGCTTTCCAAACAAATGTTCTTGCTTATGAAAAGGTAGGACAGTGTGGAGTGAGGAGCCTTAACTTCATGTGTTGCAAATGTGCTGCTTCTAGGTATGCTTCTCAAATCTACCTGTGCTGGAAGAGTGTTGAAAAGCTTCTCTGTACTGTGTCTTGTGTTTCTAATTGATTCATACTGGGAGTCAAGAAGACAAGTCTGAAGTTACAGTACCAGTCCCCTTGACAAGACAAATAGAAAGACAGCTCTCATCAGAGATCCTTGAAGAGATACAAAGTCCTCATCAGGGACAAGGCTTGAAAGTTTTGTTTACAGGGTCTGAAACTTTGCTTAAGCACTGAACTGACCTGAATCCTTTTTTCGGTTCAGCAGACTCTGATACCATTGAAGAAACAAACTTTAACAACTACATTGCCAAGACATAGGACAGTAGTCTCCAATAGTCAGGTTTCTTGGATGGAATTCTAATTACCACTAACAAAAATATTAGATTATGTATATATTATTTTATTCTTATTTATAAAATTATTTAGTTTACCTAATAAGATTTTAAAGAGAAAAATATTAATTGTAGGTGAAATGGGAGTAATTTATGCAAATCCCCAGCTAACTAGTCTTTGTAATTAAAGGACTCTACTAATTACTGACAGCAACTGAACAACAAGCCTATTTGATCTGCAGAAAATAAGCCTTCAGAATATTTTTCCTTTCAAAAATGTCTTCTTCCTCAAAGGCAGGTAAGCCTTAGATATCTCTGAACATAGTCTACAGTCAGAGTGGGTTCCTAAAACTTGTCTTGCTGTGAATATACTGTCTATTGTATGGTTGAAGAAACAGTTTTATCATATTTAACATTATAATATTCAGATGCAAGACTGAGGATCATCAGTATTACTGAAGTCTGATTTGGCCCTGAGTAATGTAAATATCCTGAGATGGAACGAATCAGAAAATTAATTGAAATCACTGTTCAGTATTTGATCTTTCTCCTTTAAATTTTGCCATTATGCTGCAGCCAAATTATTATGTGGTTTGTGTCTTAGTGAATGGAATGATTCCAAGGTACCTTGCCTGGACCTAATGTTATTCATACAGTAGTCCAGATTCAGTCTGTTATTTTGATTAAGTTAGCAAAATCTGTAAAGACCAAATCATTGTTCTCAATCTGCAGTCATGTTCCATTAAAGGTTAAGGGAATCAGAACCCATGCAAAGATTACTACCAAGATATTTACTCTCACAATGAAAATACCTGCAGTGCACAGAGGCACAACAAAGCAGAAATAGAGCTGACCTTTTTATTAGCAATGTCAAGGGTAACGTTTCAAAACACTCACAGCAGGAACTTAAAGGACCATGATTGTGTTTTAGGGGAATTCAAATATTATGGTCTTATTCCCTACAACACAAAGATAGTCTTTATAGAATGAATCACACTCCTTTTTCCATTTTAAGCTCTCTCTACCCTTTTCCCTAGCAGCCTGCCAGCTTCTGAACTAAAAAGAAAATAATTTCTCCTTTGCAGAGAATATTTAGTACCTGTCTTTCCAATACTAATCAGAATGAGTAGTTTACCCCAGGTCAGGCTTGGTTAGCACTTTTTTCCTATGTTTGATTAGATAACAATCACTTTTTTCCAAATATTACAGCTTTCAAACATCCTTTAAACTATGGTTTAGATATTCGTTCAGGGTCAGTTCTTATGGCATAAACATCAGATTAGCCAAATATCTGTGCCACATACTTTAGATTTATGTGTTCCAGGAAGAATGCCAGACCAGTGTGTGCCAGACCTGTTTGCAAGCATGTGTTTCCTTGTATTTGAAGTAAATGTGCTTTTTGACTACTGGTTTATAAACAATTGTTTTCAAAAATCTGAATATATTCTAAGATTACATAGATTTGTAACTATAGTCCTACTTGCTTCTTGCATGTATAGAATAATTAATTAAATCCACGAAGAAACTATAAAAGTCAAGCTGACTGCCTTCTGGATAGGACTGATCTTTTGAACCTCTCTTTCCTCCATTAGAAAAAGAGAGTAGTAATAGTTAGAGAGACAATGTTCCCAGAAACGTTGCAAACTGTTTCCACCTGCTTTGCACTCATCTCCTTTTTAAGACTTAAATTGGATTGAAACTTGTATTCTTAAAAAAAAATTGATCAGGCATTCGACTAGCAAGTGGGTTGTGTTTCTAAGTGGTTGATTTTGGATTTCTTTTATGCCAGCAAAAGAAAGACTACATGATGCAGAGAAATTTCTGGAAAGCAGATGCAGGGCATGGAGAGGTATTCCAGGGAAAAAAAGGTAGATGTAAAGAGCTGCCTCAACATCCTGTTGAGATGTAACCCAGCTCTTCTGCCACTAAATCTGTCTCCACTGTTTTGGAAGTATTTTTCCACATTCTGGAGTGGAGTTGAATTTATACTATGGATTAATAGCACTCATGATTTTTTTGGGCTTGAGAACTGAGAACTCTTGCTAGTAAAAATTGATTGCACATAGATGTGTGAGTGCATGGCCTTATCATTATGATTTCAGTGAACTGTGTGCTACCTACTTGTGTAGGCAAGAGGAATTTATTTCAAAATGATTGCTGAAAATATTTTATAACATTTGGATAAACAAAATCCATCTTGTGCTCTACCAAAAAATTCTCCTCCCCATCCAATTTGCATTTCAAATAGTTTTTGAAGCATAGAACTTTTCAATATATATATATGTATATATCTATATATATAAAATCTGTGTTTTAATTATACTGTATTTATCAATGCTGTAAATATTCTGATTCTTTTTTGTTTTTAATCAGGATAGTGTACACTGAGTCAAATACTTTCTAAATGTCTGTTATGTTCCATAAAACCACATTTATGAATCACCCTTGTAATCACACCTATGAATGAAATCAGTTTTGCCATGTGAGTTCTTTCTTCCAGGAAATCTTTCTGATTTGCATTAGAGATCTCTTCAATCTTCAGAGGTTTCTAAACCTGACTTCCATCAAGTTGCTAGGCTTGGAAGAAGATCTTGTCTTTTGCTATTTAGGTTATCCTGTTCACCTTCTTCTATTAGCAGTTTCTTTATTAACATCAGAGATTTTTATTTTTAAGCATGCCAAGAATTCATTGGTTTAACAGAAAACAGTGTTTTCATTACTTTCCAGACATCTACTTGAGCAATTATGATGGCTATTACGACAAATAACAGAAAAAAGCTGATTAAAAAGTGATTATTCCTAATGTATGTGTTAACAATATTCTTGGGTTGAATTTGAATGTTGTCTTTGTGTTATTATTTACTATTTTTTTATCTTCATGAAGACTCATACAGTGGTTTGGGTTGAAATGGACATTTAAAGATTATTTAGTTCCAACCCTCTCCCACCATGGACAGGGACATTTTTCACTAAATGAGAATGTTCAGAGGCCAATACAACGTGGCCTTGGACACTTGCAGGGATGGGGCAGCCACAAATTCTCTGGGCAACCTGTCACAGTGCCTCACAGTGCCTAATGAATCTTTAGGTTAAATTTTATTGTCTTTAAGTTAAAACTGTTGCCTCCAGTGACATTATCTTATATCTTCTGGCCTTGGCAAAAAATTCCTTCCAGCTCTCTTATAGTCCCTTTAGGTGCTGAAAAAGCCACAGTAATGTCTCTCTGGAGCCTTCACTTCTCCAGGCTGACAAAAAACGACTCTCTGAGCCTGTCATCACAGGAGAGGTGCTCCAGCTCTCTGATCATCTTTGTGTCCCTTCTCTGTACACTCTCCAACAGGTCCATGCCCTTCTTATACTGGGGGGCCAAGAGCAGCACCCAGATGGGGCCTTATGAGGGCACGCTAGCAGAGCAGAATCACCTCCCCTGACCTGCTGGTCACAGCTCTTTTGATGCACCCAGGATGCGTTTGGTTGGATTTCTGTTCTGTAGGAGCAGATTGCTGGCTTAAGTCCAATTTTTTCATCCACCAAAAGCCTCCAGTCCTTGTCTGCAGGGCTGCTCTCAATCCATTCATTCTCCAGACTGTGATGATATTGGGGATTGCCCCCACCCATGGACACTGCACAAGTTTCACACAGGCCCCCATCTCAAGTCTGTCAATTCCCTCCAGTGTGTTGACCATATCACATAACCTTGCTGAGAGTGCAGTCAAGTGTAATAATGGATATATTCTATTAGAATTTCCCATTAAAGAGGTACCTAAAATTTTTCTCTTCCCACAAACAATACCTTTATATTTCTTCTTTTTTCCTTAATATATTTTAAATTGCTGCAATTCGTGTTTTCATAATTGGTCAGATTTTGTCAAGCATCTTCAGAAAAACAATACTTATCTAAATATTTTTCTCAAAGCATTATGAACTGTTATTTTAAACCTGTTCAGTAAAGGTATTTTTTAACTTCTTGAATTTAATCCATTTATCAGGGATTTACAATGGCCAACATTTTTTCCTTATCAGAATTTATGCAAATTGAGTCCAAAGTATAAAATTAAAGTTACATGAAACCTTGATTTTTTTTTCTGATCAGTCTCTCAAGCTGATTACAGTTCTGTTATTATATAAGGCCTGTTGTTTTCTAGGCTAAAATAAAAATGTGATTTTTGAATCCATAAATTTAAGTCTGAATGAATGGTTCTCTTCATCAGGAAGTAAATACTGGTAAAGTGTAAATGTTCATTATCTGGTTTGATTTTAAGTGGCTTGAAAATCTGCCATGTCCTCTTCTCTCTTTAGATTGAGTGATTTGCACCAGTGTTATGTGATGGCATTATTCAGCAGACTAAATGTAATGTCAAATTGTTAGGGAAATATAAACCACCCCTAAAATACTAGAATAAAAAGCTACATTTTTATCTTGGATTTACTTTTACCTCATCTGAATGATTTTATTTTACTTTATAATGAGTTTAATTCTGCTCTTATTTTTCAAATAAATAATAGAATAGCATATATTGGCTGTTGTCACAAAAAAAAATGCAAACTTGAGAGTATGATAAGAAATGCATGGTAATTATTTTGCTACAGTAACAGAAGCTTGAATTTTAGGATTCATTATTTTTCAAGGTTTTTAGGCGATACCATGATTTAACAGCAAGTTTTGGTTAAATAGCTTGATTGATTTAATAAATATGAAGTAAGACCTGTACCAAGTTGGCACCTTTTATACTTAGCTGATATTTTATGTTTGGGGAGGAAAGATGGAACATTTTAAGTCTCCATAGATAACTAGGGAAGAAAGAGAATAAGAAACGAATAATTTCTTTTGCTTTGCTCTTAATCTGACAAGTAACATCTCCTGACAGCTTCCTCAAGGATGTACTTGAAGCAAAGAAAGTTTACGTTATATCAGCTGCTGCACATAAAAAATAATTAACCAAATCCTTTTTAGCTTTATAGTTACACTTTGTTGCATGTAAAGGAAACAAACCAATTTTAATTGCATTAATTAGCATGTCTCTATTCCTACTGTATTTTATGTACCTAATGGATTGTCATATTTATCTTCAATAAAAGGATGAGATAATTGCACAAAATAGAAGGGGAACCTCAGTGGTTGATTCTGGCTTTCAGTGCTGAACAGGCTTCTGCTAGATAGAAGATTTTAAGTGTTGGCTTAAATCTATCTCTGGTAGCTGGGGAGTATGCCCAGTCAACGTTGTCTAGCCTTTCCTGAGTTAGAAGAGAATTTAGATACATTCCTCAGTTTTCCTGACATCCTGCTTTTCCCTGGGCATCACTGCAGAAGATATGTATAACAGAGAACTTTTGGAAAGAATGGGATTGCTTTTTACAGGCTACAAAGTGAAGCTGCAGTGTGTCCTCGGAGGGTGTGGCTGCTCTTTGGAAGGGGCCTTAGCCTGCTGCTGGGAGCAGCCCAGTGCCCTGCACAGCCCTCAGTCTGTTTGCAGCCCTGCTTGCTCTTGGGAGCTTGGCCAAATGTCACACCCTGTCTTCCTGCCCAGCAGCCCTGTCTGCTGCTTTGTGTCACTGGACTTTTTGGACCAGCTCCAGACCACATTTACACTTGGTGGTGTCTGAAGCGCACTGCTTTGGTGAAGAGAGCTCAAATTATCTCTGCGTGTCCCTGCTCAGGTCTTGTGGGGCTGTGTGCTGCTCACTGAGAGCACAGCTCTGGCCCTTGGCTCTCCTTCCTTCAGGGAGCAACCCTGCTATTGCTTCCCCTAGCCACCACCATCCCCACAATCCCTCTCTGTGGGGCTGACATCTGACACCATGGCATAGTGCATGCCAATCAGCACTTTAAACTGAGCTCTGGTAGTCTACAGCATAGAGCAACATCATAAGGAACACACTGGCAATTTATATTCCATGAGAAGATAGTGTCCTTCATAGCTGAGATTCAAAATAGAGCAGAAATTGGGTAGTTATCTTTGATATTTGATTATTGATTATTTGATTACTACAGAATTGATTTCTTCCAGCCTTATATAACATGTACAGAAGTGTCCAAAATATAAAGACTGAAAGCTACTTGCTTGCTGTCACCTCAAAGTCAGCTAGAAAGACTGCAAGATTTGTTAAAACTGTGCTTTATCTGCTGGGCTGTGTTTTTTCCCTTGGAAATGCATTGGAAAAGTAGTACAATAGTGTGAGAAACAAGAAAAAGGAGTTATTCTGCTAAAATGCTACTTTGAAAGCATTTGAAATTCATTAGTGACAGAATTTGGTTTAAAAGAATCAGTTTCTGTTTTACCTGCAGCACTTGCACAATCACTGCTAGTCTGCCTGGATAATAAAAGTAGTCTTAATTGTACCAATTAAGAAGTGAGAATGTGAGTAATTGCTCTTTGTTACTTTCCAGGTCAGAGCAGATGCAATAGGAAAATACATATCCAACAATCTAAAGACAGTTTACTCTGAAATAGTTCTTTGCAATTTAGACATTTAATTAAAAGCTTTAAAGTTTAATTAAAAAGTTAAATCAGTTGTCTACTTCTATGGAAAAACAAAACCAACAAAAACCACAGTGCTTATATGTTTGGATCAATTATATAACATAAAACACAGTGGGATAAGCACTATTTTCTGGTCTGAAGTTACAGCATTTTTCATGCATGAAGCATAACATAAAAATGTATTCATGGTATTAGAAACAAATAGATATACTGTTCTATTAAGCACAGTGTGAGAGTGAGTTTTAATCTAAAAAGATACTTTTTTATGCTGGTACAAAGGCAAAAAGACTTTTTTAACATAGTGGAAATAATGAAGAGTAAAAGCTAAGTCTTTTCTGCAACACTTTAAACTTTCAAAACAGCAACCTGTTACGTTTATATACTGGTAATAAACAGCCAGACAAACACCAGAGAAAAATACTGAAGAATGAGTAACCAGTGGGATTTTTTTAATCAGCATCTGATGTCATATTCTAAAAAATATTGAGTAGTAGGATTTAAAATTCAGAAATATATGATTTAATCTCATAAAGTAAGCCTAAAATTTTCAAAGGGCTAGCAAATAGAGTAACAGACTTGTGAATAACTCAGAAATTCAGAAATGCTCAGAACAAATACAGTTGGGAGTAGAAAGAAATAAACCATGGCTAAAAGTAACTACATGTGTACTCAACATTCCCCTTTGAAAATAAGAGAAGCTGATAGATGTTGCTAAAATAATTCTGTTCTTAAGTAATATTAATAATAACAAGGCTCATATAAATATTAATAATAATAACATATTATTATTGTTACTTACTATTATTAGTGTCATTATTATTATTATATCAATATAAACATATTAATAATAACAAGATAACTCCCAAGTGACATCAAATTGTAAAATAATTATGTTAATCTACCCAAGCTAGCACTCTCTGAGATGATTCCTCTTGACATGAGGCCAGTCCAAATTGTAGACACACCCTGCAATAGATCCATGCACAATTGCATGGTGCACTCCTTGCAAATAATGCAATTTTACTGGGCTGACTTACAAAAAGACAAGTTCAGCCAACTGAAAGACGTTATTCCACATACAGTTATCCCCAGTTCCAAGTCCACTTTTTCTCATGTGTTTCAAAAGGGACACGGAGAAACTGGAGAGGTTCAGCTGACAGCTGTCAAGATGACATGGGCCTAGGGCACCAGCTGTGAAATAGGTTGCAGGATCTGTGCCTCTTTACAATGGTGAAAGGAAGCTCAAAAGTAATCTAATAGCTGCCTACAACTATTGGAAGTATAGCTACAATGGTGGCAAACTTTACTTGGTCATGCCAGATGATGTTATAAACAAAACCAGATATGAATTCTGGTTTATGAAGTTCATAATAACTTTAGCAAAAAACAAAAACAAAACAAAATATCTCAAGGAGATTGATGGGACAGTGGAACAGGCTGCTCATCAGGAGCCTGAGCTCAGTGATGCCACCTAGTCATGGAGATCAGACTCTTAACCTGAGCAGTGCAGATAAAAGAATGATTGAGTGCTTAGTCATTGAAACTGTGTGTGCTAGTGCCCACTGCTGGGAGGCATCATGGGCGTGTCTGACCCAGGTGTAGCCCCTAATCCTCAATCCCACTGGGCTCTGTGCTCCTAGACTCGGCTGCCCTCGTGCCATACTCCATTTTAATCAGTGCATAGCCTCACTTGCACCTTATAAAAACATCGTTTTGACCTCTTGGCACACAGCCTTCACATAATTTCCATCACTTTGAATTGACTCACTCTCACCCAGTCATCCACAATAAAAATGTCGCAGGAACTCCACAAGGGGTTCAGAGGGGACCTGGAGGCAAATGTGAGATAGCTGGACTGTGCCACTGGCAGGCCAGAGATCAGTCCCTGACATTCTTTTACATCTGATTTTGGCTATTTCCTCAGTCTTTTCTACATGATATTGGAAGGTGCTTCATCCATTCCTTGTGCTACTTGAATTACTTGTTTTCTGGCTGCACAGCTTTTGTACTTTAGGGCTCTTTCACAAAAACTCATAGCTACAAATAGACAGCTGTTCCTTGTGCATCCTAAACTCAGTCTAATCTATTATTTAATGTATTTAATAGACAAAGAATGTGATAAAATTCTGAAAACAGGGCCTTCTCCACTGCCTGTGCCCACTATCTCTACTATAAAAAAGAGTAATATCTTTTACCTTCTTCAAATGACATTATGAAAATGTAGATTTATTAATAAAAAACTCTATTGTTAGCAACTGTAGAGGCATTTAGTAAAACCCACAAGGATTTAATTACCTATAGTAATATGTCAAGGCAGTATAAATACACAAATTATTCAAGAATAATTCATTAAATAATCATAAGGTTGGGAGAAAAAAGTTCTTTATGGAAGTCTGCCAAACTAATGCATGTACATAAGTGGTTTGAATTAGGACTGCTAAAAATAATTTTAATGATGCCATATCCAAATTTTAAAATATCAACTGTTAACCACTATAATATTTAGAAATGTAATTTTGAGAACATAAAAAAATAGGTGCCTTCTACTTTTGTTGGAGAGCAGCACAGGTATTTTTCCATAATATATATATATTTTTTTTATTGCTCAGGCTCAGTGTAGAGGAACATCATATAAATTGCACCGAGTGTGCTTATCTCAACTCCTGAAACTTATTAGACTGTACCTCAAATGAATGATAGCCCTACACTAGTGGAAATAAAGGCTAGAGTAATCAGTACTGATGACGACTTTTATATGCAAAGGAATAGAATCTACTCAAGTATTGTTGACTATGAAGTGTCATGAATAGACTGTGAAATGTAGGTGCTGTGACAATAGTTCTCTTATCTGAAGGTAGTTGTAAAAATCTGAAACAAGTATTACTATGTGTGAGCTATAAGAGTGGGATTGGATTTATAGAGCAGTTCAAGAGTGCATACATTTTATAGATGTTAGGAACATGTATGAGGTAAAAATGAATCACCTGTTTAATTTTATCTACTGTCAGCCTTGAGATTAAAGTTATATTTAAAATATTCATCTTCCCTGTAAATCTGTAACTAAATGACTGAAATGATTTTTTTTGTATATATCTAATCCTAATTTCTTTGCCTTTTTAAGTCAGGTTAATTATATTCGTGAAGCTTTGTTGCATTATTCACTTGGAAGGCCTTGATTATGCATTCCATATGAGTCTCATAACTAAACATCCAGGGTGTGCCCTGTACTCAAACATGAGATGACATCATTAAGTCTTAAATCTCTAAAAATATATGTAAATCATAGTAAAAGAGTTTTCTTAGTTAGAAATGATTTAACATTGAGGCAGACTTTGATTTTCTTCTGTTACATAGTTCAAAAACTATTTTTCATATAGGGTGCTCAAGGAAGAGCTGATAATGCAAACAATCAGCATACAGATTATCTTTCTAGGAGTAAAATTTAAGAGAATGTTTCTCAGTCTATCACCTAAAAATAGCCCAAGCTAAAAGTATTTGGACACAATTGTGGTGTCTTCCATGGGATTAACCATTTCTTTGAAAGCACGGCAGTTCACAGATTCTGGTATAGAAAAATTTAGTCTAGGGAAGTTTCTGTTAGAAGAAAGGAAGAAAGGAAGATTCTGTTAGATTAGCTGTTAGATAACAGCTAATGACCACACCTTGGTCTCTGTGTAGGAAAGAGGCTGCCAGTTTTCCTATTCCATATAATAGTTTATTGACTGGTCTGGCTATATGCTGAGTGCTGTGGGAGTGGGGGGTGGGGGGTGGTCAGGGAAAGCTTGGTATCCAATAAGCACCTCACTGAATTTCTGGCTAATTTATCAGACATAACAGTTTCGATACTGTCATCATCTATGTGAAACTCTGGTGTTTCATCACCTCTGGTGATCTGATGTCCTTATGTTCAGACAATAATATGAATATATTTCTCCCGCTTCTCCTCCAAACACAGATGCCTTGAACTGGTGCACTGAAATAAGTCAGAAATATTTGGATACTAGCACTTTAAATTGTTTATTCCAGGCTTTGCCCTAGAATAGTTTACCTACTATTCAATAATATCTTGTTTGCTCCAAAGTTAGAATGTACTCACTGAATTTTAACCATGGAATTCAAGATCAGCTTTGTAATGGGCGTTCCTTTATTTGATGCAAATTGCAAGCAGTTAATGTAAACTGCTGTACTTGTGCTGTCCTACTGGGGAGTTGTGTGCTTAGTAGCCCAGAAAAAAACACTCCAAATCCAAGACATATATAATCTGTTTACATTTTTCTATTCAGTATTATCTTCTGTTGCATCTTTACTGCTTGCCTTTGGTAAATGCTTATTTTATCTGTATAGTAACTACCTTCAAATTCCAAAATCACCTTTCATTTTAATTTTCATAAACTCTGATGAACTCAAAACTGGATATTTCCATACCTACAATGCTACAGGTGTCCTGTGTGGATCTTCATTAGTCCTTTGATGGTAAAGGAAGTTCTGCTTGTTGGCCTGTTGTTTGTCTGCTGATCAAATTGCTCAGGCATGTCATTGTTTCCACTGCAAAATTGCTGCTTTTGGACTGCTTTCCTAGCATTCCCTAGGAATGCTACTGTTATTGCCTGCACCTAGGCCTTAGGCTTTTCACAGATGAAAGCAGATGTTGAACTTGGTCTAGAAGTAGATGGCAAATAGAGAGAAACACCTAAGGCAGACTGGATTACCTCCTACTGGTTTTCAGGAAAAAACTTTAAATTCTGTGCATTATCACTAAGCTGTTCTCAGTAGACTGAATTTCCCCACCAGGACAAAGCCATTAAAATTTTAATTTGGAAAAGTACTTAGGTTAGAATTAAAGTCATATAAATGATCTTTTTCTAACCAAATCAAATATTTTAAGTAACTATTATCTTATAGCAGAGTATCATATCTTCCTACTAAAGCAGAAATAAGAAATAAATTCCTTTTGGAAAGACAAGCTCCTGAGTTTACATGTGTCTTGTGAATTCCTTTTATTGTTGTTGTTATTTGCTTTTTCCTGCATTGTGACTCACAGTTAGAATATGTTTTGCATGCTGTGTTCTTGATTGCACACTCAGTTTTCTGATAATAGGTGGTATAGTAGGATAATAATGGTAATGTACCTACTCTCTCACACATTCTGGGTAGGGGCAATTAACTATCTACACAGCTGGGCTGTTGAATGGCTGTTCTACATGACTGCTGTATAATCTTTCAGGCTAACACAGCCTTAGCTCAGGTTAACAGACACAAAGCAATCTTCTTAGCCATTAGGTCTTGAAATGTTTGGGCATGTAGCACAAGCAGTACAATGGGTTGTGCTATTGAGGGGTGGCACAGCATGAAAGAAAAAAATACAGTGGGTTTCTGAGAATTATAGGACAGACTGTGTGAAGCTCTTTTGTGCATCCAACACTTAGGATGTCTCCAGGAGGTCACAAAGGTAGACAAAGGACAGCAGCATGGGTAAGAGCAGAGGAGAGAAACATGCCTTTCTCCTTACTTATATTAGTATTCCCAGGGACTCACCATGCCTTTGTCCTTGCTCATTTTAGTGTTCCCAGGCACTGGCATGTCTCTAATATGTCATTGGACAAAATAGATTATTAAATTACATGAACTGAAGAGAGATTATCTCAACTGGATAGAAAATAGTGCTTATAACACCAAGGTCACAGGTTTGATTCCCATATGGGCCATTCACTGAAGAGTTGGACTAAATGATCCTTGTGGGCCCCTTCCAACTCAGGATATCCTGTGACCTCGGGTTCAAACAGGCATTCAAATAAAGAAATTTTGCCATTTGTATGTGGTTCTTGCTTTTGTCATAGAATCATAGAATGGTTTGGGTTGAACAAGACCTTCAAGTTCCTATCCTCTTGCCATATGCAGGGATGCCACTCACTAGATCAGTTTGCTCAGGACCCCATACATCCTGGCCTTGAGCACTTGCAAGATAACAGGATCTGCAAGGTTTGGGTGTGCTTACCTTGTGTGTTAGTGACACTATTTTCAAAGTCAGGAATACTCGCTTTTCACTTATTACAAGCACAAAAATTTCTCTTAGAATCCAGATTTTAGGAGGAAAATACAGCTACAATGGTTTTATGATCAAATTGAATGGTGGGTGAGGAAAGATGTAACTGAAGTTACTAATAAATAGTAATAGAAAAGAGAGAGGAATCTGGGAAAAAAAAAAACCAAGAGAAAAGAAATGAGACACTGACAGCAAAATTGGATTGTAAATGGGACAGCTGGAAATGGAAAATACCTATCAATAAGATATCACTTTATTCCATATATATTATTCTGAACACCTAACCTAATATCTTCTTCAATATAATTTTAAACACAGAACTATGCTTCCATCTTTCAATGAAAATATTTGTACAATATTGCCTAAACACAGGAGTAATTTTTGCCATTTAATAAACTGCATGACGTTTACAAAATTTTTTTAAGAGTGTTCATAGCAGAAGGATGCCTTGTTTGCAGTCATCCTGTAGCAATTCTTTTCACAGCATCTCCATCTTTATGTCAACATGAAGACAAAGGCAAAAGATATCTCTGAAAGCTGCTCTGGAATTGGTACGGTTGACTAAGATACTTTGAGTTGAGCTCTATTCTGTATATGTCTGCTTCTTCCTCATCTGTAGAATGAAGTAACAGTATTGTCCCAGCTTATAAATTGAACATTGGTACATGAAAGTCAGGTACATGCTCAGATATAGCAATAATGTGTGTCAGATAAATGGGTAGGCTCTGGTTGTGTGGGCATGTACGCTCATAGAGTCAGAGGATGCACAGTGTGTTAGTGACTTTAATGGGATGTGCTTGGGTGCACAGCTGCCTTTGGATATCAGCTCTGAACCATCACAGTGACAGCTCAATGACAGAATTCAGGCACTGAAATACTCCAAGGAAGAAACAATCTGCTTTGGATGATCTCTGTAGATCATCAGCAGTTGCAAGGCTTTTTCCTTTTTTACG
The DNA here is from genome assembly GCA_013398595.1 of Tychaedon coryphoeus. Taxonomy (NCBI): domain Eukaryota; kingdom Metazoa; phylum Chordata; class Aves; order Passeriformes; family Muscicapidae; genus Tychaedon; species Tychaedon coryphoeus. Next base: position 14,858 of record WBND01000106.1, read on the forward strand.
GTAAATATATATAAAATATTAATTTGGGCATTTTCAAACACTGTAACTTTTCTATTCTTTTCATTTCAGTTAATTGGAAAATTTAACTAGTAATTCATCAATTATTTAATTTAATATCAGCTTCTAAACAACTGAATGGTGATGCCTGAAGTTTGTTTGTGATATTCATAAAATTGCAGTTCTGGCAATTTATAATTTTATTGCTAAACAGTATGAAATTATAACTGTAAAGGATGATAGTAAGGACAAATTTACACAAAATAATTTTGCTTATAATGTGAATTGTTGTAGCTCCACTTGAAAGAAAGTTCTTTGGGTAGAAAATAAAAAGCAGTACTTTGATCATACTGATGAATTAATGTTTGCTGTCACCTATTCCACTTTTCTGCTTCTAAGACTGATCAGAAAATAGTTTAACCTTAACTTATACAAACAAGTTCCATTCTAAGGGTATATGCATGTTGCTAGCCTGAGCTTTACAATACAAGACACACAACAGAAAGACATCCTCTAGATGTAAAAAGTGAATTCCCTTTGATGGAAGGCATGTTGTTTGGACAGCCCTAGTTACAGTCAGAGACTTTTTATAGCATTATATATTTTCTCTAATAAATACAGTGGAAGATTCATGATAAATATTCCCAAGTCACTTAAAATTATTTGAGAATCTGAAAATGTGTTATTTTTGATTAACCTATGAACAATGAAAATATTTTCTTGAAACTGAGAACATTCAGGTTCTGTGCTAGGAATTTATCACTCATACCTGACCCAAGGAACCAGCCTAATTTTAAGGGAGTGAGAACTACCATGGTCCATTTATTTCAGCTGCAGTAACTCTCAAACTAAGCGCAAAGATCTACTAACATGAATTAGCTTCCATTAGGAAGCTACACTATACATTATTGGTGCTCTGATTTTATCCAAATGTCAAATATCAGATCTTCACCTGCTTTTCACCTTTAACTTATTATTTTGTTATTTAATCACAAATGATTCCTTGCAGAGCAAAATGTATTAGCTTTCCCTTGAATTGTAATTTTAACAAATAGTTAGTAAAGTCTGAAACTAAGTTATCATTTTGTGGAGGAAGAATCAGTGAAGTTCATACCAGTCAGCTCAGCACAAACACTTAGTCAGCTAAAGTCTTAACAAATGCATCTGAATTAGTTGTCAATATACTATACTGAAAATAAAGTTATAGACAGCTCTAAAGAGAAAAAGCACCTGGATAATTTTACTTGTCTACTGTAGCAGGAGATAACAGCCTTCCAGGACTTGAAAGGGGGCTACAAGAAAGCTGGAGAGGGACATTTTGCAAGAGGATGTAGTGACAGGACTAGGGGGAGTGGCTTTAAACAGAAATGATGATGGACACACAACTCACACCAGGCATGGTTTCAAGCATCAGCGCTTTATTAGTTCCCAGTACAACCTTTTATACCCTCCTCACCTGCATAACACCTGTGTGCCCTTTTACTGTTTTGTGATTGCTCAGTACACATCAACATTCTGTGCTTCTTCTCCTTCAGTGCTGTTCACCTGTCTTATAGAGCTGCACCCCATTAGGGATGATGCTCAGCCACAGCCCCATTTCCTATGTCTCATAATCTGTTCTCCTACACTGAAATATGGTGGATTTAGGTTAGATATTTAGAAGAAATTCTTTACTGTAAAAGTGGTGTTGCACTGGAACAGGTTGCCCAGAGAAGATGTGGGTGTCCCACTCCAAAAGTATTGAAGGCCAGTCTGTAGTGACCTGTTGTAGTGAAAGGTGTCCCTTCCCATGGCACAGAGGGTGGAACTAGATGATCATTAAGATCCCTTTCAACACAAACAATTTTATTATTTTATTCTCCATTTTTCCTCCATTGACACAAAGTGAGATCTAGGAAATTCTCAGAGCCTTAAATGTAAACGATATAAAAGTGCAGAGTTTGGTGACATGAATTTTGATCATTGCATCTGAGAAATGCTACTTTCACATTCATATATTTCCTTACAGAAAGTGGCTTAAAACCAGATCTTTATAGAAATAATGTTGTTTGATAGTGCTCTGTATCAAAGAAAATCACAAATGTTCTTTAGTTGCTTGCTGTGTTATTAAATATTACAGAATATCACAGAATATTCTGGTCCACAGGGACCATTCTGTCTAATTCTTAAGTGAATGGCCTGTACAGGGATTGAACCTATGGCCTTAGTGTTATTAGCATCATAGTCTAACAACTGAGCTAATCCTCACCACATTTTGTGTTATTTTGGTTTAAATAGCACCTTTTATTGTTCTAGCTCTTAGATATACCCTTGCTAATTTTTCTGAGAATTGAGAATTGAGCACTTAGGAAAGCAAAGAAAGAAGATGAGTAATGTTACTTTTAAGAATACAGAAAGAAGAGGGCACGATGTCTCAGTGGGGAGGTTAAGAAGCCAGTGACAGAGAGTTAACTAATAGCTAAACACCTCTGTATTGGTTAAGGATTTTAACCTGCAGCATAGGAAATATCTCTCCACAGAGAAGATAACGACTATATCTTTGAAAATTATAGAGCAATTAGCAAGTGAGATTTTGTGGATAAATCAAAGGAAACAACTCATTTGGTGCAAGGTTCATGCTGTATTCTGGGTGTAGGAGACACAGAACTTATGTTAGGCTTTGTGTCTGTTTCAAATTCTGCGAGAGTAAAGAAAAATATTGATTGTGACAGAACAGAAGATTACTCCTATTTTTATGTCAGAGACACTGGATAGGAAGATGCTGCTAGCAAAAAAAGGAAGAAAAGATATAGCCAGGAAAAAATCCCCTAGTGTAAACCTGAACTGAATTTAACAGAACAGTCTCTGATGAAAACAATACCATGCAGTAAATGTGATTGCTTGCTTAAACCAGCAGAAACAACTTCTTGTATTACATAATTTGTTGAATATGAGCAGCAATTCTGACCAGTTCTGTCTGTCCTCTAAACTGTGGATACTACCTAATTTCTGTCAGTGTATCACAGGAAGTTAATTTCAAGTTTCCTCATCCTTCACAATGCTGTTTTTCTCCATTGATTTGAGATCAATTTGGCAATTGGTCTGCTCATTCCTATAAGGTCTGTGGCAAAAAGCATTTTAATTATCTCTTTCTAATCAGTGAATTGGCAGGAGATTGTTTAACTTGTCTTCTCATTCCGATTATTCTTCCATCTTTAGTTTCTAAAAGACTAGTATAAGTCTCTTGGATACACACAATCTCAAATTAGTCAATACACTGCAACATTGCTTTCTTATATTTGCATACAGTCTATACCTTTCAACAAGATTGATAGGGCATGAACATGAGAGTTTTTGACTTCGACTGTTCTTGATGGTTAGAAATAAAGGAAACAATCTATTGTGTCCACTGCTTCTGTGTTAAATACAAAGAAGCAGGAAAAGTTCAAGTGCCTGCTCTGATAATGCATCTGCATATATTTTTTTTTGTGGGTGGAAAGCTGTCTATGCAGTGACTTCATTTGTGGGACATAAAGATTTACCTGGAGAGCTGCAGCAGGCTAGATCCTCTATTTAGAGAGCAGCACTTGAAAACATATATTTACTTTTTGTCCTAATGTGATTTTTCTGGGTGACCTTAGTTAATTAGTTTTTGGTCCAAATCCTTGGGTGTAGGTAGTTAATAAAAGGCTGACCTTGAGATGTGTTTGTTGCTCCCAACTCAGTGGCAGATTTGTAATATAAATGAAAAGACTACTTAAATGATTCCTGAATATTTGTATGTGTGTCACTTTCAAATTATTAGCTTTACGTCTTTGTGCTTCACTTTGATTAGCTGAAAAATGACGTAGTAATGATAGTGATAATAGCAGTAATAGTAATACAACATAAGCATGAAGTTTATTTTGTATTTTCATTAATATTTCTAAACTGTTTTGAATCCTATGGAACAGAGATATAAAAAGAAGTAAACAGAGACCCATATCCTACAAATCATACCTATCCCATTGCCCTGGTGTTGGTTACTGCCCTGTCCCACTGGCCTGGTCTTGGTTATCTCACTTGCTTGATCATGGTTTCCTTTTCTAGAACAGACTTTTGAGCAAAATAATGGAGTAACACTAGAATAGGCCTGAACAACTTCACTGCTCTGAAGCACAGTTGGCCATAATTCTAAAAGCAATTTTGGATTTTGTAGTTTTAGGTTATCTATGATTTTACGTCCATTAAAACTCATTAAAGGACTGTGCACAATGAAGTGACCCAAAGTGTGCAATAAATTCAAAAGATAGTTCTGATCATGCGTAGAATTATTCTAATAATTTAAGTGAGAACATAATATGCATCCCATATTGAGTTCACAGCCTCATCACCACTTGGTTCTTAATGAAATTAATATTCTTTTTTTCTTACATATTGCTGATTTTCCAGGAACAATTAAGTAATTATTTTACTCTGCTGTATGATCCCTTTTACACTGTAGTATCTGACAACAGGCTTCTTCTTTCTCCTTGGTATTTGGGCTGGTATCTTGAATATTTTGCAGTCCAATAAATAAGAAAGCGTGGCTCGATTTGACTTTGAATACAAGATGAAAAGTTTGTCGCTGAGATCATCAAGGTTTCACACTTTCATATTTATAGCTCTGTATGTTCCCATGTGCTCCCACACTGTTGCCATTGAGCCAAGGCAATAAAGGTGCTGCTACTCACACAGTGTTTAAAACAGCCTCTTGTCTTTACCTCTTAGGTCAACAATATCTCCTCTCTGCTTTGCAGCCTCCTTTTTCAGTGCAATTCAGAGATTTTTTAGCATTCTGCCACAGGCAAAGAGGTTGGCCAAACTTCTTCAGAGGTCTGAAGGGTGTGTTGCATCTAATCCTTTCGCCACAACCCATGCCATTCTCTGCTCTCCAGAGGCAAGGAGGTCTGCCAAAAACTCTACAGCTCCCAAATTAAGCTCTTACTTTGGGATGCTGTGATATAACTGTATAAAAGAGAAAACAATATTTTCTTGAATATCTAGTGGATACAAAAACAGAGCTATGAAAGAAAGAGTGGCATGTAAAATTTGAATTATATTTTTTAGACATAACTTTAATTCTCTATGAACTCACAGATCTTGCTTGTATGAACAATTTTTTCAAGGCAGTAATGCAATCTCTGATAACTGATTTTGAACATGATTTTTGAACGTGGTTATTTAAGATCTTGTCACTACAGTAGTCCACCTTGCTTTTCTGCCAGAGGAGACTACCTACAGAGCAGGGCATAAAACTGGATGGATTCAGTTTCTTCAATTCATGTTCTTAGTATCTGAACACTAACTAGCCTCACCTGCTGAAGGCTGCTAGATTTTATGCAGAGCATGAGAATTTTGCGTCAAGTGCCAGAAGAAAATTCAGCATCAGTTTGGCTTTGTGAAAGAGTGAAAGTCACTCAGTGATCAGTGATCTCAAACCATTAAGGACCATTATCTTAAGGAGTACCTAAGATAAATTAAGCACTATAGTTGAACCACCCTAATCTGCTAATTAGTCATTCATTGTAAAACAATTACTTGCAGTGAAAAAAGAAAAGATATCTTTGATTTCATGCAGTAATATGACTGTGCTTACAGTGGACTTTCAAAACACTGCAAATAATGTGGTACTAAATCCTTTTATTTCTGGGCAATGAAATTAAGACTAAATATTTAATTTTCTTCAGCCAGTGCTTCCAAAATCAAACACAGACAAATTATCTTTCAATACCTCTCCAAGTACACTGTGGATACTCTAACTTTTCTTACACTATGATTGATCCATAATTTTCAAGCAATAAAATCTAAAATGAATGGGCTGGCAGACACATGCTCATAAGCAGGTCTGCATCAAGCAGTTATATTATGCTTTCTTTGTTGTCCTTGCTTGAAGCTACAGGGAGACAGGGAGACAACCACTGTCATGCTTAATTAATCAGGCTGGTTTAATAAATACAAGGAGATAATTCAGAAAGATGATCAACTGCATTGATAGGATTAATTACCAAAAGCCATCTTGCTATACAGAGAAATATCTCTATGTTATCAAATGTGGCCAAATTGTGAAATTTGCTGGCTTTGGTGGCATAGCAGATGTTGGCATAACTTGCTGATTGACATACTTTACTGATATTCTCTTATATATTTCAAAAATCTATGAAAATTGATGTATTTGCTATCTCACAGCATCAGACCAGTTGGGTGGGCCTCAGTTTCTCTGACAAGGCTCTGGATTAGAAAAATGAACTTCTGTTTAAAACACAAAGAGAACAGACTTTGAGAGCCACTGATCCACTTAAGCATGTCATCTCTGTGGCAGACATGATGTCATCCTGCTGCCTGAAAGCTATCTATTTTTTATTCCTTTTTCACAACGTCATTTTTCACACCATGCCATCATTTTTTAATGTAAAGGGAGCGTTATCACATATTTTACATGTATGGTCTGCAAGTTAATAATAAAAAGACTTGTCATTCTGCAGCAACATGAGTCTTTGTATGCCAAGACATTTTAAGACAGAGTTAATTTCAGAGTATCCTTATTCCTAGTCTCCATGCTTGTGATTTTCCAGGTCTCTAATTCTCATTTGCTGTGGTTAGCTTTCAATTAAGAGAGGAAGCCTAGTACCATGTGCACATTTAGTAAGTGTCTGTTTGACTAAGTATTGTAACTTGAACATTTCCTAGTGCGTTGCTTAATTATTGATACTTTGGAGACATTTATATTTAAAGATTCAAGAATAGGAACTGTTATGTCACATTCTTGAACTTACGTGACTTAAACTTTTTAAAAAAATTCTAATAGGTAAAGAGAAAGTTTAAAAATATTTTGCCACTCATTCTTTATAGGCTTTCCCTGAAAGACTTCGCATTTCTTACAGTGGAAAAATGTTTGTTGACATTGTTGGATTGTTGAAGTTTGTATATTTGTTTTTGCAAATTGCATGTTTATTTTTCTCATGGAAATATATATTTTTATTTCAGGGCATGCATAGTATAAATTCATTTAACGATGCATTCAATATGTATTAAGGCTTTGACCCAATATGCACTATTGAAAGTCACAAGTTTAACTTAAAATAAAATTATTGCTAAGGAATTTGTTCTTTAAATAAAATCTTTCAATTTTAGTTGCAGTAACCTTACGCTGTGGAATTTCTATTTTAATAGATTATTTATTTATTTATTTATTTTGAAAATACAACACTAATATGGGAGGGTATATTGGAATATTTCTATCATGTGGCAGATGACTCAGTGCAGTTTATACCCAAATTCTTAGACTTCTCAGGAATGCAGTGAACAGACCTAGTAACCAGAATCCTAGTAAACCTAGCTTGTTTGCAAGGGTTAAACTTATGTGAATCCTGACCACATTTCTGTATCATGTACTTTCTTTTAATCTGAAAAAGCCTGTGAGTGATATGTTCAGGCTAAAGGTTGTTCTCTGGAATAGAAAGATTTTATCAGGGTCAGAAGGAGAAAATATTACTTTCACACATTTAATTTCAACAGCAGAAGAATTTTGTACAAGAGAGACAGAATGAATAGCTGTAAGGCATATTTCATAATTCCTTCTATACTTACATTTCTCCATCTACCACAATAAAAAATGCAGGTCCTGACAGTGTGCACACTCCTTTGTGAGCATCTGTGCCTTTCACAACACCACAGAAAAATGTCACACTCCCTAGACCTTAACACAAAACAACTATCTCTCTGCAGAAAACAACAATCTTGCCTCATCATTTCATTATATACTGACACAGCAGGAAAAGAAGCAAAATTTTCCTCTTGAGTTTTGACTTTTGCAAAATGAGGCAGTTTGGTAATGCCCAAAAGGTCATGTTGTTTCTTTGAGACAGCACTCTGTGTATCTGGGAGGATGTGGGATCCGTGAGAGCTGCATATTGCATTTTATTTGGAAATCTGTGGGCTGGTTTCCTCTATGTTTGTGACTTTTAGAATATAGCTTCTTCTGGAAGATTGTGCTTTTCTGGCAGTAATTTTTCTTCTGCAGAAGTTTTTTTAGAGCTGATGCAAATACATATCAATGTATATCACCGAGACTGAGATGCCTGCCTGGATATATATCTGGACATGACGCATGAAAGGTTTGATTTGCACTCACATATTCTTGAGAAGTGCAGAATATGGAGCAGGGTCTCATGGGAAAACCTGTTACAATCTTCACAGTTTGTTCAGCGGGGTGGAGAGGCCGTTCCTTTTATGTCTGTGAGCCTGTTCCTCAGGAGGCAGAAGAGCTTGGAGGCACCAGTGCCTGTAGAGAATACCAGAGATCACTTTTTCCTCTTTTGCAGACAGGTTTGAAGAAAAAGCATGCTTCCCTGCAATGCAATCTCTTTCAGCCCCTGAGGCACTAGAGGTTTACTGCACCTTCATGCCAGTTACTGTCTGAAAACCACAGTATTATTTTAAGGATGAAGAGGCTGATTTTTGTTTGTTTAGTTTTCAAAACACTGAACAAATTCACCTTAGTGTTAACAGACTAAGGGAGGCAGAGCTTCAGGCATTTTCATCAAGGCTGAATTTAGATTTGTGGAAAATTCTCAAAACATGTTCAGAGGCATATAGCAGGTGTGAAGTGGTTATCTCACTGGATTTCTGGGTTTACTCAGAAAAGTCTGCTTTCTTGTCTGAAAGTAACCCTGAGAAAGCTTCATACAATGTGAGTGTGGTATACTCTGAATGTGGCAGCTCTAATTATATTTTTTAAATGCCCATCAGCTGTTTAGGGCCATATAGTGTAACTCTTGTTAGAACTACTTTAAAATGAAGGGGAATAATTTTTCATCAAGCATGTAAAAAATGTTAAAACACATGCATCAGCATGAGGGTAAAGAGAGGAAAAGTTGATCAGTGAAGTATTTTAAGTTGACCAGACATAAGTGGAACCTCACAAATGAAAGCAGAAGTAATAGCAAAGCCACAAGGACACAAAATGTGATTGTAATTAGGGCAGCAGCCTTACTGACAATCCTTCCTTGGATTTAAATTTGAAAGACTTGGAAATTCAAAGGACTTCAGCTTTTCAGTTCTCTGTCTACATAACTGTAAGCAGATAGCACTTATTCATATTGTTTAAATGGACTTTCTATAGAAAACAAGTATAAAGTCAGGTATGGAGAAGGTTGAGGGAACTACTTTAAATCATTTTAATAGGTGAGATGGAGCTTAATCTAACCAAACAAAAGGAAAGCTGAGGGCAAATATGTGACAACTACTTAAGTATTCTGGTTTTAAGCACCTACAGCAGTGCTATCATCAGTCACTCACATCCTCTGTAGCACTCAATGCTCAGTGGCTGTTGCAGTCACTCACAGCATAGCAAAATTGTGGTGCAAGTTCTCTCCTTTCAGAAGTAACAATTTAGAGCCACAGCATTATTTTCTCTGGGGGAAAATTTTGAAAATTCAGATATTCATCAGTGAATTTGCTATATTTAGTGGAAAAAAATATAAAATCCTTCCTACCCTGGCAATATTCTGTCCCTGAAGCCACAGAACTCTGTTCCCCCTTGCACTTCTGAATGGAATGTAACAAGTTAGCCCCTTCTACAGAGCTGAGTCACTCCAGTAATGCAGATGGCATCTACTTTTCATGTTTAGCAGTATATTTTTAACTTTGGAACATGATCAGTACAGGTTCCTCTACAGATTGCTGAGATTAAGGTTTTGTTGTTTTCTTTTTTTTTTTTTTTTCTGTGTCTTGATCAAGCACATGTAAGAAAAATGAGGGAAAACATTCAACCTCAGAAATACTGAAGTTTTTTGGAGTGTATGCCTTGCTAGCAGAGTTTTAGAGCTTGGAAAGTGCTGGTGTTCAAATCATAGAGTGTCTCTATAAAAAGATGAGATGTATCTATCTTCAAATGTTTTATTTTCAAAGAAAAATACTTTTTTTTTTTACTTACCCCATTTTTGTACTGGTATAGGAGCACTTGTCTGCCTGCTAGATGCCCACTGAGCTTCTCTATTATTCCCTGTCCCCAATAGCACAAGGAAAGAAAATGTGATATAAAACCTCAGGAGTTGGAGAAAGAGCAAGAAAACTGCTTGCCAGTTACAGTTAGGGGCAAAACAGAGGATTTTTTTTTTATTAATTTCATTTATTGCCATTAATGGGGTTTGTGGTCAGTTTTTCTTCTCCTTCCTCCTCCTGCTCTTCACCAGCATGGGGTGTCTCCCACAGTGTTGGAGTCAGTGAGTTGGGGGATTCTCTGAATCCTTCAGAGAGAAATCAGAGTGTAGGGATTGAATTAAAGCCTCTGGATTGATTGAAGTATATTAAGCCACTCACACATAAAGTAGACATTTAAGTAGAAGTAAGTTATTAATTTTAGGGTGAGTTCTAATGCTTTTAGTAAGTGAAAGGTTTCAAATGCCAGAGTAGCAGAGCGAGTTCTAGTAGAGGTTGAAACACACTGATATCTTCAGCAAGAGGCTCCAGGCCCACAGTTGTAGACTGCTTAGACATAATAGAGCTAGAGTAAGAATATTGCTTACATTTCTTAGATAGAACAAGACAGATTGTATGCGTAGTTCTATACGTAACCTAGCGTGCTAAGAAACTGGAATTCTAATAGGTTAAGGAGTGGTGGTGTGAGCTTGCATCTTAGCTTGCTGGAAAAATCCTACATAAGAGTATGTACTGGGGAGAGTTGGTGCTTTTAGCCATTGTGGCTTTTAGCCACTTGCTTTTAGCTATCTGCTCTTTGCCAGGCTTTTGCTTTGCTATTGCTTTGCCATTGCTTTTTGCCATTGCCTTTTGAGACTGATGTGCTTTGTAATAAGATGTGCTTTGTAATAATAACCTTTTTAACTATTAGCTGCTTTGCCTTTTTAGAAGATTACCTGACAATGGAGGAGCCAAGAGCTCAGAGCAGGAGCCTAAGAGCTCCGAGTTGGTGCCACAG